>OV725077.1:189957645-190412645 GCA_928085145.1 Nezara viridula
GGGAAAGAAAGATAGGTCCTCGTGCGACTGCTGACTCTGAGCGGCCATAATCCATAGATTTATACAGATCTGTCATTTTCCTTGAACCCGAGTGAGTCATTGGGAAGGAAATTGCCAGATTGGACCCAAAGGGATCGGCTATGGAGTTGCGGGTGGTCTCTATGGAGACCATGGTTCGTAGCAACGTGAGGTTGGATGATCTGAGCTCCCGCAAGCAACATACGTATGTAAGGAGGCCACATCTCGCGGCTTAAGATCTTCATGGTCTGTAGTGCCAACCGAAAAAAAAAATATATATATATATATATATATATATATTCATTCTTTTTGATGTACTGTATATACAAATACCTTGTTAGTTCTTATTTAATATCTGTATAGAAAATGTAGTTATGTTACATCCAAAAAAGATGTGGAGTTTTACAACTATTTAAAAATGTTATTTGTATGTTTAATGAATCTTTTATAGAAGATTATGGATAGTTACGCAGAATACGTTTAGAACTTTTATATAAATACACCAAAAATACTTAACAAAGAGTTTTTTTGACTAGAATGAAAAATGAAGAATTGTTTTTATATTTTAGTTAAGTCCTAAAATATCATGAAGAATTGGTCGCATGAACACGTTTCATGTACCAACCGATTCAGCACAAACAGAGCTGTAAAAAACAATCATCAACTGTTACCTATCTCATATTGTTTTGTCTTATACGGAACTTTGTCCCCAAAAAGATACTTTCGTTCCACTGTGCGGCGGTGGTTTTCGAGCATACCTATTCACCAATTCGATAGGTTGTGGTACTCATTGATGAAGAATTAAACGTTCTTTTTTTTTTTTTTTTTTTTTTTTTTTTTTTTTTTTTTTTTTTTTAAGTAGCTTTTTCTCCTGCTTGTTCTATTTAGGAATTATAAGTGAAAAACCATAAACTGTTCTAAAATTTCGAGTTTATTTGCTTGTCAAAAGTCCTCCCAAGTCGTTATTTATTTTTTACATTTGCGAATATATATGAAAGTTAAAAACTATAATGGAGTGCTAACAATGGGTAGTTTCTCCTCATGTTGTACATGTCATATTACTTGTTCAGATTTACTTGTTGTGTTTATAATTAATTACAGTTGTAAATTTCGTTAATAAAAAAAAAAAAAAAAAAAAAACTATAAAATTTCCCATAATAACCCTTACTTCCATATTCAACTGTCTAGTCCAAATTTTTTTTAAATCAGCGACTTTGGAATGGTTGGGTTGGATTCCCACTTGGGTCAGTTAATATTTATTTCTCGTTGGCTTTGAGAAATGAATCTTGACATTCCCACTGTGGTTAGTATTTAGGAAAGTTGTTGACAAAAAATACCACAAGGTCCATTAGCCGCTGATTTATCCATCCATTTCAGAAGTAGTAGTGTAAATAGAGTATTAATAACTGTTAAAGTATTTCTGACAACAATAAATTTTATTTTAGCCGAGATCCAAGTAGATAAGTATTAACAGTTTTAAATCATTTAAAATTAATTTTTTTAATGTTAATACATTATTTAGAAATTATTCATTAAATTTCTTTGGGCATTATCATATTATGAAGGCATTGGCATAATTGTTTAAAGGTTATTTTAAGGTTGTTAAAGTTTTAATTTTTTCAAAAAAATAATTCAAAAATTATCAGAATGGACTATTGTTATTCCTACTTTTACAATAGCAGCACTAATTTCGAACCAAAAAAGTTAGCTTGTGAAGCTGGCTTCATTGATGAAGGAGGAAGTGCAGTACCCCTTCCTGAAGAACTGACAAAAATGTTCAAACCTTTGGAATGTGAACTATGTGGTGTTGTTGTGACTTCTGAGGTCACTGCATATACACATTATGAAGGTAAAGTTCATATGAAAAATGTTAATGCTTTCATGAAAGAACAATACAATATTTATGGTTCTATGAAAAAAATCAAAGTTGAGTTCACCCCACATCTGTGTGAAGTTTGCAAATGTGAGCTTTCCTCTCTTATACAAGCCCAGCAACATTATACTGGAAAAGTTCATAAGAAAAATTTAAGAAAGATTAATTATGATCCACAAGCATCAATGGCTAATCCATCTGAAATTAATGATGATGAGTTAGGTCCAGATTTGCTTAAAGATCTACCTCCACCACCCCCTCCACCTGTGCTGTCTGACTTCATTTGTGAGATCTGTAATATAACCACTAATACTGAATATCAACTAATTGTACATAAAAATGGATCTAAACACAAAAGGAAAGTTAAAAAGCTAAAGGAATCATTTGGCGACTTTGGTACTGATGGTTTTGGATATTTTACAGGAGATATGCCTTCAGAAAACTATTCTGAGAGCCAGGAATGTACATCAGTGGAGCCAATCGTAACTGATTATTTACCTTTATCCAATGAACCATTGCAATTTAATAATATAATTAATAGTAATAATTTCCAATACAATGTCAATCCAACTCAGTTTGTGTCAAATCAGTTTGAAGATGAGGAAAATGATCAAAATGCTCCTCTGTGTATAAAATGGTTCAATGACAAAAAAGAAGCTCCCCCAACAAGACCCATGGAAGAGGCATGGGTTGAAACTTTCAATAAAACAGCAGAAGAAACACAGATTCATGCACTTTCCACTAAAATGTCTCAAAATCTGAATAACCTCATTATTCCATCTCGAGGAGAAAATAATTATTTCATCCCTCCTTCAACATCCAATATATCAGATATTAGAACATATGAAGTTTCACCAGAAATTGCTGATCTTCCTCAGTTTTCAGTTGCAACAGTGTTGCCACAATTACAGGCTCCTCCTAGCCCACCTATAGGTTTAATAACTAGTGCACTATTTGAAATTTCTGACAAAACAGTTACAGATGATGTAGAAACTTCTTCATGTTTGGATCCTCCTCGGATTCGTTTTAGGGATACCAAAATACAACCTGATAAAGGAACATGTGAATCATCAGTGAAACAGGATAATATTGATGTAAATTGTAAAGAACAAGAAATTTCAGATCCTGCTTCATCCACAAATATAGATAAAACATTGGAAACTCCTAAAACACTTTCATTTGAAGTTACACCAGTACAAAACAATCAAAGTGCTAGATGTTTTAACAAAGAAAAACCCTCCAAAGCTGTTATTAGTTCTGAACAGAAAAAAAATAATGAAGAGAATAGAGGCAAATTTATAACTTCCAATTGGGAAAAAACCGAAGAAAAAAATATTGATAATGAAAATGACCAATTGAAAAAAAAAGGCCTAAATGTTTTGTTTGGCTTTAAAAAAGGACTAATTAAAAAAACTACAGAAAACATTAATAAAAATCCTGATAATAATTTACAAGAAATTTCAATATCCAAAGAAAGCAAAAAAATAGACATCAAAGACCGTATTGAACCAATTAAAGAAATTAGAATCGAGAAAGCTGAAACAAGCTATGAAAAAATTAATTTAAATAAGGAATACAATAGCCAAGAAAAACAATCTTATGACTCAAAAGAAGATGAATCAAAAAAAGATTATTCTGATAAGAAAGGTGAAGAATCAAAATACAGTAAAGTAAAAAGTCACTCAAAATATAGGAAAGACAAGTATGAAAAGGATTCACATGATTATCATAGAAATTCATATGATTATCACAAGGATTCACGTGATTATTACAAGGATTCACATGGTTATCGAAAAGATTTTCGTGATTATCGCAAGAATTCAAATGATTATTATAAAGAGTCAGATGACTATTGCAAGGATTCCCGTGATAATCGCAAAAGTAAAGATGATTACAAAAAGCGTAGGGGACACAGAAAACGTAAAGATGATTATGACAGCTGCACAGATAGCAATGATGAGGATTATCGACGTGAAAAGAAAAAATACAGACATTCATCTAGAAGCGATGATGAGGATTATCGGTATGAAAAGAAAAAGCACAGACATTCATCTAGAAGCGATGATGAGGATTATCGAAATGAGAAGAAAAGGCACAGACATTCATCTAGAAGCGATGATGAGGATTATCGAAATGAAAAGAAAAAACACAAACACTCATCAAGAAGGGAAAAAGAAAGTCATAAAAATAAAAAACCATCACTGGCCCAACCATTTCTTCATAAGACTAGCACTAAACACAGCATAATAGATTATCTCGCCCCTGCTTCCGAATGTGATTCTTATGATATTGCAATGTATAGAACACCATCTGGGTCATATTATTGCACACGATGTGATTATAAATCTAAAAATAGTTCTGAATTCACGAATCACTTGTACAGCAGAGACCATAAGGAAAAGAAAAAGAATAAAACAAAGTGAGATATCTTAGGCAATTATATTTTGTTTCACATGGTTACCAATACAATTCTGTATAGAAACATGAATGAAATGAATTGTGTTTTTAAAATGTATCCGCACAATCGTATTAGTGTAAATATGAAAGTTATCATGAATAAGTGATTTTCCGTAACTATTTGTAGAACTATTTTATCTCTTAATAAACAGCTGGAGTACTGAACCTTAACACTATTAATATAAGATATTATTTTTGGTTCAGAATAGCAGCAGATAAAGGAAAATAATATAAACATTTTTCCTGATAGTTACGTGATTTATTCAATGTTGAGGCCTTGATATCAGAATAGTGATTGATTGGTTGATTTTGTTCACTATTATAAATAAATAAGCAACTCAGAGATTAATATCAAATAATGACCATATTTAGAGACAGATTCATGTAATATCTAATTTATTTTCTCTTATATCTGAGCCATTGGTGATGTTTTTCTTATTTTATGAATTCAAGTTTTGCTAGATATTATAATAAAAAGAGATTTTACATACATATAATAAATGTGTGTAAAGTCATGTCCACTATAGCAAAACTTTGGGCTGATCAAAAAGTGTTTTAGTGATTATTAAACTAGGTGTTTTTTCTTTCTTTATTATTATAGACAAGCAAAAAATAAATAAAGAGAAAATATTAAGTTTAATATTTGATAAAAAATAGGGAGGATTGAAAAAAGTAATATAGTTAATTTTTGTAAATAGTTAATTAACTAAACATACATTTTAATCCATGTGATATTAAATGAATAATTTCTTTCTCAAATATTTTTGGAGAGCTTTAAATTATTTTTATGTTGGTGAAAAAAGAGAGAGAGAGAGATCAAGAGAAAAAAAGTGCTGAGGAAATAACTGTCAATTCTTCTATTTCAGCCTTAAGTTAGTTCTTGCAGTCCATAAAGTTTGAAAACATCCACAGACTTTGTATACTGACTATAATTTCCAAACTTATTTTAATTTCATATATATTTAATATCCATGGTGTATTCTTCAGGAATTATCTCAACTACCAGAATTATTTCTGCTTGAATATGCTACAGGCTTTCTGTTAAGAGACTAGGGCTTCGGATACAACGATATCTTGTGAAACTTTTTTTTCCTAATTTGTTAAAATATAACTGGTCACCCATACCAGATGACAGCTATAAATGGAGCCATTGAATTAAGATAAAGAAGAATCAATTGGGTCAAAGCTATAGATCGCTAAGAAACATTTTTATCCCATTAAATTCACGAATTTTATAATAAAGATATGTTGATAAATTCAACCATTTTTCTTTTGAATGTTTTTAGAACAGCAGTATCTAGATCTTCTAAGGAAATCCCAGACTTTTGACTGAGAACAATTGATTTCTGAAATTCACTAGAAACAGGCATGGCCCCATCCAGATACTGCTGGCTTTCATAGGCAGGATTCATAGACAAGGATTGCATTTTTAGTAATGAACTGTCCTCTAAACATAGATGACAAACTTATATATATATATGTTAAGATAGGCTGTACATGTAGGTAATAGGAATCCATCTGAAAACCTCTACGTAACAATGAATGTCTCAATAGAAGACCACATAGAAGGCCAAAAAGCTGACAGATAGATAAAGTCAATATAAATGCAATAGAGCTGCGTTCAGATAAATGTAAAGAAATAGCCAAGACAGGCAAAGATGGAGCAAGCTACTCAAGGCGGCAAAAGATCTACAAGGGCTGTAATGCTAACAGAAAAAAAATAATATATATATATATATATATATATTTTTTTTTTCTCTTGCATAGTAAGCCTAAGTAGGAGGAGTTTATTTGCAAAAGTTTACTTTCATCATGCAAATTTGCACATTATATGTATGAAAGTTATATTTACATTTTATCTATTCTATTTTTTTTATAAAAATTATAGAAAACAACATAAAATAAGAAAAATAAAAAGCAAAACAAAAAAGCAGAACTAAAGCTACAATACTTGTCTACATGAAAATAATATTTTTATTTACAATTTTAAAGAGATTATATATAAAACAAACATTGAAGAATAAAAAGAATAAAGCACCATAATAAGATAAAGATAGGTAAATATTAATAAAATATAGCAAATATACTAGATATATGTACAGAAATATTTAACATAAAATAAAACTGAACTAACAACATTGTGAATAAATATTAATAAAACATCGGGAAATAATGCTGAAAAATAAATTAATTAATAAAAATACAAAAAGGAAAAAAAAACATATTTACAAATGATAGTAATATATAAAGTTGAAATAATAAAACTATTCATACACGTTAATCATGATAATAAAAATACAAGATATCTTTATATATTGCTATCGTTTGTAAATATCTCTCGAGGAGAAGCTTGAGAGGCATCTTTATGTGAGAAAGGATTTTTATTTTCTATGCAAATTACTGTTTAGAGCCTCAACTGTTAGAAATTAACAAATACTACTTTATGCTTATTTACTATAATCATAATCAGAATTCATACATACATAAGTGTCTCAATATCCAGCTGTAAAAGTGGACAAATTTTGTTAAGGAGGAAGTTCGTGAAGTTAAGAAATCGAAATATACATTTTTGGGGAATGCATTTCTTGATCAAGGACAGGAACATCACAATAATAAGTGTTACATCATTTTTTTATTTCCAATTGAGCTGTCTGGTAGTTTCGGTAAGAAGTAATTTAATTCATGGATTAAGGTTTCACTCAGAAAGCATTCAAATCAACTGGAAAACATCGCATTGAGAAAAGGCAATGGAGTAGGTTTTATTTTGTCTTCAAAACTGAGGATAAAACATCAATTCTTGTTTTCAACTTAAATGAGTGGTAAAAATGAATTGGATATGTAATTTTATAATTTACATATTTGTGAATAAGAATGGTCTATAAAATTTTTAAAACAAAAACTTTTGTAGCAAATAATGGTTGTAAAAACCACCTACCAATTAATTTTTATAAGTAATATAAGGAAGGCGTGATTACTGAAATAAAATTGTATGTATATTTTTGAATAGAAATAATTGAATTATTTATTGCAGGAACGACACATGAATGAAATGAAAAATAATTTCATTCTAGGAATACAGTCCCCTAAGAATAATAACAGGGTTTGATAATTAAGAACATTAGTCTGGCTTAGAGAATACAAAATGATGCTTAATTATCTGTTAATTATAATTTAATTTGTACACTTAATTAAATTATACAGTATATAGATGTAGATAAATTTTACTTGTCAGCAGAAATTTGATTATAAAGTAGGTGGTGGAATAGAAGTTGTTTAAAGAAATTTCTAGGGAAGGATTGATGTATGGAAAGAAAAGAATAATTTAAACATTCGAACAAGAAAAAAAAAATTGTTTTCTCAACCTAAAAACATGAAGTTTAAAAAATTTATGACAATCAAATTAGAAAAAAAAAACACTCCATCAAAATACTATAATTTAAATGTTATAATCTTAAATATTAATACATCATATTTAATTGTAATTTGTTTTCTGCTTCATTCAAACTGTCTTGAAGATTAAGGGATTTTGTAACAATTTTAATACTTACTAAGTTTCCAGTGACAACTTTTTTTGGTTTTCGGTTTTCGACTAAGTTGATCTTGATAAAGCAATGTAATAATCAGATGATATATTGAGAAATGTAATGATGAAATGAGTCTTAGCAAAAGATCAGTATAACAATTTGGTTCGAAATTTCAAATATATTTTGTACAATTTTTCAGTACAATTATTATATAAATTGGGTGGTTGAATATGATAAAATGGAATTCAATGATAATTTTAAGCTAGAACAGTCATTGGCTAACAATGACTAAAACAAAAATGAATAGTTTTCTTTAACAAAAATGTTTAAATACATCTCAGAAACATGCTTAATATGAATATTGATTATTGGGATTCAAATGAGATCAGTACTCACCCAGAAAAGTTCATGAAAAAATTATTATCTTACGTTTTTGTATATATGTATATATATATATATATATATATATATATATATTTTTTATTCTCTCCTTCCTCGCCTTTAAGGCTATACAGGGTTTTCTCGGGCCAGGGACTAACACCCTATGCAGGGATTTAAATGCCCTCACGGCAGAGTTTCAAAAGACTCCCCTGGCACTGGGGCGTGAACTTATGACTATTTTTATCAATTAGTCGTATATCAGGTTGCCGGGCAACGGCAATGCGGTGCACACGCTTTAGCCTGTACGGCCACTCCACCCTTACGTTTTTGTATATTATGGTTTGCAATAAAAAGCTCAAGTTACAAAGTTTCTTTTAAAAAACATTTTTTTGGGCGATGCCTTGGGAAGAGCCATTTTTTCCCTTTAGATGAGCCGCCTGGGGAAACCACTCTCTCCATGCAACACCTCACATGCATACAATGTATATACATTGTACTCACTTATAAACTTCTTTATGTCTGATAATGATACATATAATGTGATAAGATACATGATGAGTTGGAATAGCAGGCATGTTCACTCCATAATTCTCTTCATGTATGTTTTCGTTTACCAAACATTGCTAATATTTGATCACATTTTCACTTGGTTTTTATTTTAAATAATAGTATAAAGACTTTATTGTTTATATTTTAGAGTGTCATGTTAAAAATAAATATAAATATTATTTGTAATATAATCTAAGGTAAACTTAACTTTTTTATTTATTATTTCAATACACGAAAAGAGATTGAATGAAAAGGTTATTAAAATAATAGTTTTGGAAGATATTTTATTTAATATAAAAACAGAGAATTATTATATAGTGAATAATTACGACTAGCTCTACATCCTAAATAAAGTGCCAATTTTTCCAGACTAGTATTGCGATCACATAGATACTTAATATAAATTAGACTTTTAAATCAAACAGGCATTAATAATATACAACTATTGAAATCACATTTCATAAATTAATAGTATATTATACAGTTTCTTTGAGGGAATGAATACATTTTTACATTGTTGGCAGCATATGTAACTTATTATATAATTCAGCAAGCCAGTAATAAATTGAACTAATAACTTCATTGTCTAATACAAAATCACAGTAATAATATTGAGTACGCCCAGAAAATTGAGATCTCTCCTTTCGTGATTTTAGTGGACCCAAAATAATTGAAAATCATGCACATTTATATTCTACAATAAGAGGACTAGATTAAAATGTAGTCGTAAAATTAGAAATAAGTAAACAATTAAGATGTATTTAATAAATAAAAATAACTACAAAGTTTGGTGTAATAATACTTAAAGTTAATTATTTATTTTTATTAAAAAATGACAATTAAAAGAATGTGGAAGAAAGAATTCGTTTAGTTTTAAAATATTTGACAATATAAATATATTATTTGCTTACAATTTAATCTTATTTTAATGAACATTTAAAGTTTATTATAATAATATTAATTTTGTAGCCCTATGAGATATTATAAATCCTTTATGAATATCTGATGTTCAATTGGAAGTCATTAATTTTATTCCAAGAGGCAAGGCCTGAAGAGAATAAAGTACTTTGGGGTATGCCTTGAATATGAGCTCATTAACACTCCTCTTAGAGGAAAATTAATCTTATAATATTACTTCCATTTTTAAAACATAGTAACTTGCCATAAAAATAATACAATACATTATAATAAAAATAATAGTTAAAGCCCCTAATGTGGATCAAATGCAAGTCATTGAACCCGTTAATCTTCATCGCATTAACTGCATTTTATTTTTTTTTCAATTTTTAGAATTTTTTGTTACCTAAAGTTATAAATTTCAAAATGTAATAAATACATAGTACAAAGTTCATCAGTTTCACAGTCCATTTAATAAATTTTCTTGTTACATTATTATGCACTTCCCCTTTTCAGCCCATGGGTTGTTCTTCTTATCGGGAGCGTGGATCAGAGGATCGTTCTTTTCATTTTCTTCAACATATTCCCTCATTCTGTAAAAATATATTAAAATTTATTAATTTACAGTTGAGATACTACAGATATGTTATATCTAATAAATTATTTGAAATTTAATTTTTCTTGTTGAAAAAAAAAAATCTTGTTTTTTATAGAATTTCATCAGTGAATTCAGGAGTGGATTGGTTTAATAATTTTTTTTTTTTGAAATTATAAAATAAAAAAAAAATAAAACACAGAAATCCTGCACATTCAAAACATTTTTTTGTAATATTGGATTCTAATTTAAATTACATTTATTCAAATTAAAAATAATAAAGGCCAACATATAATATTAAATCATGAAGAGAAGAAATAGTTGGGGTGCTCAGTCAAAAAAGGAAGGCAAAAAATAAATTATAATATTTATTTTTTACAAAATGTAAAAAATAAATATTATAATAATAAATAAATATTATAATATTTTACATAATGTAAAAAATAAATATTATAATTTATTTTTTGCCTTCCTTTTTTGACTGAGCACCCCAACTATTCTTCTCTTCATTATCCACGACAGTCAACCAATTACAAATTATAATATTAAATCATTAAAACAAAGAAATTATAAAAACTAATAAAACAGGAATATTTCTTTATTAGATATTCGCTTGAAATATCAATAATAAATATACCACATAAAATAAAAATAATATATTTATCACTGAGAAAAAATTAGTATATACAGCTTTTTCTACAGAAAAAATATTTAGTATGCCATCAGAATCTCTATACTATCTACATAGAACAAAGGAAACAATATAAATACTAATTAAAAATAAACAATTTAATTATGAAAATATTATCTCAAGAAATGTATTGATTTCTGGAAGTAACCATCAATTTTCCACAAACACATTATCCCTATTTATTTTCTTCACTTTTATAAACTAATATTTCCCCTGTACGTAAATTTTGAAGGAGAACATGATTCTATAGGATTAAATGTTATAATAATCCCTTGTAAATTTACTTTGTCCAAAAGACTCAACTTAACTAGAATGAAAATTAAATGTAACGTTACGCCGTTTAATTACAACTATAAATCGGAGGATTTAGGACTGCTGAAACGTCTAGTCTGGAGAGAATATCAGATCAGGTTTAACACGTGTCCCTAAAAAATAATTCACGAAGACAGATGGCGTACCTGGTTGTGTATTGGAAACTGATGGCGTCAAAGTCACTAATTATTTTACTTAAAAAGTAATACCATATTTATAAAACGCATTTCTCGTGAATTATGAGTTTTAGGAGAAAAACCGACCAAGAACGATAGTTAAAATATCCAAGAAACTAAAATTCAGACCTGTATACTGAGGGAAAAGGCAATGTTCAACATGTCATCCTCTTTTTAATCTCGCAATCCCGAGTTAAAGAGGCGAAAAGGGAAGAAATAGTGTCGAAAACCAACTGATACCGAGTTTTATTCTTCATACGGATCAAAATATCTCAGAAACTAAAATCAAGACCTGCACAGTGTAGGCAAGGGAAATATTCGGCATTTCATCCCCTTTCTAACGATCTATCACTCAAACTTGTAACTTAACGTGAGGGAGAGAAAAACTGGTTGATATGCCTCGAAATTTTGGACTTTTTGATGGGTTCAAACCCCCTTAAAATCTTAAATCGACCTGTCTGAACTGATAGACGAGCATTTTCGTAATACCTAAAAGAGTACTATCAGCGTGTTGTGTTAGTTGAAAATTTGCTTCAAATAACACGACTTTTTCGGCCCTGGCTTAGTTCTCTTTTTTAATAGATTTCAATTTTCTTCCAAGCTTCTCCTTCCGGTGGCTTTTCAGGATCCTTTTTATCCATTGTATCGGCTGAGTTTTATTGTTCGAAAGTTGGGAAAAGTTACTTCATCTTTTTTTCTATAGGTCTAGTGTGTCTATGCAAGCTTGGAGGCCTGGCTGACGCTGGAAGGGCGGTAAGGACAAACACTATTAATATTTATAGACAGCATTTTAGGTAAAGCGGGGAGGTGGCGGGCCTGAAGGAGCCTCCTAATAATTAACGACTGGTGGGAGGGGGGGGGCGGACGGCGCCACGTCCCCTAATTCTCTCACCCCCCCCCCGCCTTCTACCGTGGAAAATATTATGATTCAGTCCAGGCTATTGATTCCTTATTGTCACCGGCCTGTCTAACATAATGGAGTTAACGGGAAAACAAAGAGTTACAGAACTTATGTGCGTCTTCAACTAATTATAAAATATAACAATTGAGAAAGAAATAATTAATTAGGAAATTAGAAAGAAATTATATTTAAATTTTGAAAACTCAAAAACTTTGAAAAACGAATAGAAATTACTTTCAGAAAGGTGATATATGAGACAACTCTACATTTCAGTTTCTCGACTTTTTTTTTTTTTTGGTTACAATCGGAAGATGTAATCGGAGCCAACATGGCTCTACCCGCATATTAAATTTTAATAAAAGATTTTAAAAAAAACAGAGTCTTCTTACAGAGAATATATTTCTTCATAGTTCCGTTTACTTTTTATTACAACCATCTAGATAGCCTTGCCAGCTGAAGAACAGCGAAGACATGAAGAAATGAGAGGATCTATAGACCCAAACCTCTGCCCTAACTATGTTGTCCGGGACTTACACAAATCCTCATCTCCATTACTTGTTTTGTGTACCGCTTGCCCTCCTCTACGAATCTTAAGCCTTAGCAAAGCCACGCGTTTTTCCTCCAGCCACGCGTATTTGTAGTCTTCCATCCTAATTGAAATTTTGTTCGATTATGCAAAAAACCATAGCAGCTTGGTGGTATATTCACTTCCACTTCTCCCCGAGGCTGTGATTTTAAAGCCTGTCTCAGATAGTTTCAATACCCACTCAGTAACTGTTACAAATATCAGTTCCAAGAATATCGCTCCGCCACTAATGAATTTTTATTACAATCCCCTTTTTCATGTCTTTCTAAATGGATAATATACGACGAGTAATGCCTGCTATTATCCGAGTTTTCGCTCTATGAATGGAATCCTGATTTATAGCTGCTGTCAAAAGAAAGTGTAATTAGAGGTGTTGCTTTATGCCCTCCTTTGAACGCTGAGCTGCAAACTGCATCGTAAAGCTGATCCTTCTCTTCCCACCTTCCATTTTATTGGACCTTTGGCAGCCATAGGCTCTGTTATTATAGAACATGAAACTGGTTTGAATGTTCAATAGTTGATGGATATGGGATAGTTTTCCTGCAATAATCTCTTAACAACCAAAATGGTAGCAATAGATTGGATCTCGTCTCTTTCTGGGATGCTCAGACATTTATATAAAGAAATAAAACAAAAATAAATAAATATTTTTTTTTTATCCTTAGCCTTGATCTTCTTGAGCTCTTTCGGCCATGCGACGTCTAGCAGCCCAGTAAATTTCACCTTCTGTCCTGGCTTTGTCTCTAATGTTCTGTAGTCCATGAATCCTTATCTACACAGTGGACATTTTGCTGATTCGACAACTCTAATACGGTATAGATGGCTTTGGAGATAGTCATGTCCGGTTTTCATCCTAAATTGTGCATCCTAACCTCGCCTCACTTCTAGGAAGATCCACTATAAATAAATAATATGCTAGTAAATGGAATATCTTTTAAATTCTGGAATACTTGGGAAGATGAAAGGAATACGAGAGAAAAAATACAAGAAATGTTGTAAAAATTGTATATACTGTAAATTAAAATCAGGTTAATAATTTCAATTTGTAATGTTTTGTAAATACGCGGCGTGTCTATTAAATAATGAGACTGATGTTGTATAACATTTTATTTTGATTTTATACTCATTTACATATGGTATCGAGCTATGAGGAACAGGGAAGACATCAAATATAAAAATAATTCAGTAATTTCATTCAAAAGTCCTCCGGAAAATTGTAGTCGCACCATTTGTTGTTTCAAACCTTACGTTACACACTGACCTTGACACCACCGGCGGATCTACGGGGGGGAGCTTTCGGGCTGAAGACCCCCCCCCAAAATGGAAAAATATAACAATGTTTTATGGGGAAAAAAATTTAAAAATACCTCTTAAAGTATTATTGTTCGTGTAATTACATTTAAAAGTACTTTTAAACACCATTTCATATAGGTAGTAGTTTCTTTCTGTTTTTCCAAAGTAATTATCGTTATTTTTATGAAAAAAAAGGTTTCGGGCTGAAGCCCCCCCAAAATTAAATCCTGGATCCGCTAGTGCTTGACACTCATTTCATCACGGCAATTGCCACAGACCGCTTTGATAATTTTCATGACAGACTGTCTCTAAATTCAAATCCACTTTCTCAAACTCTATCTACTGCCACAAATCCATATAATCCGCCCAGAAGACTGCTGAGGAGCTGGCCAAGAGACTTACAGTAATTTACTGGATTGAGCTACTTGCTGTGTGATCTTTTGCTTTTGTGTCATTATGTTATCTTATTTTCATTTCACTCCTTTTTTTTTATATATATATTTTTTTTTATTTGTTTTGTTATCATTATTTTTTCTTTTGTTTTGTTCTCTTTGATATCATATTTTATAAATACGGAAGTAGATGGCAAATTTATTGTATTCATTCAGAAATATGTGTAACTTATAAATATATAATATTTATTTACTAATTATTCATCCCTCCTCTACCCCGACAACGCTCCATGCTAATTTTCAATTGTTCGAAATAGAGATGAAAGTCTTCTTCTCTCAGTCCTTTCAGTATGCATCCCGCGGCACGCTATCTCTTTCAGCAAAACCGCAAATGTCCTAGTGAAGGTGATCGAAAAGAAAAAAAAAAATCATAATTGCTCATTCGAGCTCATTTGACTTTCAGTGAAGTTTCGGCTATCCAGTACATAGATTTGGCGATTCGTAAAACGATCATAAATTAAAAAAAACACAATTCTTATTAATTATTATTAAAAATACTAATTTTATAATTATATATTGGAAAACATTATAACAATAAATTAAAACTAGGTTTTATTTAAAAGGACCAATCTGATCGGAAAAATTATTCGGAGCGAAGAAATCAAAAAATAATTTACTATTATTTATTTGTGGAAAATAACTTTTTTTTCTTTATGACGCTGATAAATATAATGAATTAAAGATATAAAATACAATTTAAGCTTTTCTTATTACCTGAGTTACGAATTAGTTGACTTATGATTAAATTAATTAGTGTATAATTAATTTATGATGAATTAGGAATGTAAAAAAAAAAATTAAAACGAAATATGTTTAAAATGTCATTATACGCACGGCACGGGGGGCTTCAGCCCGAAACCTTTTTTTTCATAAAAATAACGATAATTACTTTGGAAAAACAGAAAGAAACTACTACCTATATGAAATGGTGTTTAAAAGTACTTTTAAATGTAATTACACGAACAATAATACTTTAAGAGGTATTTTTAAATTTTTTTCCCCATAAAACATTGTTATATTTTTCCATTTTGGGGGGAGGTCTTCAGCCCGAAAGCTCCCCCCCGTAGATCCGCCGGTGGTGTCAAGGTCAGTGTGTAACGTAAGGTTTGAAACAACAAATGGTGCGACTACAATTTTCCGGAGGACTTTTGAATGAAATTACTGAATTATTTTTATATTTGATGTCTTCCCTGTTCCTCATAGCTCGATACCATATGTAAATGAGTATAAAATCAAAATAAAATGTTATACAACATCAGTCTCATTATTTAATAGACACGCCGCGTATTTACAAAACATTACAAATTGAAATTATTAACCTGATTTTAATTTACAGTATATACAATTTTTACAACATTTCTTGTATTTTTTCTCTCGTATTCCTTTCATCTTCCCAAGTATTCCAGAATTTAAAAGATATTCCATTTACTAGCATATTATTTATTTATAGTGGATCTTCCTAGAAGTGAGGCGAGGTTAGGATGCACAATTTAGGATGAAAACCGGACATGACTATCTCCAAAGCCATCTATACCGTATTAGAGTTGTCGAATCAGCAAAATGTCCACTGTGTAGATAAGGATTCATGGACTACAGAACATTAGAGACAAAGCCAGGACAGAAGGTGAAATTTACTGGGCATTATACGCACGGCATGCTACAAAATGCCCGTCAGGAATAAATTTCACATTTACATGAGCTCACATTAGAATTCCAATTTGAATAAAAATACAATGACACTAAACATACCCGCAGCATGGATTACAGAAACGAAAATGACCGTATATTAAAAAAATGAATCTACTAAAATAAACGTTTAAAGTTGATACGAAGTAGCACCGTTGAGATTACAGGCTGAAGTCCCCCAATATGGAAAGTTGTGTGATGCACTCACCAGATTTTTCTATTTTTTCTAGACTAATTAACGTTATAAAACAAACTTTTTTCAATAACCCATATTTATTTCTGTCAGTTATTAAATTTTGCAATGGAAAAATAACAGTTTAAGAACTAATATTATCACCATCGCAATCCATAATCATTTATAGAATAATTAAACAAATATACTTTCAAATCTTTCTAGGTACATACAGCTCGGAGACCGGAGTTGTGCGGCTTAAAAAAATAGATTGAGTTTTTTATTGTCCATCGTCGATATAATAAATGCAGATTGTGTTATTTCAATGTCCTTAATGAGTTGTTTACAGGTTAGCTGTAAAGTTAAGATTTAACTCCGTTAAAAAATCACTTTAAAAACTTTGTAATAACCCAACTTTGACAAACAATAATTCCTATTCAAAGTAAAACTGTAAGTGAAAGTTGTGTGATTCACGCACCAGATGTTTCTATCTCTTCCAGACAAATTAACGTTATAAAACAAATTGAATTCCAAATTGAATCCTGGATTCCCTACTGTGAATGGGTTAGGTTAGCGATTAAAATATATTTGAAACAGCTTCGTTTAACGGAAAATATTAATTGATTTGTTTGGTTTTAATTTTGTTTAAACGGGATTTTTTCCTTATTCGCTATTAATACCTTCCTTGGAAATGGCATTACATTAAATTATGCCAGGGATAGAAGAGCACTACCCATTTCGTTTTATTTTATCACTAAAAATATCTCACGTAGACTTTTTATAATATATACTTCGTTCAAATGGTTATGTCAAATATTAACTGTTTCTGCTAAGTCCATGTCATACTTCATTATTTCGTTTTCTTACTTTATTTTTAAACCTATGTAATTAAACCAAATGCAAGACCAAAACGAGTCTTGGTCTTGCGTTCCTCATTTTGGTCTTGAATAGTAGTCTTGCAATTACTTATTAACTTATTCCTACAGAGATGTTACTGTATTTACCTATTCTTTACATAAATTAAATAAAATTGTCTTGTATTAGTAACTATTTTGCCTTAATTTTTATTCGAAAAATAGACCTTTTTTTAGCAGTCTTGGTCTTGGTCTTGCTGACTGATTTTGGGCAATACTATATGTAAACGGTCCTAAGTGATTGTAAGATATTTGGTAGTTGTGTCAAGTCAGTCGGTGACGTTTATTAAAGTAGAAGTCAGAATAAGAAGCAGGTATTTCTTTTCCCGCTCACAATATTAGGACCTAGTGGCAAAGCTTCAGCTTTCACATGCCTTATATTCTGATACCAACTAGATAAAGAGGGAAAATTCAATGAGGGAGGAATTTTATCAAGGTCACCTGGATTTTTAAATTTAAGAGAAAGAATTCTGAATAAAACAAAGAATAATGAAGAGAAGAATAGTTGGGGTGGTCAGTCAAAAAGGAAGGCAAAAATAAATGATAATATTTATTTTTTACATATGCCGACGTTTCGACCTGAAGTTCAGGCCTTCATCAGGGCTAAGAAAATAACAAGGTATGAGAAACATAAGTAATGATGGTAAAAAAGATAATAAAAAATAAAAAAAATTAGAAAAATAAAATAGATAAATATAAAGTAAAATGAAATTGTTAGAATAATGACTAAGAACTAAGAGATAAATAATAAAAACCGTTACAAAGTGTGGAATGACGAAGTAGGCATAATCAAAAAGGGTGACAAAAGTGTTACAATGGGAATCTTAGAATAAAATGTAAAACATAAAAAAGAAATATGAAGTTATATAAGTAATGAAAATAAATAGTAAAATTAAAACATTGAGAATGGAGTAGTTAGATAGAAAATTGAGATATTGTAAAGTCTATCAAGATGTATTTCAGTTTCTTTATATTTATCTATTTTATTTTCTAATTTTTTTTATTTTATTTTTTTATTTTTTATTATCTTTTTACCATCATTACTTATGTTTCTCATACCTTGTTATCTGGTAATTTTCTTAGCCCTGATGAAGGCCTGAACTTCAGGTCGAAACGTCGGCATATGTAAAAAATAAATATTATCATTTATTTTTGCCTTCCTTTTTGACTGACCACCCCAACTATTCTTCTCTTCATTATCCACGACAGTCAACCAATTACCAATTAAAAAACAAAGAATGGTATTTAATGAAATGAATACAACTAGAAGAAATGATCAAGTATGGTAAACCCTATAGCTCAACATTGCAAAAAAATTGTCGTTAAATGGAATAAACAATAATAAAATTTTAGGTTAATAAAAAAATCTTACGTAAATCTTCAAGGTTTGAACAAAATGTTAGTGTAAAGGGTTTTAAAACTAAATAAAGTATTTCACATGACAGCTTGTATTTTCAGTCATTAAAAAAAGTCTGCCAAGTTAGGTCAGTATAGCTTCCTCACCGTTTTTATTTGCTAAAAAATATCTATATTAAAAAGTCTAAAAATATTCTTATAATAAAATCTCTGGAAAAATGTACGGAACAAAAAATCCATAGGAAAAATTCAACTTTTTGTTTTTTCGGAGTTAACGAGACCAATACTTGTCTTTAGTCAGAACAAAACTAATTAAGCTGGAATATAATAATATGAGTGAATTCGACACAATTTTGATATTAAAGGAGAAAATCGAGACCACGACGAGCTGGTTTTACTTCAATGGAAATAAACACAATCACAAATAAGACTTTTTTTTTACAGATTAAAAACAGTAAAGAACAGTAAAAATTACTTTAAATTTACTGAAAATTACACGAAATCTAAGTAACGGAAATAAGTCATGCCAGTAACGTTTGGAATCAACTAAACAATACAGTATACATTAATTTTGGAATAAAACCTAAAATTTTATAATCCTATAACAATATTGCAATAACCTAACTCCCACTCCATATGATCAGTGCCTTCCATATTTCACAGCCATTATTTATTTATTATTTTTACCTTCGATAGTGAGGAAGCATAAATATATATATATATATATATATATATATATATATATATTTGGATATAAACATGAGTGTTCAACATAAAGAAATAAACTATTAAACCAAAGTGTAGTAATTAGCTGTGTTTTAACTACATAATATATATATAAATATATATATATATATATATATATATATATATATATATATATATATATATATATATATATATTTGGATATAAACATGAGTGTTCAACATAAAGAAATAAACTATTAAACCAAAGTTTAGTAATTAGCTGTGTTTTAACTAGTACAAAATACCAAAGTTGTTGATGATGTTTAAACTTTTTAAATTTTAAAGTTAATAACTCAATTTAAGAAACCTTAAAAATATATTATTTCAAGAGAGCAAAGCGGGGAACAAAGTACTGATACTTAAATGGGATGTGGAGCTATCGGTTGGCCCCCACTCAACCATCAGGAACACCTGATTCAACATTACCATTGCCTTGAGTAAATAGATCCATTTCTACACTATTCCACTGCTTTCAAGAGAAAAATATTTATAAGAAGAGCCCATATCCTGGAATTCGTAGGTCAATCTTAAACATACCAGATGAATATTTAAAAATATAGTGCGCAACACACACCTTTCACTTATCGCTCTACTTTGAATAGAAATTATTTTCTGGCAATGTTGGGCTATTGTAAAATTTTTGAAGTGTATTTTAAACGGAGCTGAAGCTTAAAGCTTACAGATAACAAATCATTAAGACCATTAAAATTACAAAAAGTCTATTTATTGCATCGACGGTAGGTAATAAAAATCTAGTAACTACATCTGCTTTTAAAAACCATACAACTTCAGTCTCTGAGTCTTTTAGTTGACAGAATGACTAACTACAATTTCAACATTTTTGAGTAACGTCATTTTAGTGATATTTCTAGTTGGAAAAGTAGTATCTAAACAGTGAGTAAGTTGATTCCAGAGTAGGTGATTGCAGTGTTTAAATATAGAACTGTGAATAAGGGTATAAAATTTTCCACTCGAAAAATCACTAAAATTAATAATTAAAAATATTGAAATTGGAGTAAGTCATTCTGTCAACCGAATGGCTCATATATGCCTAGAGAGATTTGAAAATACATCTGAATATTTAAACTATAAATGATTATCGATTGTAGGACTATTAGTTATGAAACGGTTATTTTCTACTGTACACTATACTAAAATGATATTACGAGATCTTCATTGCCTGTCATAGATAGGTCAAAAGTTGTCACGCTGATTGTAAATGAATACTCTTGGGATATCACAAAGAGAAAATTCATCATTTTATTGACTAATATAATTTTTTAAAAGGTTACATGATGATTTTTCAGAATAAATGGATGATAGATACCTAATTATTTAAATGTAATATCATATATAGAGTTATTAAACTACAGTAAATGTATTTAAGGTAATAAACATATTCATAAAATACTTTTATATTTCACTTCTTCTTTTACAAAAGTAAAATGAAATAGTATCTTAAACAATGTCATTGCCTTGATTTCGTGGATTTTAAATACTTTTTGTCAAACTTAAACAAATTTAAAAAAATTTACATTACGTAAGAAAATTGTATTTAATTTCCTTGGAAACATGTAATTTACGTTAAATTATGTAATTTCTCTGAAATAATTATATTTTTTCGTCACTCTCCGTTATCTTCTACAATTTTACTTATTTGATATTATTTTTTCCAAAATTCTCCGCTTTCCAGAGATATATTAAACGTATATCTTCTAGCTATTATTTCCGAAGATTCATTTTCAATCTAGATAACAATTTTTCATGCTTTCAATATTTTTACATGACAGCCTGTAACGAGTGGAAGAAAAAGTCGAGAACTCCAAAAGCTCCTCTTTATCACCAAGAGATTTTACCAACTTTTTAATTTTCTAATTTGATTTAAAGAAGCTGTACGATAAAAAAAAAGAAAAAAAAGAAACGGTTATAAGGAGAAAGATTTGAGATCACTTCTTCATTATCTCTAAGTGATCTCTGAGCTGTTGAGATGCGCAAAACCTCAAAAAACAGGTCAAGATACAGATAAATTAAAAGTACAGGCAAATGAAGTAAATGAAATATTTTCTGCGGTTCGCTGTAAATAATTACTTAAGGTTTTCAGTTAGAACCTCCGTCTCAACTTTGTTCTATTTATTACTCTTCAAAAGATATTCAAGAAGTTTATTTCATCGTCATTTGATTTCATTCTATATCGGGAAATTATCGCTGCTCACTAGCATCCATTTCGATGATTCCGAAAAATAGATCGTATCCAACAATATATATATATATATAAAAAAATAATTCAGACAGGATCTAACAGAGTGAAGAGGATATAAGCCTGGATAGATAGAAAAAATAGACTGAAGAAATTCTTCAAGATAACTTTTTTCCGAATTCTCCGCCTTCACGTCCTATGATATTTAATTTTATAAACTAAAAATACCACATATCCACATAAAATATATACGAGATATAAAGAATAGTGAATTTTAAATTATTCACTCACATATCCCGTAGCAATAGCTTTAATTTTATTAAACAGATAAAGTCGGGAAAAAATAAAAATAAAATTAGCATAAAACATTCTATAATACGAGTATAGTGAAAATTGCAAAATTCATAAAAATATTTCTTTTAAATGTTTAGTGAGCCTTTGGTATTGATGAAAGTGGGAAATACAGCAGCTTTTAGAGAAAGCTTTTGAGATGCGTTAGTGTTCGAAGAATAAAAAAAAGACAAAAATTGAATAACAAGCCGGCGATCGAGAAGGAATCGATACCGAGACAATATCCAGCTAATGGAGGTCCTCTTGAGGCAGATATTTCGTGTGCCGCAGCTACTCCCCTCCCCCACCCTAATATCTACCGGTGGAGGACTCGGTTCATGAACCTCGCCAATCCAAGGATTCAAACTAGTACGGCCATGATTACTCATGGTATAAACTAACGTATATAATGTATAAATTAAATAGATAGTATATATATATATATATATATATATATATATATATATATATATATATATATATATTAATTAATATATATATATATTAATCAGTGGTACCGACCGTTTTTTACTTTCCTACGTATACTAGGTAAGGTAAGTATTGAGATAGGGTCAAATTTCCGATATGCGATTTTCGACGGATCTATACGTTTCACGGATCTATGCAGAGCACCCGGAGTCCGAAAAACACATTTTTAGTCATTGGTCTGTTTGTCTGTATGTGCCAAGATTTTATCGGGAACTACTGAATCGATTTTGTTGCTTCTTTTTTTATTTTGTAGATATCAGTTTTGACTACTGATGCCAGTGACAGAAATCGTGTGCTCCATGCGCAATAGCTGCTGCGCAATAAATTAAAAACATTTTTTATGTAGACTGTAGCGTGAAAACGGCTCTAACAATTTTGATGAAACTTTCCTATTATGTTCTAATAATTGTCATTTCAATTTTCGTACATGGACTAAATTTCCGAAAAAATTCAGGAAAAAAAGTTATAAAGAAAAGAAAAATGTTCTGGGGTCTAAGTATATAATCGATAGTAAAATTCATAAGAGAATGTTTGAAAGGTGATTAAACAAAAAAAAAAAAAAAAAAAATCATCACACAAGCTTCACTATTACCTCTACTTTTAACAGAAATTATTGTTTGACAAAATTAGGCTATGGCAAAAAGTTTTTAATCAATAATATTAGAGGTTATTGAAATTTTTACACTGATCTAACTTAAGCCGGTTCACATTGCTTTAATTTATCAAATAAATCGTACTCAAATCTTTTCTTTGATCAATTTTCAGGAAGATAAATCTAATTCAATTTTTTGTTTGTTGGTGATGGACATATGTAAAGATATAAAACTTTTTTGAAATAGGTACGAAAGTCGTGCGAGTGGACACACCAGATTGTTTTTAAAATTATTTCAACATCCGCCTTAAACTTCCTGAATGGCTTCATGTTATCTTAAGAAATTTTTATCTACAGAAATTCACATAAATAGGGCATTTCTCATTAAATTAATTGATTTAATGAGTTATTAAAAACTCATGAGCACTCATTTGCTTTCCACTTGAATCTAATGATAGTTTCATCACGAAATATTTAAAAAAAAATAAAAAAAATGGCCTATATAACCTCGTTATTTTGACATGTTGGGATGGAATTCTCAAAAATGGTCCAATATTTTTGTAGGCCACCTTTATTTTTTATTTTTATCAAATTACCTTACGCGATTGGAGTCAATTGGAAAGTAAATGGTTGTTCATGAGAGTTTTTACTAATTAATTAAACAGAAAAAGTTTGTCGCTCTCTAGATTGAAAACGCACACATTCCGAGAATTTGCGTAAGTAAAAAGTCATAAGATACGATGAGATGAAGCTATTCACGAAGTTTTAGGCGGATATTAATCATTTGATGAAAAGGGGTCTGTACCATGTACTACCATGGTATGGATAACTCAATATGCTCTGCCATTGTAAATAAATGGACTTAGATCCCAACTGAGTGTAAAAGTTTATATTTCTATTGATTTACGAACACGAATAAATATAGCTGAATTCGTGTACGTACTGTATATCGCTACTGTCATATCGCTAGTGCAAAAGATCAGAGGGAAGAAGAAACTGATCAATTCTTTACGATCTATTAAGTAATATCTAAGTAATATTTGTATTACTAATACTTGTATTACTAATATTTTTATACTTTATTTAAGTAATATCTACAAATTAATATTTAGCTTAAGTTCAATCAAAGAAATAGATGAATAGCAATATAACATTATGGCATCCCTTGTGGGGATTTGATACCAATTGAGAGGAGGTTATTATAGTTATTAATTTCAATACATCTTAAAAGTGAAAAAGCAGTGAATATGAATGATCATTATTACACTTTTAACTCTGTTTAATATATAGTGAAGAATTTATCATGAATATTTTACAATCTGAATGTCTGTCATTACGGTTAAACTTTTTAGTATCCATTATTTCGTTTTGATGTAACTAGCTATTCTGGAAAATGTTGTGCTTTCTGTTAGTATTGTCCTTTGAATACCACCACTCCACTCCAGGTTCTGACTTAATCATTCCACTATCATAGCACTACAAAATATCACCTTTAGCAAAACTAGAATTAATATTGAAAATTGTTACATATGACCTTTTGCACTAACAGTAGCGATATATTTAATTGTACTATATTCAGGGTAATCGAATATATTTCAGTTTCTGAATATAATTTTAGCAAACCTTTGAGGATTTTATGCAAACAATAAATGTCAGTGACTGAATAATAATTTGCATCAAATATTATTCTCTACCCAATAAATATTATAAAGCAAACATGTAGGCTATCAGCTTAATCTATGCAAATTCATCTGTAACCATATTTGTCGATGTTATTTACATAAATCGATTTCAATATAGCTCCCGACTCGATTGATTTCTCGTATATAATATTTGTAGGTAACAGCATATTTTAATGAATTCTTACAATTTGAAAGTATTGCCATGGAAATTGAAAAAGTAAAAAATAATCAATAGTATGGTGAAGGGAAGGGAGGTATTGTTCAAATTTTTAAAGACACTGACCACATCTACTTCTTGTATAAGTCTCTCATAAAAAACATATTCATTAAAACTTATAGTTTCAGATCGTGTGAACATATTGACACAGAAGTTACGAAGTTGTTGCAGTATAAAATTAAAAAACGAATGTTTCCAGTGACGATTGATTCCATAATATTTAGTTTAATGACCTTCAAGATCAATCGAATGAAATTTCATTTAAACATTATATAAAATATAATTAAGTAATTAAAATGTTATATAATTAAAATTTGATTACCCTCGTCATTTTTAATATTAATACAAGTGCAACATCTTTGTAAGCTTGAAGTCATAGGATAGATCTCGCTACTTTGCCGAGAATTTTAGGTTCATTAACTGCTGAAATCACACCAGTGATGATATTTGAAGAATTAATATGATGTGGAAGTAATAGGATTACCCCTAAAGGGAGGTATATATATATATATGTCGATTGGTATATCATTTAAGACATCTGATACATCCTATCAACCACACTCTTACTAAAAAAAAAATCTATGGAGAAACCAATCCACCTTTCGATTTATTTATTTTTTTATTTCTTAATCATATTTACAATTATATTAAAGAAATATATTTATTAAATTTGAACATATGGATATAATGACGTGAAACATTTGTTGAGAAACTACCCAATGGTAACACTCTAATGATATGTCTATATTATCCATCTTCTTATTTATTCTTATTAGGGGCCATCTTCTTTTCAGACACTTCGGAGGGTTATCAGGAATAGAAGAGGAAGCAAGGTTAGAGACGAGAGGATTCGGATGGTTCTGAAGTTTATTGTGGAAGGATAGGTATCTGGATTGGGCCAAATCGGAAACATAAGGAACATTAAGGTCATTATGGATGGTTTTATTTGTAACAAAGTAGGGAGCATTGAGGATTTTACGAAAGATTTTGGATTGTAAGGATTGGTTACGAGAGGAGTTCGATGGTTTAGTGGAGCCCCATAGCTCAACTCCGTAAGTTCAAATAGGCCTGATTATAGTCATGTATATGAGTCTTTTGTAATTTATTGGAAGTGTAGAGCGTTTGTCTAGTAAGTGCTGAAGTAATCAGAAACTTCGAGCGGTTTCTTGTCGTTTCAGTCTGGTATGAGGATCCTTTTGATTTAAAAATAATATTGCAAAGATCTTGTGATTACTGTTATTAATTTCCATTCAAAATAAAATTCTTAATAATAAATAAATAATTATTTAGTCTCTCATTTAATTTAAAATTTTTAGTCGAAGTCGAAAATATCATTTAAATCAAAGTTCTGTTTTGGCAAAGAAAGAGTTAGTTCTGGAAAGATGTGCGAACCATTTTAAGAAAATTCTTAACAAGGGAATAGGTGATATCAATACTGACGAACAGGTGAACATTACTTTGATAACATTGTTCCATTAAATTATTACACAGACTGATTCCTCAATCCTCTCACAACTAATAAGTAAGATGTCTTTGTGCTGCCAATAGTCTTCTAATCGCGTTGTAAATCGATCATCGCCATAATCTTTATAAAGCGTAGGCCACATATAAACCGTCATATTTCTTTAAACTCATACTACACTTCGTGCTCAAAATCAGTAGGTCTAATAAGGTCACTGTACTGATTTAGTTACAATACTCGAGTAATCCCGATTCGTGAAATAATTCGGCATAATGGTAGGCTTTGCGCTATTATACCTTCTAAAAGTACCTTTTATCATTGACCTTAGTAAATTTAATCACTGTTTCCTCAAAGAAACTTTTATCTACTTTACGATGGTGGACTTAGAATTGAATTATCTTGAACAGCCTTTGAGCGATTTCTTCTTATTCAATAAAAAACAAGACCACCTTATGAAAAACACAAAATAGGTCTTAACTTCTATCCCGCTCGGAATCAATGGATGCATCAAGGAACTTTTTTGTTGGAAATTTAGTCTAGAATCATCCTTCCTCCTCCTTTCCCCTCCTCTCCCCCTCCTTCCCTCCCTCTACCAGAGTTTGCCCATTAAGAACTGTGACACCCTATATAAAATCCAAGCTCTGATCTGATATTCCTCACCACTGTTGAACTCTACTTGCACAACTAATTTCAAAAAACTTGAAAGAGTTCAAAATTCAAGGATCAAAGGTCTTCGACTCCTGCTCAAATATTTCAATCCTGCTCTGCGAATTAAATCATTTATGCTCAATTCGTTTGTATAAAAATTAAATTAAATTTAATACCTTATAAAAACCTTAGCTTCTGTAAAAACTATAATAAAGTACTTTGGCAACTACAATGAGACTAATTATCAGAATGGTAGGCAATGTGAAGAATGATTATTTAGCAAGTGTTTAAACATATGTAGTATGGCCTGAATGATGTTATACCAAAAATTCTGCCAAGAAGTATGTTAGCAATCTGGAATCACTAGCGGATCCAGTCGGGTGCGCGCCTCCTCCTCTACTCCCCCCCTCCCTGAGAACTGGAAAAAATTCCAAAAAAAAATTAAAGAAAAGAAGAGAAAATACATCAAAAGATTTGTGATTTTTTATGTAAGTCACGGTTTTTGTTGAATAGGAATAGATAACAAAAAAACTATTCAATTTAAGTAATTAACAATTTCTTCACTGTTAACTAGACAAAATTTAGTTTAAATAAAAATAGAGGTTGCTTTTGTTAAAACAATTTAAAGAGGAGTTTCGAGCGGCTAAACTCAGCTAAGGAGTGGGGGGATGAGTAGTGGTGGAGGAACAGGTAGGGGTGGGGGAAGCACCTGGTATAAAGGTGCGCCCTCTCTGAGAAAATTCCAGGATCCGCCACTGTCTGGAATGACACTAATGTCCATTGCAGTTTCAATCAAAAACATATTTTATTTCAATGATCACTTAATAATTAAGAACCACATTATATATTGCTCATATAGTCAGTGGTACAGATCCCTTTTTATCAAATTATTAACATCCACCTGAAACTTCGTAAACAGCTTCATGTCATCATACAAACATTTTATTTACGAAAATTCTCGAAATTCGTTCGTTTTCAATCTGGAGCTCAGCAAACTTTGTCTATTTTATTAGGTACTAAAAAATCGATAAAAGGGGTGGCCTACAAAAGTATTGGGCAGTTTGGCCTATATAACCTCATTATTTTTACAATTTGGGGGTGTAATATTTTTGAAGATCACCCTTTTCTCGACTTTGTGCCCAAATTTTCTCACGATTCAAGCGGAAAGAAAATGAGTATTTACGAGTTTTTACTACCTGATTAAATAGACAAAGTTTGTCGACCTCCAGATTGAAAATCACTTAATTCTGAGAATTTTCGTAAATCAAATATTTTTAGATTACGATGAGATGAAGCTATTTACGAAGTTTCAGGCGTATATTAATAATTTTATAAAAAGGTACCACAGACTATATTATACTACCTTAAAATAAATAAAAACCAGCATCAAAGTTTTTAAAAACTTTTCATAGATATAAAAATTACGGAGACTTGCAAATAAGATTATGGAGACCATCTTGGAACAATTCCATTTATAGATGATTAACTAGCCTATAAACATATATCATAAGTGGGTGTTAAAAATGGTTCTACATAAGAGAGTTAAGTGGATTGGAGCAGGTGGCCGGTGAAGGTAGACTTAGATGGCCAATCCAATTCTCTCTTAGAACTGAGATGTTAGTGTTGCAGGCATACAGTAGCAATCTCTGTAATACCGCCGCTTCTGGGGAGGCCTCAACATAAAACAGCCCGCCTGTAATCCAGTGCGAGAATGTAATTGTCTTCTGGGACTGGCGATCCACGGAGGACGAGGGATAGAAAAGGACTGAAGTCCTTACCAAAATAGAATAAAATATTTTTCTTTTTGGTTGGCTATGTTTGTTTCTGTTATCTAAAATAATTAGACACAGTCTCAAAATATAACCACGTTTCAATAAATAATGTATCCATAAAAGCATCATTGTTACTGTAAATAAGGTTTTTACTTTTTATTATACAATTTTTTTTGTTTGAAAACCACTTAAACATTATTTTAACCATAAAACATAATTTTATCCTTCAGAGTAATTAACGTTATGATAATAAAAAATAAATAAATCGTGGATCCCCTACTGACTTGACGTTTTTCTGGATCTTCTAATACAGAACATTTGTTTGGGCTATCAATATTAAATTTATCTACAAATATATTTATATCATTGTACAAATTGTTTGTAATTAATTAAAACAATAATATTAAATTAATTTTGATAAAATTTTAATTAAAACAATGGAGTCTAGAATTATTCCCTCACCTTTCTCACAACACATCAAAATTTTTTAAGTTTAATATTTTAATGTGGAAATAAATTTAATTTTTAATATTTAGAAATAAATATATTATAGAAAAAAAATCATAAATTCAAAAAACAAAAACTATATTTACTTCCTGGAGGAATCAACAAACGATAGATTTTTTTTTAATCTTCTAAAACAAGATTATTTACAAGAGACTGAAAATATCCTTCTATTGACTAGTAATCTATAATACTACTTTTTAAAGTTTTTAGTAAACGTCGCTGATTTATTTCCTAATAAAATTATCAATATTTTTTCCAAGGTGTTTATTTGTCAGTAAGCCATATAATTCATGACATCAAATCTAAAGATTGAAACAACGTTTTGATGATAAACTTCTCTCTCAAGTGCGAAAAATAAACACATTTCCCAAAACATGATTATTTCAAAAGGTTCCTAACTAGACACAGTCTCAAAATATAATCACGTTTCAAGAAAAAATGTATCCATAAAAGCATCATTGTTACTGTAAATAAGGTTTTTACTTTTTATTTAAAAATTTTTTTTGTTTAAGAACCACCTAAACATTATTTTAACCATAAAACATAATTTTATCCTTCAGAGTAATTAACGTTATGATAATAAAAAAAAATTAAATCGTGGATTCCCTACTGACTTAACGTTTTTCTGAATCTTCTAATACAGAACATTTGTTGGGGCTATCAACATTAAATTTATCTACAAATATGTTTAAATCATTGTACAAATTGTTTGTAATTAATTAACACATTAATTTTGATAAAATTTAAATTAAAACAATGGAGTCTAGAATTATTCCCTCACCTTTCTCATCACCCATCTAAATTTTTTAAGTTTCATATTTTAATATGGAAATAAATTTAATTTTTAATATTTAGAAATAAATATATTATAGAAAAAATATATAAATTAAAAAAACAAAAAGTATATTTACTTGCTGGAGGAATCAACAAACGATAGATTTTTTTTAAATCTTCTAAAACAAGATTATTTACAAGAGACTGAAAATATCCTTCTATTGACTAGTAATCTATAATACTACTTTTTAAAGTTTTTAGTAAACGTCGCTGATTTATTTCCTAATAAAATTATCTATATTTTTTCCAAGGTGATTATTTGTCAGTACGCCATATAATTCATGACATCAAATCTAAAGATTGAAACAACGTTTTGATGATAAACTTCTCCCTCAAGTGCGAAAAATAAGCACGTTTCCCAAAACATGATTATTTCGAAAGGTTCCTAAATTCTTTAAATCTGAGATAAAAATTTACATATAAAATTGTTTTAGGTGAAATAATTTATAATAATATAAAGTAAGGCTGTGTTTTTACTTCACCATATTTATTTCCATTTTGCATTGGCTACGTTTCGGATAGTATGCCATTGTCAAGCCATTTTATTTAATCATGCTTTTTACATATAGTCCATCAATTATGGACTATATGTAAGAAGCATTACATGTGATAAATATATGTAAGAAATTACATTTATATTCTTGATTTTAGCTTTTAAATAACTTTTCAAATTCCATTCTGAAATTCGGGAATTAGATTTCTACCCTCGTATTTCATCTGTCTCATGGTCACGTATAACCTCAAGTATCAGATAATTTCTGTTCCAACATTCCATCCGGAGCGAAACCTCCTTAAGCTAGTGTCCTAGAAATTTAATAGCACGCTGAAGTTATTTCTTTACGAGTTTTTTTTATTCTCCCTTGAGTTTTACTTTCTTTCTTACGCTTCCTCTTGTAAATATTTTATTCTAGAAGGGTAAACGCACCTTTTTATTTCTTAGTCTAAAGTTTTATTTCACTCGGGTTCCAGACAACTTGGTTGTTTGAATAATTTCACTCACTGGTGGCTCTGGGACCTCGACAATATTAGAAAATTATTCATTTATTTTATTTTTACATTTGTACTTAGATATATGTTATACCAATAATTACGCATTTTTCTTTATTTTTTTTCTCGGTTGCAATAGCAAATTTATAGGTTCAGTAAAGATATTAAAAATATTTGTGATAAAAACGTTCAATTTTCGAATGAACTCATTCCGTAATGCATGTTATAAAATACAGGATCAATTAGATTGAATATTACGTAAAGGAGAATCCAATCTTAAAGTGATATAGAAAGCCTTTGACCGACAGAACCGATGTATAATGAAAATGATGTATTTTCGTTAGGTATAAAATAAATTAGGAAACGTTTATGCATTCCTTGTATTTATCTCCTTATTGAACTATTTTATTAATAAAAAATAATGACCAACGAATAAGTGATATTGAGTATGAATATCTTCTTTAATTATTTATGGTCCTTTATTTTAATTTAAATCATTTTTTAAACAATATCAACAACAAACAAGATCACATAACTAACGACTTATGTTGGTATCATAAAGATTTTCAGAAATATTTTTTAAATTAAACAGATTTCAATGGTTTGTCAATTATTGTATTAAGTAAATATAGTGTTTGTATTTTATATTCTTGTTTTGTTTTTTGGCCAGAGGATATTTTCTTCTTAATATTAAAATCCAAATTTATACAAAATTGAAATATAAAACTTTAAGAATGTATATTCTTCCAGTATATTCTTTTAGAAAATAAAATGAGACAATTAGATCAAATATTAAAAATAAAAGACTCAAATTGATGCTGGACAAACTGATTACATATTATGGTTAAAAATTGGCAATAAGAATAATTATAATTATATAATAATATAATACAACGCCAATATCTCTCTCTATTATTTAAAATATTTTTAGTGACCGTGTCATATTTTATTTTTCATATACAAAGCGTGACGAAGACACCACACTTCTTATTCCCAGAATTATTTTGGTTATAAATTTGCAAAAGGCGCCATGTATAATATAGATTTTTAATAAAATTTTGTCAGGACTGTGGTTTCGTTCCATTTCTTTTATGTTTTTAAAAAAATAATACTTATTTGAGCTATGAGGAGTACAATTAAATGAACAGTTGTATAATTCGTTCAATGGGGTTGGTCCGCCGCCGATAGAGGTATCCCCTAGTATATATACAGCAAAATGTAATACTATATACATGCTATATACAGCATATCATTCTGTCACAATATGGACAATGGTTATAATAAGGAAAGACTATATTCACACCACATTTACAGAAAATACAAAAAAAATAAATAAAAATAAAATAAAACAAGCAAAATAACAACTAAACAATAATAAAAAAGTATTTACCTATAGTAAATACAAATATAATAAATTTGAAAATAAGTAAAGTAGAACAATACAAACATACCTATATAAAAATACGAATTTTATTTATATTTTTTGTATAGTTATTTATTTAGGTATTAAATGCTAAGTTATTGCGACCCCCTCTCCAATCTTAATTATGAACGAATGAGTTCCGGTCCAAGAAAAAATTAAAGCAAAAAACAACAATGAAAAACAAAGCAAAGAAAAAGTTTGTCCCATTGTTGTTTTCTTTTGTTGGGACTTCTTTCGGCCATGACAGTTTAATTATTCAGCGACAGGGCTAGCGTTCGTTTAATACCTGCCTCCCATCAGCCATTCATCTCTAATCTCTTACCTCCACGCAACTGCCAGCTCGATCTAAAAGTTCTTTAATTTAGTTTTTAATTCAAAACGTAAATCGCGATCGCCCTCCTCGCTTCCCCCCTCCCTGAAATTTTCGTCTCTTACAATTAATGTGTTTTTTAAAACGACAAATACAATTTTGTCCCAAAAACTAACCATATATTTTTGGTAGGTGTGTCATATTATATTTATTATCTCTTAATCGACTGGATTTTTTTTGCCCATTTAATTTTTTTGTACCGTGATGACAGTGTGACAAATCAGGAACTGCACGCCACTAAACTGATAAACGTGTTTGATGAAAACAGCTCAAACGATTTGGATGAAAATTGTATAAATTCTCCTTATGCCCCTTATTAATTCTTATATAATTTATCTATGATAAAAGCAAGGAATTCGAAGTTTAATCGTATGAAAGGTAATTAAATGTCCTGCAAAAAAAAATCAATACAATCGAAATCAGACTACTAAATACCTTCGAAAAAAAATAATAAATTTAAGTTTGCACAGATGTTTTTTATAATTATTCAGCACATCTTGCTATAAAGATTCGTCTATCTAACTTGCGGAACATTTCAGAAGCTCATATGAAAGATAATTATGCGAACAGATCAAAAGATTAGAAAAGTGGATCAGTACTTATTAGTGAAGATATCGCAAATTATCTTAGTATTGGACTTTCCAATAGGGGAGTTATATGATATTTTTAGTATATTGCTATTAAGAATAATTTCCGGGAGTTAAAGTCAAGTCCATCAGAAAGTAAGTGTATCTCTACAACTATGAAGTGATTCATGCATAAAATTTATATTATATTAAATGTCGAATATTGAAATAGTTTGTTTGATTTTAATGTGCTTAGCTGTTGAGAAAAAATGGGGCATGAATAATCGACTGTGCCATTCAAAGCGGGACATAACCAGTCCTCCGGAAAAATACTGGTGAAAATTTGGTCACATTATCTATATATAAGTTATACTACTATGCTCTCTTATTAATCATATTATTTTATTTTTTAATTCTAAAGTTTATATATTCGCAGATGTCAATTTCCCTATCAGTTTACCAAAATGTTTAAGAACTTATTCCCTTAGGGTGGATATAATCCCCCAATTTCTGTAGTTGAGCTTATTTTTTAATTAAAATATTTTTTGAATTTAAATTACTTACTGACTGACGCATCCTGACTGCCAAAGAATACATACGGACGTACTAAAAACGATTCCATGATAAGCTGAACAGACACTCCAACCAGCTAATAAAGGAATTGGCCACAGCACTTATACCGGAGAATACCAGAAGAGGTCTGAAAAGGATCCGGATGAGGGAGCTACTTACGTAATTACGTAAGTAAATTAAAGCCGCTGAAAGGGTACTGCTTTTCCTCATGCCTATCAAGCCTCTTTATTTTTATTTATTTATTTAATTTTTTTATATTTATTTTTTTCTTCTCATTATATAGCAAGCACATCAGCTGATTGTTAATAAATGTAACTAACAGGTGCGAATCGAAAAGTAAATGTGAAAAAAAATTAATAATCGAGATAAGTAAATTATAATATTTTTTTGCTTCCTCATTACCGAAGGTAGGGAAGCTTTATCTTCGTGCGGAAGGTTAAACAAAATTATGTGCTCAGAATCGAAAAATTCCACTCGCGTTTTACGTTTCAGGCACCAAGGATCAAATTTGGTTCGGCGTCTGTCTGTCTGTGGCCAAATCGATATAACGGGCGTATCACCAACTACCGTTTATCCGATTTTCATTCTGTCAACTGCTTTCTCTTAAATATGCCCAAACGTATTTTTCGTGATATGTCTGCATCTTAAAAACCGCACATTCAATTTGGCTCAAATTTGGAGGGAAGCTAAGGATTGGTGAATAGACAATCAAGTAGATATCCATTTCAGAAAATTCCTTCCCCCACTTTCGGAAAATATTTTCGCTTTCGAATCTGAAAACGTATTGTTTTTAACACGCCTATATTTTGAAAACAGTTCGTTCGATTAGACCGAAAATTGAAGGAAATGCGGAGAATAGTGAAATTCCCTAGTATCACTTTCATTGAATTATATTCAACAATTTAAATTGATATAAATAACGTTTAGAAATATAATGGCTGTGAAATGGCGAATGCATTGATCATATGAAAGGGAGGTTATGTTTATAGTATTGCTTTATAAAGGTTTGGTTATAAAATTTTAGACTGTATTAAAAAAACAGTTAATTTAAACTAGATGTTTTGTCGTTTATATATTACTGGCATGACACCTAAGGCCGTTACAAAAATTTCATGTGATTTTCACTGATTTTGGGGATTGAAACTTGGCCCAATACAGATTTTGCCGAATCCCTTCACCAGATTTCACTTTGGTATCCGATTGCCCTTTACTATATGTACTTTATATTTGTAAATTTAATTAAAATTTTGCACAGAATGTAAAAAATAACGTCATATTTGTGAGTTTCTTTGTTCCTTTTAAAGTTCAACCAACTGGTTCTGGTCTCGATTTCCCTCTCAAACTTCAAAGTGGTAAGGTGGTCAATTATTCCAAATCTTTTTTTAACTAGTTCTAATTGAAGGGTAGGATGCAAGCATTGATATGTTTTAAATATGCATAGGCCTTCATTTTCTGTATTTTCTTGGTAAATTTGGTGAGGAACCTATACTGACCTTACTTTGAAGACTTTTTTTTTCACGATAGTGGATAAATAAGAATATCGTAGATATATTGAAAAGAAGTGTGTTAGAGTGTTCAGCTAAAAAGTAAAAATAAAGAAACTAGATTTTCCGACGTTTTGGCCCTAAGTTTAGGCCTTCATCATTACTGTTGTTCTCACGAAAGGTACCGTAAGACAAAAAAAAAAAAAAAAATGTTTTCAATATTTTGTACTCAAATTCATTAAACACATTTTATTAAATCATGAGTCAGTGTTTTTAGCTAAAATTGTTTCAAACACACTCTTGGATCTCAATGAATATTTTTGAGCCATCAAACTTAAAAATTGATCCATCCATTCGCTCGAAAAATCGTTAGATCTTTTAGCGGGCTACCCAAAAACATAACACTCGTGTCGCTTCGCTTTCAATAACCAAGAATCTCACCAAATGATATAAAATACCAAACTTAAAAATCGATCTATCTGCGATAGCTCATAAAATCGTTATGTAGATTTTAGCAAATTGATTAAACACATTTTATACAATCAAGGGTCAGTGTTTTTGGTCCAAATTGTTTCAAAATACTCAGTGGATATCATCGAATAATTTAAGATATAAAAAAAATTAAAAATTGATTCACCTGTTCGCTCGAAAAAACGTTAAAAAGTTTTTTGCAAATTGATCTAACACATTTTATTTATCCAAGGGTCAGTATTATCAGCTGAAATTGTTTCAAAACAATCAGGGCATCTCACCGAATAATTTGAGCCATCAAACTTAAAAATTGATCCAGCCGTTCGCTCCAAAAGGAGTTACAAAGCTTTTAGCGGATGGCCCGAACACATAACCCTCGTGTTGTTTTCTTTAGCCGGGTAATAAAGAACAAAAGATTTCATAAGTTTTGGGGAAATTATATGAGAAATCATTAAAGTATATTAGGAAAAATTAAATAATAATTTATATATATTCTATTCAGACACCATCCTGGTCTCCAGATTTAATTTTAAATTAAGTTAAACATTTCATAATTTGACGCTGCGACCAATTATACGATGAATTTCAAAATCAATTTTTCTTTTCTCAATATTCTTCAAAAACAATCATTCTATCTACAGATAATATTAACAATTCATAGAAAAAAATATATATATAAATAAAAGTATTCTTTTGAGCCTGCTACTTTGTTCATAATATTAATTATGCTTTCATTCACTAGGGATAAAAATATTTTTAATTATAAACCAAATATTGTTTTGTTTTTATAAACATTTATTAGCAGGATACTTAGTGAACCCTTGTCGTGATATGATCTCTTCCATAAAATTTTACGTGCTCCTCGTATTACGATAGTGCACGATGTTAATTATTATCGTTAATGGGTGATAAATATTCAGGACGCAGTGTTTTAAAAAAAAAAAATTTTATTTGTGCCAAAGTTTCACTATTATCCATTATCGGTCGTATAAAAATTATATCTCTGATTATATTTCAAAATTTTCAGCCCTGAAGATGACCCACATGTTTGGGTTGAAACGTTGGCACAAATAAAAAATTAAATTTTTTTTTTTTTAAAGACTCCTTCCTCAATATTTATCACTCATGATATGTAGAACAGTCGACTTGCTTCCTTCAATATATCATCGTTAATTATTTTAAATTATTATTGTCAATTATTCCCTTATTTTATTAATGTTGTTTTTCCTAATGTGAAATATAATTTTAAATTTATTAAAAACCTTCCTCATGGCTATAATGCCAATCATTCATTTCAATATAACAAATCTGCTAATTGTCACAAGCATGACAGATGTGGATCAGTATGTGAAAAGAAAAAAAAATTGATTAAGAAAATGTTTGATCAAAATATCGTTATGTATTGTTTTATGTATTTTTGCTTTTACACGCCTTTGTTTTGTTTTTGCTCTCCTTCTCCTTTGTCAAAAAAAATTTACATTTTATTAATTAAAAATTGTTTTCCCTTTAACTTACGTCTAGTAACAAGCAATTATTTTTAACATTCATGTATTTTCTTAAATGTATATCTTCCTGAGTTTATATTATATATAAAAATGATGAGTGATAATTAAGAAAATCAGCATAATATTGTAAAACGAACAATATAATACCATATATAAAGATAAATTGATATATGTTTATATGTCAAGTTTTTAATTTTCATTTTATTAATTTATTTATGATAAATTCTCCCCCCCTCTCGATCTCACCCTCGTATTCCCCCCTACCAGACGTCTGCGGCTATGATCATAGGTGTTGGCGAGAGCTATTATTAAGAAATTATACAAACTGTTAAGTACTGGCGTGGATGTACCTACTGACAGTAGAAGGGAACTTCTATAATGAAGATAAGTTAATAAAAGTCACCGAGGCAGTGAGGAGTGGAAGAAGATCTGCCCAGCGGGAGATAGATGCGTTTTTGTCTCCCTTGCACCCGGGGGGCTGGGATCGATTCCACGAAGCCTGAGGCTTCTCTTGGTCAAGAGTATCTTCTTGTCCTGAGGACTTGGGCTATCCCTTTCCCGCAGTTAGGAATATAATTTAACAATAGAGTCTCAGAGCAACTTTAATTAGAGTAACACACATTTCAATTTACAGCAAACATTACATTTTATAAATACAAACTCATTACTCAACTGCGCCGGACCCATAAGGAGGTTTATGTGTTGCTGTTTAGGGCTCAAAGGCGTAAACACCGATGGTCATGAGTTTGAATTACCTGAATACCAATTTTTTGGGGAGGAAAAACAAATAAATAAAATAAAATATATAAATACAAAAAAATAAATAAAATTAAAATTAAAAACAATTCAAATTAAAATTTTGTTTAGCATATCAATAACTTTAAGGAAAGGAGGTTTATGTGTTTAGATTGATCTGGTAGCTAGGTAACGATTTTTTTGAGCGAACGATTGGATCAATTTTTAATTTTGATGGTCCAAATTATTTAGTCGGATCTCGTGAATGTTTTGAAACGATTCGAACTGAAATTAAAAAAAAAAAAAAAAATTATAATATTTAAAATATTCTCAATTTTTCATTGGTTTCCTATTATATCAAATATAAGTTCGTGAGCATTTATCATGATTACAGATTGTCAATACTTGAAAAACTCGAAATGTTGAAATAGAAAAAAAGATTATAATTAAGGATTTAAATAATCATCTTATACATCCTAAGCAGATGTACTTGCATATTTACTTAAATATTTTGGTTGACAGTTGGGAAAATTTACGAATATTTAAAACTGACTTAGTTGCTGGGTGCCTTCCTCTAGTAATTATGGCTCTTGGCAACATGAGTATATATTGTCATTATTTAACTATTTCTTAAACATTATGTTAAAAACCGAATATTATAAACCAAAATATCCCCTTTTCTACATGCATGTGAAACTACTTTGCGGTAAGTACGGGGTCCGTAAACGACTTTTTAATTGTTTGAAATAGGCAACAGAATTATTCTCGTACATTAATAAACTCATTTTTTCGGTTTTAATATTGTTCTGTCCTCCTCAGAAAACTGGCTCCTAGTTCGCTTGTTTGTGAACCATTGCTCGTTTGTCCCCTCCCTACTCCCCCGTTTCTACATTCTCTTACCATAGATAGTTTGGTCCATTTGTCTTCCTGCCTAAAGTTGGGTAGAGTTATTTGGAGCAGATTTGGAAAATTTTTATATATTATATTGGATATTCGTTTCTATGTATATAGAAATTTTATGACTAGTAAACATTAAAAAAGGCAACAATTATTACTCCTGAAATAACGATAATTTTTGGGGATATTTTAACCGATAAGACTAAATCATTAGCTTTAATAACAACGGGTATTTTGGGGCATTGAGTGTTTTTGTAGTACACGTTACGTTTTAAATAACAAATTTCATTACGAAATAAAATCGAATAAGGGAGGAGGTCCTTTTTAACATAAACTGTCTCCAAACTTTGGCTAATGTGTTCGAGCTCTCTAAACGTTTTGGAACTTTGCACGGCATTTTCCGATTAAATGATTTATTTGTTTATTATGACAGATATTGTTGCATTCCTGATAAAGACGGCGGTATGTGAGGGAACTGAAAACGAAACTCATTTCCTTAGAAGCCATTTTGAACGGAATGAATTGATACTGGCCCGGAGAGACGCTGAGGTGAATAAGAGATCCCTTCCTGGCGATGGGCCAATTGCTCTATCACAACACGTAAGCAGTTTTGATGGGAACCAAACCCTCCAACATTGGCCAATGCCTCTCGGAATTCAGAAAAACTTTTTCATCCAACTAGCATTATAAAGCAGATCACGGTTGGAGGATCAAACGCTTGTAACAATGTTTGACTTATCCGAACTTCCTTTCATTATTATCACCTGTAGAGATGGAGCGAGGCAATCAGAGTTTCAACTTCAACAAACTCAAACAACAGGATGATAGATTGAAAACAGTATTCGAGACCAGTCTGAAAAGTTTCAAAGTTTGCTGTTTGTGAAAGCTAACACACAATGCTATTATTGTCTGTATCTGCCAATAGCATTCTGAGGTTTATTTGTTAATCTGTTCAGAGTATTGGAGGCCTCTAGAAAAAAATGGATGTGTGACAGAACTAAGTTTATTTTATAACGGTTAAAGTTAAACCTCTCCTGTAATTGTAATCAATTTTCTATACGGGCGAAATTTATTTTTTATAACTTTTTCAGTATTAACAGCCACTATAACAGCTGAAACGGATTTTTACCACATTTTAAAAGCTTTTTTCGTGAGTTGCACCTATACCTATTTACAACCAATTAATATTTTCATAATGTGAAAAAATATGAGAGTTTTTATTGACAATATTATGTATTTTTAGATATTGCGTATCGATTTATTCTAACTTTTCAGATTTCCTAGATATAAGGATCCATTACTCTATTTTCTGAGAGGCTTTTTTATGGAAATACAAACGATTTGAAGATTACACGTTAATGTGAGATTTTTATAATGACAGTGCTTTAAAAACGTATACTTCCGTTAACTCAATTAAATACAATCCGTTAACCTGAGTATCGAATAATTCCAATATGTTAAAATAAATCGTAACTTGACCATGCATTATAATACCGATATCGGTAAACTATCAAAAACTAGACCTAATTTCATATTTGCAAAGGAAAAATGATATATAGTTCAGCAATTATTAAGTATTCCATACATTTATTTGGATTATATAGATATTTTTTTAGTCAATAATAAAAGAAGTGATTTAGGAGTAGAGTTCATTATTCAGGAAATATTAACATGTAATGTATTAATCATTATTTAGAACTGTAGCTTGTTTCTCAATACCGCCAAAGCCCAGTTAACATTTATTTAGTGGTTAATAAATTGGCCATTATAATGCAGGACTGGGTGCAGAGAACATAAGGGAAAAAATTTAAGTAAATAGACAAAATTCGAGGTCAGTCCAGTACCTTAATCTATTTTTTTCTTCACAAAATTCACATATAACCCTCTGAATCTAAGATCATCATTTGTGTTTATAATGTTTTTAAAAAAATGAAGTGTCACCCGTTATAAAGCATATCGAGATAAAAAACATAACATTTCGGAATAGGTAATTTATGGGGTAATTAAAACAGCCCAGCTTTTATTAATACGGATATTATTGTTGACATATAATATGATATTGAGGAAAATAAATATCGAGAAATGCAACGATTATTGGCCAATTATAAGCACGAAGCGACAGCTTTCTAAAATATGCATTATAATATTATAAAGTGTTACTACTGATATTTAAGTTTAAATATAAATTTCGAAACAGACTTAATATTGCAGAATATATATTTTTAAACGCAGAATCTACTTTTATATGGCCGAAACACCAAACAAAAACAGAGGTTCTTATCCCCCCAAAGTCAACCACCATTCTAAATAATTTAATTGCTCTTCTCTTGAGTGAAAGTAGCATTAGAAAAATTGTAGATCATTCACAGTTACAAATTTTGTAGTCAGTTGCATGTTTTCCCCCATATTACCTGGATTCAAAGTTTAGCCGAATCGAACCCCACAAAAAATGGTTCCCAACAAAAATTCATAACCTCATTAAATGTCCTCCCCTCTCCTAAAAACTTCAAAACTCTGTAAAAATGTAATAACTTTTCCTGGGTACTTCTGAAAAAACAAAAAAACTCACTCACTATAACAGCGTGGAAAAGTACAAACGAATGTTTTTCTTTTCCACATATCCATTTGTGAATTTGACCTGACGACCAGTTGGACAATAAATAACATGTGAGTTTTAATTTCACGGGAAATATAACTCTTTGTTGGAAACATGTCGAAAGGAAGAATTAATGAATAAATCGCATGGAATAGAACTACGGGGGGACATCAAATCTATAAATTCTTTCAATCCAAAGTTCTTCGGGAAATAGTCAATGCTCCATACTACGTCACAAACAAAACCTTACATCATGATCTCAACATCCCAATTGTCTTCGACGTAATTCCATCCAGATTCTTAAAATTCCATAAAAAGTTTATCCATCATCCTAATCCCTTTGCATAATCCCTTTCCAGCACCAACAATTCATATCATCCCTCACGGAGGTTGAAGCGGCAATGGCCCCGAGTTCTTTTGTAAAGTGGTCTGCTTCTCCACTCAAGACCTGAGCGTATAGGAGAGAAGCGTTGGGATCTCTTTGAGCTCTGCTTTGCCTTTGAAATGAGAGCGGTAAGGCATCGTTAAAAGTTCCCTAGGCTGAATGTAAATATTGTATATAGGAATGAATGAGTGACAAGTATTTTTTTAAAATCATTTTTTCTTTTATAAGTATTTTTCTATTTTTATTTTATTCTTCTTTTAATGTATATATTTTTACTAACATGTTTTCTTCTTATTTTTTTTCCTTCTTAGCTTGTATTTTAATTTGTATATAAAAAGTTTGAATGAAAGCTTAGAGTCATAATACCAAATTCCCTTGATTGTGGCAGAGTGTATTATTATTATTCAAAAATAAATCTACAGTTTAAATGACTTGAAATAAATAAATGGAAATTCATTAAAACTCATTTGTTAAAGTAAAGATAATATCTAGTTTCATAATCTAGTCATAATTAAAACAGTGAAATTTAATTTAACTTCGTTAATTTTTTAATTAGTTTATGACTTTTCCTCTTTAAATAAAGAAACTTTTCAAGCCACTTTACTGAATTAATCCACCACCTGTTATTAATTACGGTTCATTCTATTCCTAACTTTATATAACATATATTTTTATAAGTGGGTAAATAGAATGGGAGGGGTACGAGATACGTTCCTTCCACTTTATGCAAACAGCAGAAGAGGGAGGCAGTTGATGAAATGGTGAGACGCTATAACAAAGGTACTCGTAGCTGACCGGATGGAGGAGGAAAGGGAACTCGCGAGAAGATTGGATAAAATTGGGGGCGGTCATTGCTCCTTACTGGGCTTAATTAAGAAAGTAATTTTTTTTCTGTGATTTGTAACTATGAGTTTTGTTAATCAGTGTACCATAAACTCTATGTTAATTACATTAAAGCCATCGCTACTTGATGTAAGTCTTCCTCTCAAAAAATAAATATTTTATAAGTGGCAATCCATGTGGAGTGAGAACCCGTGAAGCAAACTAAAAGATAACAAAAAATCTGGTGCGGTGCGCGCATCACATCACTTACACTTACTCTTCTTAGCAGAAATAAGTATTTTCAGAAAAAGGGGAAGTGAAAGTAAAAATTATAGACGCTATATTTATTTATATTTCATTGTGGTTATTTTTATTTTTATAAATACCCTTATATATATGCAAATTTTAATATTTTTATCGCTATAATCTATTCAATTAAATATACCAAATAAATAATACCAATAATAGCATTTATAACATATGTATGTTTATATAATATTCCGTATTGTATTAAGCTCATGTTACGTATGGAAGCGTGTTACAATCTTTCAGACGAGATCGGGTGCGCACGTATTGCTTAGGTTCCTTGATTACAACTATTCTCCGTTACGGTCTCTTAGTTATAAAATTCTTTGATATTTTATATTTATCTATCTTTTATATTATAGATTAATGTGTAATGGATAATTATTTCAAACAAAAAAGATTAAAGGTACTTTACGTAATTAGCCATTTCAGTCATGTTAGAGAACATCGACCAGAATAAAAACTACATTCTATTTAAAAATGCCTAATTTTACACTGATATGATGAATTTAATCAAAATTGTTAGAGCCGTTTTAGAGAAAATCGTAAAAATGTGTTTTGTCCATTATATAAAGTGCCACTTCTGGATACCCGATTTTGACGAAAAAGTTGCTGTAACATCCCTAGTATATAGAAATCTTAAATATGCAATTTCACTTTCGCACGACTTTTCGTTTTTGAGCTAGATTACAGATTATAGATTTGAATAGATTATAGCGATATAAATATTAACACAAAGACTTTATTTATTTAAATAAAATAATGAGCAATATGCTTCAAAGTGTCAGTAAGGGTACTGGTATTGGTGGAGTGAATTAGTCGAGCAGGTGAGACTTGTGCTCCTTTATGGTAGAGGTTGCTGCCTCGAACAAATCTGAGTGGGAGTGTCAAGATTTATTTCTCGGAGCCATCCATATTCTTCCCGTTTCCCCACCTCCACGGTCATAACCTCTTCTACTTTGAAAGTAATTTTAAAATTATAATAACAAAAACACAGTTCGTATCTCGCTTGGGGAACTATCGAGATCAAAATTATTCCTTAGATGATCCATCTCATTTCCTCCCTCAGCATTGTTGTCTATTCCTGGCGCCATCGTCCAATCTCCACGGTCAATTAGTGAGCCTTGTCCCATTCATGGTTAGCACTATCACTTTTCCTTTTATTTCCTGTCATGGATCTCTGGGAGGTCAAAGAAACTCACATGAGACAAGTTCGAATTCACGTAATACATCTTTATTCTCATCATCAGAAGAATCTGGAGAAGAATCGTGCTAGGAAATCATATTTAATCAGACATCAATATAATAAACATGTAAAAATATTTCAACACGTTTATAAAATATATATTTCTAGTCATTAAAGTAACAGAAAACAAGACACTGTTTTCTTAATCCTCTGAAGTTCTTTCAATTTTATGTATTCATTTAAATTTATATTTCATTAAAAATGAAAAGAGGATGAATCAGAAAAAAAATAATTATTAAAAATATCTTGTTCAACATAATGAAATAAATTTGACTCTAATAAATTATTGCGATTGTGAATTGGATTCCATTGCACGTGTTCCTTATTTTTTTAATGCATGTTTTATATCAACGGCCTAATGGATTATAAGTGCTGTTATTTTTGTTTTTCTCATTTCGCCCATATTGTAAAATAGTCCGTGGTACCGAACTCTTTTTATCAACTTATTAACATCCGCCAAAAACTTCGTAAATAGCTTCATCTCATCGTAACCTACAAATATTTTATTTACGAAAATTTTTGGAATTGGGCACTTTCAATTTCGAGATCGGCAAGCTTTGTTTATTTAATTAGGTGCTAAAAACTCATGAATAGCCATTTGTTTGCTACTTTAATCGAAAGATAATATGATCATAAAATCGATTCGATTTTACCCATAATAAAGTATGATTTTACCCACTCAATAAAGTCTGATTTTACCCACTTTTGGGCTACAAAAATATGGCCCGTTTGGGCTATATAACCACGTTATTTTGACATTTTGAGGGAGGTCACGCCAGACCAATATTTCCGCAGCTTACCTTTTTTTTTCGACGTTATGATCATATTATCTTACGGTTCAAGTGCAAAGCAAATAAGTATTCGTTAGTTTTTAGTACCTAATTAAAAAGACAAAGTTTGCCGATCTTCAGATTGAAAACGCCCCTATTCCGATAATTTTCGTAAATAAAATATTCGTAGGCAATGAATGAGATGAAGCTATTTATGAAGTCTTAAGAGGAAGTTAATAATTTGATAAAAAGGGGTCTGTAGCACAGACTAAAACATTCAGATGAAAACCACAATTCTCTTAGATCATTGGTTCAAAATATATATTTACTTATTTGGTATAAAAGATATAATGTTTGAATGCTGAGGTATGACGTCACATCTTCTGGAAGGTTTGTTTACGTTCCGTCCAGCAGGCCTCAACTGATAGGCTTATAGTGACATTCCTAATCAAAATCAATACAGCCTTTTTCATCGATATTCAGATAATATTGAGACAAAATATTGAATGAAAAGGATATTTTAAAAAAAAGTTTAACGAAATATATAAGATTTTTTTTTTTAGAACAGAGACCGAATCACATAATACATTATCAATTATATATTAAAAATGAAGAAAGGCGAAACATCGATGATCCAGGGATAAAATTTTATTTTAAACTCAGAAATAACTGAAACAAAACAAAATATAAGAACAATGTTATTCCATAGAGCCACCATCATTTACAATATTATCACAATTGATTATATGAGAACAGAAATGTAACAGGTTGTTTAAGAAGTCTGTTTAACCTTGCTGAGAGTCAGCTACTATATTAAAAATATATATAGCAATTTGTATAAATAAATACCTATTTTTATCTAATTTATGGTATTTTTAAATACGAATACTTGTACTTATGTCTGTATTTGAAATTATGAAATAAATACATTACTATAAAGCCAAAAATAAACTTGAGAAAATGGAACATGGATTAATTAATCAGTTATATACATCGTGTGAAATTATCCTGCTCCATATCGAGAAAGATGAAACCGAAAAAAAAAAAAATGTTTTGAAAAGTAGAATTTGACCTTTCTTATTCTTCAATGCGACGACTTGGAAAATAGTTATTAACTGAACCAAAATTATTTATATTTTTAGGAAATATTTTTCGAAAAAACTGGAAGATTATTGAGAATTAGTGTGATTCGTTAACTTCTGTTGGCTGGTTTATTTATTTTTTTTATAATTTGCCCATATGCCTGATATTCATCCTCTTGGAAAAATTACCTTTGATGTTTTGTTTTTTTGATTTTATCTATATTAAATTGTGGAACTTGTATCGATCAACTTTATAGTCAGTCATATGTTGTTATAATTGTCATATGTTATGTTTTAATATCTATTATTCTTCCACTATTATATTTTCTATCTCATTTTTTTTAAAGTTTACTTTCTTTACTGGTGTTAAAATTTTAATCAATCCTTTAAGGGGACCCTACACGGTCAATCGGAATTGCACTAATGACGTTCCGAATTGTCGTGTAAGGTAGCGAATGAAGTACTGATGGTGGTGCGCTGCGGATTTCCGAACATCCGGAAATCAAAGGTTCATTCACGAGAAGTGGAGGGGGGACTGAGGTAAAAGTAGTGGGGAGACTAACCATACTGCTGGATAGGTTAGGTTACCTAGGCCTCACTACCATTATAAATTTCTGATTTTCATTATATGTAAATAGTTAAATAATTTTTCATATCCCTTGTTTATAATTTTAAACCGTCTTCAACTATTTTTTTTAAATAGTCAAGTGGGCAACAAATTAAAAAAAAATGAGGAAACTTCACAATTTACTTTAGGAAAAAAAAAAAAAAACACTTTATCGTTGTGTATATTTATCAGTTCTTTTCCCATTTTCCTCAACAAATTTATTATTTTCGCAATACCTTTCCTTAATTTTTGTAAGTAGTAGACTTATATTTTACTAACTTTTGTCAAAACGGTTTTCTATGAGACTACTACTAGATAGGTTAGTTTACCTAGGTCTCGTTATTGAGTAAATAGTTGTTTATATCCCTAGTCTATATTATTATTAACCATTTTCAACTATTTTTTCTTTAAATAGTCAAGTAGGCAATAAATTGGAGATAAAAAAAAGTGGAAACTTCACAATTTACTTATAGAAAAAAAATCTTTAACTGTTGTGTTTATTTGCCATTAATTTATCGATTTTTCTTAACAAATTGATTATTTTCGTAATACTTATCATAGATTTTTGTATGTTGTTGACTTATATTTTGGACTAACTGGTCTAAACGATTTTCAGGCACTAGGAAGTAATTATTATATCTCTGTTTTTCTCTTGATGCCCAATATTATAAATGAATATGTCCAAATAAGCATATCTATGCTGTTTCTTTGTCTATGCTGTCAACTGCGCTAAATTGGTCAGCAACGATCTAACCTAAATCAGCAACGATAAGTAATGATCAGCAACGATAAGTAATGATCAGCAATGATTGAACGTGTAAGGGTCTTCATGATCAAAGCGTTGGAACTTCTTGTGACGTTCATTCATGAATTACCGTGTAGGGTCTGCTTTACTTTTCATAAATAAATTTTGTGGTATTATAAAAACATAAAAAATAAATAATTTATGATGATTTCTTTGGGTCATTAAAATCAATTATAATTAGTTTAAATTTTGATGTTTAATATAACAAAGAACGGGAGAAAAGTTAAATTTTAAAACTTAATGTCATTCGAACGTAAATGATCTGGTCTGACCTATTGTTAATAATAAATAAAATTTGTAACGTTTTTTACTAGATTGATTTGTTTAAAAAAATGAATATAATTGATAATAATGGACTCTAAGGACTACAGAAATATAAAGATGATTATAATGAAAACTTAACTACAATATTTAAAATCTATTAATATATCTTGGTCTAGTTAATTTTTAACACTTTAATTCAATGCTGTAAGATTCTAAACTCTTGTTTGAATTAATAATAGACCACATTATTAAAACTTAAAATTTTGCGATGACTCTTGATTATACAGTAAGTAATGTTCAGCGATTAAAAGTTTTCGGAAAACCAGTGAAAATAACAGAAAACTAAATAAAAATACAAGATAAAAATAAAACCGATCCAATAAGTAAGGCAACGAGCTATAAAAGTTTTTATGACTTCAATCTGATTCAAAGCTCCATTCAATCCTTTTTTTATTGAACAACTTCTGAACTCATCAGTGTGGAAAAATGATATATAAATTTAGAATTTATTCCCATTTACTATTATTATAACAAAGTTAAACAATATCATAGTTACATTCATAATCATGAATGTATGAAACTGTAAAGGGGACCCTACACGGTCAATCGGAATTGCACTAATGACGTTCCGAATTGTCGTGTAAGGTAGTGAATGAAGTACTGATGGTGGTGCGCTGCGGATTTCCGAACATCCGGAAATCAAAGGTTCATTCACGAGAAGTGGAGGGAGGGCTGAGGTAAAAGTAGTGGGGGGACTAACCATACTGCTGGATAGGTTAGGTTACCTAGGCCTCACAACCATTATAAATTTCTTATTTTCGTTATATGTAAATAGTTAAATAATTTTTCATATCCCTTGTTTATAATTTTAAACCGTCTTCAACTATTTCTCTTAAATAGTCAAGTGGGCAACAAATAAAAAAAAAACTTTAACGTTGTGTATATTTATCAATTCTTTTCCCATTTTCTTCAACAAATTTATTATTTTCGCAATACCTTTAATTAAGTTTTGTAAGTAGTAGACTTATATTTTTACTAAATTTTGTCAAAACGATTTTCTATGAGACTAACCTTACTACTAGATAGGTTAGTTTACCTAGGTCTCGTTATTAAGTAAATAATTTCATAAAAGTAAATAGTTGTTTATATCCCTAGTCTATATTATTATTAACCATTTTCAACTATTTTTTCTTTAAATAGTCAATTAGGCAATAAATTGGAGAGAAAAAAAAGTGGAAACTTCACATAAGTAATGATCAGTAATGATTGAACGTGTAAGGGTCTTCATGATCAAAGCGATCGCGGGCAATCTTGGCACTTCTTGTGATGTTCATTCATGAATTACAGTGTAGGGTCTGCTTAATATAGAAGCTAACAATAAATCATATGGTTAACAAAGGTTTAATAAAACCAATGAAAGGTGATTAGAAAATTTTAATATTAGCAGTCTGAAAATAATTATTTATAAATGATAATCAATAAATTAAATAAAGGTGCCCTCAGATCAAAGATGTCTAATCTGTTTGGCTAATGGACCTGTAATCTCAGATAAACGGACTTTATGTGACTAGACTGGCAAATATGCTTGCTACGAGCGTACTCCAAATAATGTAGTCCTTTCATACCCAAATCCTTACTTTTGAGGCGGCATGACAATAATTAGGTATTCTGGAATATGGTAGCTTATTGGGTAAGGTATTACACTACCAAAGTGTAAATTCGGGTTCGAGTCCGGCTGTTAAAGATTTTTATTCTGCTATATCTACCACAATTAAGCTCTGGGGTCCCGAGACTCTTTTTGGTATACACCGAGTACCCATGCAATCTGTACCTGGATCTTCATTAATTTTAGGAGAGACATTGTCCTACTAATAAAATCACCCTGAATATTCATATAAGAAGTACTACGTCTCTTTTTAAGATAATGAGGTGCTTAGATAGTGATGCAAATAATTTTTGTTTACTATAATATGTTGTAGATAAAATTTGTTGGTATTTTATGTTGAAATCTATGATCTCAATTTTTTTAATTCTTTTAACGTAAGGAATAATATCTTTCTGTACCTGAAAATAATTAAATTTGATAACGTTATTGCAAGATTCAAAGCCATATGCCTCTTATAACGTTATAATTAAATGTTAAATGTTAGAGTCTCATCTATTTTAACTTTCCTACCACTACTAGGTAAGGAAAGTATTGCGATCGTGTCAAATTTCTGATGTGCAGTTTTCAACTGATATTTTGGTTTCTAAAAATCAAACTAAACAAAGGATATCAGCTTTGTAGTAGAAAAATATTTATTACGTGGAATATATTTAGAAAAACATACCTTTGCAGCAAGCTTCCGATTTCAACGATTTCTTTTTTTTTTTTTTGTTAAATCTCATAACCTTTTAAATGACCATTTAACATTAACAAAAAAGTTAATTCCTTTTGAGTTATCTGGAAATCTAATTGTACCACCCTTCGTTAATTTTTTTTCCAGTTTCTTTTCGGAGAAATATGCATATATTTAAAGGGCTCCGAGGAAAAAAAATTAGCTTCCCAACCCCCCAAAAAAGAAAGGAATAGGAATCATTAAAATATATTGAAGTATTTTTGATTTTAGTATATTAAGCGCAGATAGTTTTAAAATATTTACGATATATCGCTTACAATTAGTGATTGTAAATCACACGCTCAAATTATCTTTCAAAGAACAGATTAAATAATGTAAATTGTTAGTTTTTATTTAGCTCAAATTACTCCTGGGATTAATTTAGACCGTTAAAACTTAACAACGGACTAAACTGTTCGCTCGAAAAACCATTAAACAACAACCACTCAACCTTAACACCTTATTTCCTTGTCTATTCGCTATATTAAGTATTCGAGTAAAGAAGTTTAAAATTACTCGCGCAGATGCAAAAGAAAGGAATTGAAATATACGAAAAGAATTTTTTTTTTATATTTCTTCGGCTTCCGAAGCCCAGCGAAACAAGCGTGTGGGATCCTGCATGTGTTCAATATTTTTGGATAATGTATTACAAAAAAAAAAGTATAATAGGTTAAGATGGTTGTGATTCCCTCTATGGGTCTACCAAACATGCTTTCAGAATACCCAAACAAATAACGTTAATTGGTTCGATAACGCGTTTTTTTACTTAATTATGCTTAACAAGTAAATGGAAGAGAGGCCCTTTGTCGTAGAGCCCGGCTGATAATGACAAAAAGCCGGACCAGAAGGTACGGAACAGGGCCGCTATCAGCCAGTTATCAGTACGAATGCAGGAAGAGGAGAACAATGGCCCAGAGTTGCCAACTCCTCAACGCCACCTCAACTAATCGATTCTTTGTCCCTTCGATCTTCGCCTCCGTGGGTTCGGACACATCTTCCACGGCAGAAAACATATTAATTAAATAATATCAACTAACGCCATTGATTTTTCACTTTAATTAATCCCTACTTCGCCATTCTGGCCGACTGGAGGTTGTTCTAATCCACCCAGACCGGATCCGCACTGGCGCCGCTAGAATGAAGAAGAAGGATTCCCAATTTATTCAAACCATTAGCCAACGACTTAAGGAGTGGGATAGTTCAGAGATAGAGCGCTAACTTCCCATCCTCAAGGTTCCAGGTTCGAATCCAGCTGATGGCAGATAAATTATCTGTTCTGATTTGTCGGACGTGGATCGATCCAGGAATCGAGGCTCATCTAGCTTCTATACAGTGGGCACCCTTGATTGAACACGTAATTAAGGGAGAAAACCTAGCGGTCGAGCTTGGTTTCGGTCAAATCATCTCCTTAAACAACCCTTTTTTTTTTTCATGCACCGACATGCTCTTAAACCTAGTGAGAAAAATCTCCAAAATCAACCTTAGATCGAACGGAAAATGGAACAGGAAGGAGAGCGTAAAAGTACTTGATATGTAAATTCACATATTAAATAGTCCTCGACAAAAACTGCTCGACGTTTCCGATTATTCAGCACTTACTAGACAAACGCTCTAAACTTCCAATTAATTACAAAAGACTCATATACATGACTATAATAAGTCCTATTTGGACTTACGGAGTTGAGCTATGGGGATCCACTAAACCATCGAATTCCTCTCGTATCCAATCCTTACAATCCAAAATTCTCAATGCTCCCTACTTTGTTACAAATAAGACCATCCATAATGACCTTAATGTTTCAGATCTGGTCCAATCCAGATACCTATCCTTCCATAATAAACTTCAGAATCATCCCAATTCTCTCGTTTCTAACCTTCCTTCCTCTTCAATTCCTGATAACTCTCCGAGGCGTCTGAAAAGGAAATGTCCCGTGATCTCCTAATGTAGACATATCATTAGAGTGCTACCATTGGTTAGTTACTCAGCAAGTGTTTTCATGTCATTATATCCATATGTTCAAATTTACTAGATGTATTTATTTAATATAGTTGTAAATATCATTAAGAAATAATTTAAAAAAAATAGTCCTAAAATCAAGTAAGGAATCCTTATTGGACCTCATTTGATCTCAAATTAATGATTTAATTTTTAATTATTAAAAATTTTATACAAACTGTCGAAATATTCCAGGTACGACATCCTTGGTCAGCCACGAAATCTACTATCGACTGTGGCATAGTCCTTAGTATTCAGTGGATCTCGGTGTTCCTCAATCCACACGACACGGCACAACCACTTCCCTCCCAGGCTCCCTAATCCTCACATTGCATATATACACTACGTTTTTGTTTCGCCCGCGATACTTTGGAGAAATCTCTTTTCTGCAGCTGTCACTCTGTTCTCCTGTTCTTCTGTCAATACCCAACTTTTAGCTCTTTACAAGAGTACAGCCAAGTACTCGTATATTGACTTAGTGATGTAGAGTATCATGCTTAAACTCACTTCTTGCTTCCCAATAAGAATATCGGATATCTGATTGGAGGATTTATGAATCCACTTTCCCAGACCGTTCCGTAACTGTTCCAATACAGGCACAAATACAGATAATATTAAATAGTATTGCAATATTTTTTTAAATTAATTTTCTTTAAAAGTGTCAGAACAAACAAAATATCTGTGCGTATATTGCGTTAAGATATCACAAAATGTACACGTGTTAAATTTGTTGCAAACAGAAGCTAATAAAAAAAATCTTCGTCACATTCGTTTTTATTTTTCCAAAATTAGTAAGAATTAGCTCACTAAGGTTAAAAAAATTTTGACAGTGTTGCCAAATTCGATAATAGTTCATATTTATCCATTTTTATTACTACTAACATTGAGAAAAAAGCAATTAAGTTTTTTATCGAGCAAAAATTTAAGTTTTTTAGAGGATGATATTGCGAGTTTAAGAAGTAAGTGAATCCACTCTCACTGTCAATGTTGTATTATGCAGGTGTGGTTAATAAAAAAAAAATGTAAGTGAAAATAATAATTATGGTAAATAAATATGGTAACATAATTTATTTTTCTAAAACCTTCAGACAGGAATCATCAGCTTATTGCAAAAAGCCATTATGCATAATGTTGACAGATGTAAACTTTCAGATATGTATTTGTGAATTTCAATTTTATTTATCAATACCATAAAGTAATAAGAGGATGAAATTTATACAAATCCAATTATATATCACAAATAATTATACTTATAGTGTATATAGTGTACAGTTAACCGATTTTGCAGTGAGAAAATTCATCAAGATACAAAATATTGGGGGAAAAAACCTTTATCTGTTAGTATAGTGTTTTAGTTTTATTAATATTACATATTCAACTGATTTATTATTATTATATTTTATTTTATTTTTGGAAATGTATTTTTTAACTATTTAGATAGGGTACAAATGTGTACATATATTTCTATCCATTTCTTGTTTTTATTTATAGTACATCAGAGTGATTAGAAAAAAAGAAAAAATCAATAAAAATATTAAACAGAGTTAAAATTGAAATTATACAGAAAAAGTTTATATATAAATAAATAAAAATTATTTTTTTTTTTTTTTTATCATTGGTTAGAAGTATTGAATACATTTAGAAATTAGATTAAAATAAATAGACATAATTATGCAAGTGGATGTTTTAGATATTAAAATAATTCATTAAAAGAAGTTTTGTTATACCATTCGAAGCGATCAATATACCAAATGCAATAGACCAAAAAATAAACGAAAATATTCTATGAAATTGCAAAAGTGAATTGATGAGAGAATGCGTCGCAAGTTGCGGCGTAGTTGCGTCCAGATTTTGGCAGCCGTGGGCAGTTTCCAGCTGATATCGTCCTCACTTTATTTTAGAGCCCAAACTGATTTATCTTTTATAGGCTACACCAATATAACTTGCGGCTTGGCAACCGTCACCACAGATAAAATATACCCATCTGTCCGCCATTGCTAATGAGGTACTTGCACCAATTTGCAATGTATGCACTAATGTTGTTTTAATTAAAGCTATAATTTTTATGAAAATGTTAAAATTAAAATTTGCAATAACCAGACAAATTAATTATATATATAATTAGGTATACGTCTAATACAATATAATGAATTAAATTTAATTAAGTGAATTTGGAAAATTCTAAAAAATAGAATACACTCAGGTAATTAAAGTATTTAAATTTCGCAGGAATTCAAAATAATACTAATGAAATAATATTATCGAGTACAATTTATTAAAAATACCCGTGGGAGATGCCTCCTGCCTAATTGGTAATAAAAATATTAAATGCGGACTAAATGATTAGAATTTAAAAAAAAAAAACAACAGAATTATGTAATATAATTAAGTTACGATATGTCATATCAATTTTAATTTATTTATTTTCATATTTAGGTGGCATGTAAGACTATGTTAAATAAGAGGCAGCATTCTATAAAAAATTACAACAGTATAAAAGATTTGATCTCTTTAAAATAATCAATAACTTGAAAATCAATACGTGTTATTTTTCCGCTAATTACAAGACTGCAATATTAATTATTAATATTTAAGTCCTGATTATTCATTACACTGTTTCAATTAATTTATAATTAAATTAATTTATTAAAATGTTTTATTGTTAATTAAAACTTTATGGACACCTAGATGTGAGGTTGTACAAACTAATTTATTATCTTTAATTAGTCATCAATTCTAAACAATTTAGAAGTCGCAGTTCATTTAATAAGTTTAGAAAGGGGGATAAATTGCTTTTCATAATTACTGTTATGACATCGCAAACGATACGTTCGCAATTAATTTAAGCTGATTAATAAAACATAAAATGCATCTAAAACTGGCATCCATGCTATTCTAGAGTTTATATAGAATTAAATTAATTTCAGATAAATTGAATTTACGAATACGGACGTAAAATAAATTAGGCCTAAAAGGCCAAAGGTTCGATGCCGACATGACCAATCATTATCAACACTATTTTATAATTAGCACTCTTATGCCTTAGCCAGTTAGCATTCCTCAATACCTCCACACCTCGGACTTCAATTTCTGGCCAGGAGTACTATTATCTTTATAATTTGCTTTCTTCAATTTATTTTATAAACCAACTAAATAGTTTGCGCATCCTCAGCCAAAAGTACCAGATCATTAGAATATGAAACGTTATTTATAATTTTTTTTAAAATTTGATTTATTCATGAAATTTATGAAACTGTATAATATAAATATATCTAGTAAATGTTTACAGAGAAATATAATAGCATGAAAAGAATCGGAGAAAATCTACCCATTGTTAGCACTCTAATAAAGTACCTAAATAAGGAGATCACGAGGCCATCTTCTTTTCAGACGCCTCAGGGGAGTTTTATCAGGGATTGAAGAGGAAGCAAGATTAGAAACGAAAGGATTAGGATGGTTCTGAACTTTATTGTGAAAAGATAGGTATCTGGATTGGGATAGATCTGAAACACACGGAACAATAAGATCATTATGAATGATTTTATTTGTAATGAGCATTGAGGATTTTGGATTATAAGGATTGGATACGAGAAGAATCCGATGTTTCAGTGGAGGTCCACATATAATTTAAGCAATATTTTACACCGTCTTTATAAAATCAGAAAAATAGAGATTAAATAATTTTAAAGAATCTTTAAATAAAAATTTAATCAAAATAATTATTTTTATATATTTTTTTTTCAATTCAATGTTTAATTAACAAATTATTATGGTATATGTTTGGTAGGGATCAGAAATGTTTCAATTATTTGAAGTTCGCTTCTTAATAAAAAAACGAATGAGAATATTTAATTTCACTTAGACAATGTCTTTGTTAAGTGTTTAACAAATAAAAAAAAAAAAAGATTTGACTAAACGTCAGAAAATACATTATTTTAGAGAACTCTATTTGAAAGACGAAGAAACAAAGCTCTTAAATAGTGTGACGCAGTTTCTACAGCTCCGAAATAATTGGAAACGAAAACAATCACGTTCTACAAAAAGGCACGTAGAATTTGTAATTACTTCCTTGTTAGCATTTATTATTTAAGGAGTTGAAAATTGTATCTAATTTTAAATTGTGTTTTTTTAGAACAAACGATGTTTGTTGATATTTTTCTGTTATTGATTCATGTCCGTCTGATAAACTTAACTTACCCAATAAGAGATAAATTTATACAGCAGGTCCCTTAAGAAATAAAATATTATTATATACAGACCAAGGAAAATAATAAAGAACATAAAAATAAAATAAAAATTAGTACAAATGGTCTTTAATACCAATAATACGGCTAAGTAAGAGACGCTGGGATCACCTAGAGTCCTGCCTTTCCTTCCATGAGTGAGGAGTAAGGCTAGGCTCGGAGATCTTGAGTGAATGAATTTTGTAAATATTGTATAAAAGCATGTGTGTATTTAAGTAGTTATTTTGTTTAGTTTAGTTTCTTTTAGATTATATACATTTGTTTTAGTATTATTATTTTGTTGTTTATTTATTGTATATAGAGTGTGAATGAGCTACCCTTCTATTACTATTACTATTGTCCTTAGATATGACGGATTGTAATATTTATCAATAAAGAATTGATAAAAAAAAAATGTACACAAATGTCTGATGAAGGAATATATTCTGAAACGATAAGTCGAAATATATTCTATGGAAACGATTTGCAAGTTTAGTTTGGAACATAACATGATAATATTACATACATTTTATTCTTCAACACAAAACTTCTTTTAGTACATATTTGATGTTTACATTCTAGATATCAAATTAATTCCAATGAATAATTAACAGGTGGTACGTTCTGATAGAAGGATAGCTCAACAAATTTCTGAGGTGGTACACGATATAGTGGGTGTTACAGGACGCTCATCCAGCTTGTTCTAACTTATAGAGCAGAAAATTGATCGACAACAAAAAAACCAGCAAAAACTGCCTCCTTGTAGCAAAAACAAGAATGTTGAGAAGTATCTACTGCCCTATCATTGTGGAAGAAGCTTAGCGAACGCACTACAATGAGTTAATAGTATGGGCATAAACTATGTTAAGGTTGGGAGACTTCGTTGGTCCATGTGCAAAAGAATGATCAACAGTGAGATACCAAAAAAACGTATGACAGAGGTCCTATATCGGACCCGCAGAATTAGACCAAAGCAAATGGCTGGGTGGGGTGGCAGCAGATGCTAGAATGCTTCTTGACATCCGAAATTGAACAACTGGTTTACAAGATAGAACTTACAAGCGGGGACTGCTATAGAAGGCCTAGATTCAATAATGAGTTGTTCCCATATCAAGTGGCAGTGGTAGTATATTCCCTAGTATAAAATTTATACTTGGAATATAAAAATAGCAGATGGAGATCTTATTAAAAAATCAACAATTAAGAAACCAACTTAATCCATTCAGTGAGAAGTGTATAATGTTTAATAATAACATAGCTGTTAAAAGAATTGAAATGACCTATAATCATTAATTTTCAATTTTTTGATGCCTTGTAGAAAAAACAAATATTTATTGATTTATGATATTTACAACTGTATTAAATTAAAAATACATCTAGTAAATGTGTACACAGGAATGATAGCATCACATGAAAACGCTTGTTGAGAAACTACCCATTGGTAGCACTTTAAGAACATATTTACATAAGTAGATCACGAGGCCATCTTCTTTTCAGACGCCTTGGAGGGTTATCAGGTATCGAAGGGGAAGCAAGGTTTAAAACGAGAGGGTTGGGATGGTTTTGAAGTTTGTTATGGAATGATAGGTATCTGGATTGGGCTAAATCGGAAACATGTGGTACGTTAAGGTCGTTATGGACGATTCTATTTGTGACAAAGTAAGGAGCATTGAGGATTGTAAGATTGTAAGCAAATATTAAAATCAGTTTTAAACAAAGACAATTTTAACAATAAATTAAAAAGATAAAGGTGAAATCTGTGTGAATCGTAAAGATGTAATATTACTAATATCAAATATGGCAAAGGACAATAAACAAATGAATAAAATTAACAGCAAATACTAAACGACAGGATTAGATTTTAAGTATATTAGTTAATTAAGGGAGCAGTGCCAAATGGTATCATCAAACTGAAAATATAATTTACACTTTATGATGGTTATTAAAAATCCTAGGGTATGTCTAATATTTTTCATATTCCAATATTAAATATCTGCTACGTCGTTTTTTAAATGTATGCAGTAAGGAATAGCAATATATTTTTTACGATCTTACGAACACATAATAAAGAATTCCCTAGATCGAGCCTCCTTCAATTTGAATATATAGCAAAAAATAAATATATGGTTCAACCATTCAGTGTTTAATTTTATCGGACTGTCTCTTTTTATTTCTTATCCGTGTGAAGGATTCAAATACAGATAGCAGAATTCAATTTTTTTTAAGCAAGAGATATTTTTATTCGAATAAACTATTTTTATATTAAATGTTCTCTTTATAAAATGAAAAAAAAGAAAAAAAAACCTATTTTCTAAACCTACTCCACGCCCGACAAATTCAAGTTGCAGAACAATGTATTGGTATTAATGAGTGGTTCCACTGCCACAGCTACAAGAATGGCCATTTGTCTGACATCATTTTTCATCGTTGGTGTGATTACAACAGTTCCGTCGGATGAGCTTAATATGATGGATAGAACTCCCTTCATCAATTCCATTTATGGATAATTACCTTATTGATGATAATTACCAATTAGTTCCCTAGTGATATATTATTCCAACAGACTGTAAAGTACAAAATAAATAATAAAAACCTAATTATAAATTGAAATTTATAAATTATTCTAATTTATTATTTTCATGTTTCTGGAGACTATTCTATTATTTAATAATAAAAGAAAAATTATTTATTTATTTTAGAAAGGAATTCTTGATAGAGAAACAAAGAAAAAAAATAATAGTTGGCCCGTCCGAATAATTCGCAGAAAATTTTATTTTGTGAAGAACAATATGGAAATAAGTAGATCCTATGTATAATGTAAGGAAGGAATTAATATTTTTTCCTTCGTCGATTACAATATTCCACTCAACATAATCAACCAAAATATTTGTACAAATTGCTTCGCTAGGACCTATTTTTAAACGCTGACTGGAAGGATAATAAAGACAAAATAAAGCCTCGATCACAGGATATTCTAAATTATTAAATGTAAGAACAACCAAATGTCTTTAAGAAATAATAAAGTTAACATATCAGCCAGGAAAAAAAGTGTAGTAGACTATTCTACTCCTAAATGCAATATATTTAAAGAGGAAGACATTATTAAGTAAACCAAAACTAATGGACTGTATTTTTGTTATTAATTGTCCGATTTTTTTTTGTTTTGTAGGTAATTTAGTAATCTTTCTAATTACCATGGGCGCAATAAAGAAGAAAAAGGTGGAAGAATATTGAAGTTATAACACTTTTTGTGATCTTTGAAAAAAAAAAAAAAGGGGAGGAGCCTTAAGTCAAATTTGTAGAAAAAAAAAATTTCGATTGCAATGAAAATTCGTATTCGAAGGTCTTTCGAGCTGCGAAATACAAACCTCAAATCTGTTTCTCCTTAAAAAAATATTTCAACACACTTTACTTTTTCGGTCTGTACAAATTGTTTAAATTTTACAAGTTTCTAATCGATTTTTAAGATTTTTTTTTGTTTTGCAGGTAATTTAGTACTTTTTCTAATTATCATGGTCACAGTAAAAAATTGCATACTTTTTGAGTTATTCGCAAATAAAGTTTCTTTTCCATCATTATTTTTTTCCAGAAATTTCAGGGAGAAAGGACTATTTTTTCACATGAGAAGGAGAAGAATATCTTCAAAATGAGTGGTCAATCATTGGATTTGATGAAAAATTGACGAAGTTATAGCGACAAAAAATATTTTTTAGAAATAATATATAGAATAGTAACTGATATGACAATTCTTTGAAAAATCTTTTTAAAAAAAATTATTACTCTGTGCCACTTATTTCATTTCTGTACATTGGTACGTAATTCGGTAGGCATATATATAATTACTTCCTGGAAGTAAAAATGGTATGAAAATATTCATTTGAGATTTAGCAAATCAGCAGAAGTAGAAAAGCTTCATTCAGGTAGCAGCCCGCACAACAGCATTGCAACGAGTCAGTCTCCTGAGATTTGCAGATTTGAATTTAATGCATAAGTGATGTTATTTTAAGTCAAATGAACTGATTTAAAGAAAGTTAGACCAGTAACTAGAAGATCGAAACAGGAAATATATCTTGAAAATGTGGGAATAGTTTTAATTTTTAAAAACGTATATGTGGGTTCAAAACATGTCAAAGTGGACAACTTTTTACAGCCAATAAAGTCAGATGTTTTAGACCATTTTTTGCTTTTTCACCTATAACTCCTGAAAGGTGCTTCTAAGCGAAAATCTTACTCTTTAAGAACATTAAATTGTTCATAGAATGAGTAACTAAACCTAATAATTTATGATAAGTGACCTTATTTAGGTTATTCATATTTGTTTGTGATTTTTTAATAATTATTATATTTAATCTATATATGATTATTTATATATCAAAACCCTTTTTAATCTCACAACATTTTTATTTTACATTAAAAACAGTTTTCCAAACGTTTAAAAATTATTTTTTAACGTTTCAGCTCCAAGCAATTTTCAATTTATTTATTTCTTTTTTTTTAAACAAAACATTAGTCCTATATAAAACATTAGAAATAAAAAAAATTAAAAAAAAATAATCTTAAAATATATATATATCTACCTGTATATAGAAAACTACTCAATGGTAGTAATTTTTTTATTAATTATACATTTTTTTTGTTTAGTTTTTATTCCTTCCAATTCCAAAAAAATTCTTTTCTTCTCCTTATTTTATCACAAACTTCAGCCTTAATTTATTTCCTTTTTTATCATTTTCATTTTATATTTATTGAGCTGTAGTTTAGACCGACTAACAATACTAATGTATCCTCTATTGTGTTTAATTTCAATTTATTTTGCTTATCAGGTTTTAGATTTCACTCCATCTATTTAACTTTTTCAAAAGTTTTGCATAATTTTGGTTTTTTTTTTAATCGGATTTAAAATTTACTGCATTTTCTAAATTTTTCTTAATAGTTATTGCCTCTAGAATTTTCCTTCTCAAAATCTGAATGAGTACCTGAATCTAATAATTTAGATATATTGGTATCGTGTAAAATCACGATCAACGAACGCTGATTTTTACCAAATTCATCATAAATGTTCATTTGATACATTTATTTGATGTAATTTTTGTCGTATACAAAATTTACATACATAAGTAAAACGTAAATGAATGAAATAATTATGAGGAAACATATATATACACACATATATATTCCTGAAAAAAATATTTTCAGAAAAGGACAAAAGAGAACGCCTTCCTTTTTTGTAAGATTGATGACAAAAAAAAAAAAAAAAAAAAAAAAAAAAAAAACAGCTTTGAAGGTACAGACCACTCTGTCGTATTCGCTGTGCAATTATTTTCTAAGAAATTGGAATTCCCATCTCGACTGAGAATATAACTCATAGCCTGAAAAAAAAAAGACAGAGATCCATCACTCTGAGCCTTTGACGTCAAGAAACAAACCCAAACCACATGGTCCAGATGTTTGGAATACATAGAGGATGTTTACAATCCGAAAAAAAATTCTCGTCATGATAGACGTCTAGTTATTGTGTTAAGACTAATTTCAAAATTATTCCCTCAATGGTTCCTTTACAAATGAAAAAATCATCAGACTTAATCTTCCTTTTGTAAGTTAAATTTCGTAATTTCAGACACCAAGAACACAACTCTATGAGACGATCAGATACTCACTTGTCCTCTTTATGAGGTTCAATGAACGTGAAAATAAATCGAGCTAAAATTTGAGGCTTTGTTTTCTGATCTTTCAATAATAACCGAATTGATAAGACACCTTATCTATTTCCAAATTTAAGAGTCAATCCCCATCCCCACATATATTATTACAGAAAGGCTCGGAATCTGTTTTGTACCACATATAAGCTCCTGTCATGCTCAAATACCACGAATGGGGTACCGTTGAATTCAGAATTTCACGGAGGGTAAGCGAATCGTATTCTCCACTTTTGTTTTTCTTTCTAAAATAAATAAAGTCGATACAAACATTGTCTTCAATACTGGAACGGTGGTAGATCTGTAGATCGATACGGGACAAATTGGACCTAGAAGATTTTGATGCGTACAACCCCGGAACTAACGGATCCTGCGTTTTTAAGCTCAAAAAAGTACTATTTCTGAGATAACGCAAGGCATAGAGTTCGCATCCACACAACCTTACGTTAATTGTAGTACTGTCATTGAATACATGTCTCATTTCTTCGACTTGAGGTCTCTATGATCGAGAGGGGAGGAGTTTACATGATTTATCGATGGTGTTTTTGATCGGCAAGCCATTTCATCGTTAATTCTTCACCAAATCTCCAAAATAGTCCAATCACCCCGAAAATTCAGGCAAACAAGCTATGAAAGAAATCAAACTTTATTTGCGAATAACTACAAAAATACTCATTTTCCTTTTAGTTACGCCCATGATTATATAAAAGATTACTAAATTCCCTAAAAGGGAGAAAAAAAATCATCGAAATCAGACAATTTTTAGCAAAGATACAGCTTATTGAAATTTTTAAACATGGTGGTTCCAAACATTAATGAAGATTTGAATTAATTTTTGTTTCCTTTGTCGATTATATTTATCGATATAATAACAATTGATTTCTTTATTTTATGATTAATTTGGCATTTGATAACAGTATGCTGTGCGAATTTCTCGCACGGCCCTACTAGTTTCAATTAATACCCTAAGCAATGCCTTGTAAGAACTACGGTACATTTTACTTATATGCTCATATTCACTATCTCGTGGAAACAAACGCACAAAATTAAAGATTAATTAAATATATTTATAGACTTCAGTAGTTCGAAGTAAAGTCAGGACGAGTGACGGTCCAAAGATGCGAGGTAATCAGGTTGCCCTAGATCTTCAGGGGATTAAAGTTTTCCCTGTCCCTCCCTCCCTAGTTCCAGCTCGTTAGTACTAAATACCGGATTTTCGTTCAGCTGAAAAGCGAGCTTGCATTAAAAAAAAAATCTAAAAATCTGCAAAATCCTGCAGGAAAAACTCAAAATGTCAGTAACTCCTTGAATAAGAAAAATCATCGGTTTGATAATTTGTAATAATAATACAAGAAAGCTTATGTTCTTTTCTTAAGCCATTGAATTAAAATTATTTACAAATGGTAGTAAAGTAATGATAGTACAATTTTGATATTTTTTCTTTTCTGAAGGTTTTGCTTTTTCTTTCTATTCATGTAATTATTTTTTTTTTCCTTTTGTCATTTTCTCCAGTAAAATTATAAGTATAGTTGAGAAGATTGTATTTTATTTTAAAGTAATTTACATACTATTATTTAAGTTAATGTATATATTGTTTGAATCTTTATTGAGTTAGTTTTTGGGCAGATATGTATTTTTTCTTTTGCAACTGTTCATTATTGTTATTCTAAGGGAACATCGTCCCAGAATAAAGTTTATTTTCTATTTCTAAAGTGTGAAAAATCTAATTCTAGTTCATCAATCAATTAAAATGAATCTAAATTTAGACGAAAGATAAAATTCAGCAGGTTATTTATTGAGGAACAAATTAATTATTATAAAATTAAAAACAAAAACAATAAATATTCATAAATATTTCATCTCCCCCCCCTTCACTCTCTCTCTCTCTCTCTCTCTCTCTCTCTCTCTCTCTCTCTCTCTCTCTCCTCTCTCTCTCTCTCTCTCTCTCTCTCTCTCTCTCTCCTCTCTCTCTCTCTCTCTCTCTCTCTCTCTCTCTCTCTCTCTCTCTCTCTCTCTCTCTCTCCTCTCTCTCTCTCTCTCTCTCTCTCTCTCTCTCTCTCTCTCTCTCTCTCTCTCTCTCTCTCTTTTATTTTTTTCCTCCTTCCCTCCCGCTGTACCTTAGGCCAACCCTATATCAGCGGTACATCCAAGTTTCTATTAAATTCCCTCTCTCTCTCTCTCTCTCTCTCTCTCTCTCTCTCTCTCAAAATAAATTTATTTATGCGTAGTTTAGTATAAAAATTGAATTAAAATCGATTTCAAAGGTGTAATCGTATAATTAGCAAGCGTATAAATAATATTATATGCAGACATGGTCGCTACTCAATGCCCTCCTCTTGATGTTTTGTTTTAGAACATTAAATATCGAACTGTTTTATAATAAATGAGAGGAAAAAAAAACAAAATGTATGATTTATGAACAAATTAGGTCGGTATAAGTTTATCTCCTTATTTGTTAACTACAACAAACAGCATTTCCATTAATATTTTAGTGCAAAATTATCCTTACAAAAATATTGGAATAGTGCAAAAAAAAAACCCCTGCAAATTCCTGAGATGTGAAAACAGAACATTAAATAATTGTAAGCGGGTATCCTGTTGTAACAGCGTTATTAAAAAATATGTTTAGTTGAGTTTGTGTTTGAACTGAAGTGCAGTAATCCCTTTGATAAGCGATTAAGCGTTTACGAGCGTGAAATTGTATTTACAGAGTGGCGAATTGAATTTTCCAATCTCGAAAACAGGAAAGTCGTAATGGATTAGATATGGTTGATGGCATATCTCATAAAGACAACTTTTTCTAAATTAATAGGGATAAGCAAATGAGAAAAGTTTTCTTTCCAGCATCTCAAAAATGATATAATTTAAAACTGTCTTAAATATACTATTAAATGCAAGGACCGTCCGATTAGTTTGCTTATACTGTTGAAGCTTATTTGTGATTGCCTATCTTAGTCCAGCATCAAAGCTATCATAAATGCAATCAGCCATGTAGCACCACTACCGGCCATGTATTATGTATGCATGTTATGTTAAGGGATAGGTATCTGCGCTTCATAACATTTAATTATAGTAGTGCATAATGCATGCGTAATAGAAGTGCATACTCAACACAAGCACGTTACCTCGTCCATTATTTTAATCAATCACTTTTTTGTTTACCTTTCCCGCCTCTACTCTAAAGAGTCATGAGCACTTAACTAGAGTTGTTGCGATATCGGCCAAGTTCATTCATTCATTATCGATATCGACATCAGTATAATATCTAATCAAGAATCAAGAATAACGATATCGCCAATATCGAATGATATCCATATCGCAAAACATTATTAAGTGACTTTTTATAACTTTAAATTACTAAGACCTCATACCAGACTGAAACGACAAGAAACCGCTCGACGCTTCCGATTACTTCAGCACTTATTAGACAAACGCTCTAAACTTCCAATTAATTACAAACACTCACATACATGACTATAATAAAGCCTATTTGGACTTACGGAGTTGAGCTATGTGGCTCCACCAAACCATCGAATTACTCTCGCATCCAATACTTACAATCCAAAATCCTTCGAAAAATCCTCAATGCTCCCTACTTTGTTACAAATAAAACCATCCATAATGACCTTAATTTTTTTTATGTTTCAGATCTGGCCCAATCCAGATACTATCCTTCCACAATAAACTTCAAAATCATCCCAACCCTCTCGTTTCTAATCTTGCTTCCTCTTCAATTCCTGATAACCCTCCGAGGCGTCTGAAAAGAAGATGGTCCCGTGATCTCCTAATGTAGACATATCATTAGAGTCTACCATTGGGTAGTTACTCAACAAGTGCTTTCACGTCATTATATCCATATGTTCAAATTTACTAAATGTATTTCTTTAATACAATTGTAAATATCATTAAGAAATAAAAAAAAATACTAAGAACTTTGATGGATTTTTCTGTTGTGAAGTCATAAAACTATGTCCTTTTTGTAACTATATAAAAGGGTTTTTGTCAGTTTGATGCATTTACATTGTTTTTTTATCGACAAATAAAAATAAAATATGGCCCAAATACACAAAAATGTTCTTAAAATTTCAGCTCCATAAAAAATGTACCTGGTGACTTTTAGCTATAACCCGACGATAAGAGCTGTCTGAAAGCATTAAAACTGCATTATAATAGTTGTAAAATATGAATATATTTAAAGGATTGTATTTACTTAAAAATTCTGGCATATATTAATAGGCTCATTTTATGTTTTTTTAAAATATTAAATTTATTTATGTTTTGATGTGATCGAAAAAACATTTTTTTTTAATATTACGATAATATAGCATCCTTTGTTTAGATTCGATATTGATATCGAAAGAAAAATATCGATGATATAAATTGATCGATTGATTAATTTATATTTTGTTATATAAAAATGTGATTTTCAAGAACTTCAATTCAATTCAAGAACAGAGCAGATATACGCTTATTCTTCCTTATCATTAAGAATTTCTTTTAATGATTTTGATAGGCTTATTTTTTTTTTCTGTACAGGCGCATTTTTGAAACAAGTTATTACTTTTATTCTACTTAGTTATTCCTTTTATTGTTTATTACTCATTACCAAAGTAATCAGAAATTACTTTTTCATTAAAAAGTAAAGTTGGATTTTAAAGTTAAAAAGTTGGATTTTATTGAAACGTTGGCTTTCAATAAAATAGTTTTACCACTATTTAGCCTTTTTATGACCGCAACCCTGGACCATCTCCTTCCTTTATAATGCAATGGTCAACTATTAAATATTCAATTAATGTTTTTTAATTATCACCAGTTTTCTAACGTAATAATACTTATTTTATTATTTTATTTTATTCTATCCTTTATAATTTATATTGTCCGATTATACAGGAATATCGAAATCAAATATTTTATGAAACAAATCATAATCCGCAATGAACTTATAAATATACTCAATGGCAAAGATTGGAGCAGTTTATATATGTATCATATATACAACACATAACATTCTTTAGTTATATGAAAACAAAAGCAAGTATAAGAATAAGGTTATGCAATAAACATTATTCCTTTCTCATTTTTTGACAAATGAAAGTTTATTTAGATCATATGTATCTGGTAGTTTTAAGTTGTTTTATATTGTTTTAAATAACAAAAGGTTGTTTAATGTTTCCAAAGTTAATTGTTTTTATTCATTTTATTATTATTATTTCTTTTCATTGTATGTATTTTTAGGGCAACTCGAGGCAGAAGGTTCTATACCATTGCCAAAAAAAAAGTTTCGTTATTAAAAAAAAAAGGAATATGTAAAATATAAATGAAATAAAGATTTCTTTCTATTTATCTACTCATTACTTAATCAGAAATTATTTTTTCATTATTAATGTTTTTAAGTATCACCATTTTTCTGACGTACTAATACTTATCTTATTTTTCTATACTTTATAATTTATTATTAACAGATAACTGGTAACTAACAATGTTATAAGTTATAACATGGTTAGTATATCGACCCATCATTTTTCAACACTTAATCCTTTTGTCAATTACTATATCAAATATTATTGTTTTTCCTTTTTGCACTTTCATATTTACGTTAGTAAGTCTATATATATTTTTAAATCCTATAGTAGTTTCTTCTTCTAAGTATCTTACTTTTTAGACTTGATGAAGATATATAATATGGATAGAGACGTTGTAATTAAACATATAATTAACGATTATTTATTGTTTTTTTCACCTCCTACCTAACGATCTTCTGGAGAACTACCACATGGTCAACAACCTACACATAAAATAATTTTTTTCACATATTTTTATCGAATCGAAGTTGTGAAATAAATTTGATTGAAAGTTTTGCATTTTTATAAGGGATAATAATATTAAAATACAAATAATTGATTAAGAAGATACACTTATATTATTTAAGAAACAGCTTCCAAAGTAACCTCACTTACAGATTCCATAAACCTATATTTTTATAATGAGAGCGATACAGTGGAAAGACGCCCTACGAAGTCACGAATTCGCGACAGAAATTCCATAGCAGCCTGGAGTGGTTTTAATATTTAACGTGTCCTGGCTGAAGGATAAATTCAGCACTCTTGTTCATTAACGTTTCAACTCGTTAATGTCAACCCAAGTTAGGTAGTCTGCCACGAATTTATAAGATCGATACTAATTTCAGTCGTTTCTCCTACGACAAAAGTTAGTCAAAGAACGTTAGCAGTTCACAAACACACACTCACAAACACAGACCATTTTGCGGGGCTTGGTTATTTGGACTCAGATCTCAAAACACGTATTTCCGTTGAAAAAAGATTAAAAAATTTTAACGATCTCAATACCTACCCTTAATATATATTTTAGCCAACGGAAATGGCGAGGAAGCTATACTAACCTTACTAGGCAGACGTTTTTAATCTACCTCGGAAAATGTAGATTTGTGCATGAAATATAAATGAATTGCTCACTTGAAAAAAAAAATCGAGTTGATTCCTTAAATTTAAACCTAAAAGACCAATTATAAGGATGATTATTTTTGCTTAATCTGAAGTAAAATCTAATTGTCTGCTTGTAATTTTTATTTTTTTACATTTTCCGAAACGGACTACCATAGAAGAGCATGACTGATGTAGCCTGCAAATTCACAAAGAGATGGATTAGAGATTTGCGGGTTGTGCAGTGGCTTTGCAATCGGACCCTCATTAATCCACCACATGTTCGCTCAGCCCCCATCGGCTTCGTTAAGTATCCGGCGATGTTGCGCCACAAAATTAAAACTGTGCAACTTTTAGGCAAAAATAAATGAAAGATAAACAAAAAAATGGTGTATTTATTTAAATTTCTATGCACAACATAGGAGTTAATAAAGTCGTCCATATGAAATAAACAAAATAACTAATATCGTGTGCTCTAGACCACGCGATAGAAGTGAAAACATCAAAAAGGAGAGATTAATAATATGAAATATAAATTATAAATAATAGTCCATTAAGAGGATGAAATGCTGAAAATTTCACTCACTTTCAGTATGCAGGTCTGATTTTTAGTTATTGCGATATTTTAATCCATATCTTCAATAAAAATAGTTTTAATTTGGTTGTCGACATTCTTTTTCATTTTCGCCTCTCTAATACGGCGTCGCGTGTTAAGATTTTGTGTTAAATTTTGAAAAATAGCTCATTACAGAAAGGATGAAATGTTGAACAATTCTCTCGCTTACAGTATGCAGGACTCAATCTAAGTCAGTCTCCACAAAAAAAAGTGCAAAACGCCACTACTGAAGTTTTCATTTAAAAAAAAAAGAAAAAGAAAACTTTTAAAGCTTACCCTAAAATAATATTACAAATAATTTATGCTGTTTTAATTAATTGGTAGCTTTATAGGGAGGTGGTAGGGCACTGAGCTTCCAATGCAAAGGTCCCGAGTTCGAATCCCGGCTCATGGCAGAAAATTTATTTATCTGTTTCATTGGCCGTGGGGCGACCTTGGGTCAGAAGTCCCTCCTGGGGCACACCCAGTCTCTATAAAGTGGGTACCCTTTAATTAATTAAGGGGGAAAACCTGGCGGTTGAAGCGTGATCTCGGTCAAATCACCTCCTTGCACAACCGTTGACCTAGAAACAGTGCTTTCCCTAAATAGTACTGAACCCGAGACCCTTCATGGGTTGTAGTGGTACAGGAGAAATTAATTGGTAACCAAATGTGTGGTAATTTGGCTCATAGATAGAAGAGTAAAAATGTCAGTTTATCCAAAATGTTTTGGTTTTTAAAAGGATTTTGCACCTCAACAGCCCCTTCGAATCGGGTTATAGGGATTAAAATTTTCCAAGTGATTCGAGAAGGGTAAAGCATGAAGTGGTAAGTATGAAAGGAACAAATTTCCATCTACTTCCAAACGAAAATCAGCGAAAATCATGATTTCAATGACGGTGCTCTGTAGTTCACACTTTTTATGCATTCGCAATTAATTGAAGTCCATATATCTACATGAGCCGATAGAAATACAAATAATTGTTTTATAAAATAAGGAATGTGTTTATCGTACTCAATGGTTCTGAAGCTTGAAGATCTGTTGAAAACCAAAGACAGAAAAATCTTTTAGAGGGTTCTTCTTTTCATGCGTATTTATTAAAAGAATAATAAACTGGACGTTTATTCATTTCCATTTTTTTTCTCTTCAAATTTTAACGCCTGTTTCTCTTAAAACTCGCCTGTCATGAATTATTAAGGAGACGTGTCGTCGTTGTGCATTTGGGAAAATAGCATTATAGTCATGAGGAAGTATAGTACCCATCAGCACCTCTTACTCGTCTTTTTAAAGATTGTAAATTTTTCAAGTGCTTCTTTTTTGCTGAATCTTAAATCAGTGAGGCGTACGTCCATATCGGTTTGAGTAAGTGTATGTGTGTATTTAATTTTTGCCTGATTTTCTGGAATCAGACCTGATGATTTAGAAAGAAATTAGTATAGCATTTTCAGTCGCTTGTTAACAATTTTGGTTTATTTTCAATATTGAACCACTGTAATCGAGCAAAAAAAAAAAAAAAAATATAATCCATCTCAAAATTGGAGGGGTTGTGTTTCAGGATACGTAGAATTCAAAAAACGTATACAAATTTTTCTGTCCGTCCGCCGTCCGCCATCTGCGCATTTTCAACTAAACTACTGGACCGATTTTTCCAAATTTGGATTTAAAATCAGACATTGCAAGATGGTCAGACAAGGACAAATTTAAGATGGTGGCCGAAAAACCTACATTGCTATAGACTGTACCGCCTAAACGAATGTACCGATTTCAATGAAACTTGGCTAAAGTCTTAATCTCCGAGACTTCCGAATAACTCAAAAAGTATAAATTTTTTTATTGATATTTTTTTAAAAATTTAGGAAATTGCTTAGAAACAAAAAAAAAACAACGTTAAAATCGGACAATTGGGAGCAAAGATAAGGTCTCTAGATCTCTTTTATATGTTTTACTGCTAAGGATATATCCTTTGTTTTGGTTTTTGATTTTTGAATATGTTACTGAAGTAATGCTATTTTTTTTTTTTAGCGAATTTCTAATGATGAAGAAAAAACTTAGGGCAATAATTGGAATCACCTTTATTTCCTTTTCTTTGTCTCTAGGAAGGTAATGTTACTTTAGATGTATAATTGTTTGGGAATAATAAACCATTGCAATAATTTGCAGTTTTTTTTTTTCGAATTGACACTAGATCATGCTTCTGTCGATTATTAGTCCAAGATAACTTACAGTGTCCATCTGTGGAATTCGATTGTCGCCGATGTAAACTGGTGGGCAGGATTCTCGTCGTTTCTACTTTCGGATCATTACTTCGGTCATGATAAAAATGATGGATTATTTAAAATTTCTAAGCTTCATTTTAATCAACAAAGAAAAATGGCGCAGTGATAATATTAAAATTTATATCATTAATCGGTAATTGATGAAAAATTAATTTGCCGATCAAAATAAGGAGAAAAACTGTCAATGTTCAGAACTCTCTACGGAACGTAGCACAATAGCATCATAATATTCCATTTAAAACAAAATTATAATAATTTACTAAGTTAGGAAATAAACTTTCTGAATGTAAATAGTTCGTTTTATTAACTACAGGTTTCTTTTTAATTCTATTCTTGTATTAAAGTGCTTTATTCCGTGGCATATCCACTTGATGTTGAAGATTTCATTTACATAATTTGGTAAATCGGATTCACAACCCTTCCTGATGGAGCCATAGCACATAAGAGATTCTAACCAAATAAACAAGTGTTTAGCATATAGAAGGAATCAGCTTTGGAAACACCAAGACTCGATCCTTGTCTGTTCCCACAGCAACTAGAAACTGAATAACCTTCCCGCCCCTCAATATACATAATTTACTATCAGTGTTTGAGGTGATGTAATAGCTTTAAACAACACGGTTATTTAAAATCCTTCGAAAATAAACGAGGCAGTAGCAACCACAACACAAAAAATCCCGAGGGATTAACAAGGCATAAAGATACAGAGCTCAAGATAATACAGAGCCGTGGTTCGGTCGACGACCAATAATCTGAGGATGAGGTCATAAGTTTTCTCCGCGAGATGCCTGCAAAAATTAGACAACGTGTCCGATAGTTCTTCAGCCTCGTCGTATTCCATCCGACGCTGTAACTAATCATCCGGGAAAATTGCCACCTTTCACGCGGGGCCTCGTAAGCTAGAGGAAAAAAAGCATAATACGTACCATGAGAGCAGCTCTAAGGAGGTTTTCGTGACGGAGATTTTTTTCTTCGTGAGAGATACTAAAGTATTGAAGATGACTGGGAAAACCAGGTGGACATAAATAGGATTCTCATGACAATCCTTGAAATATAAATGAAATATATTCCTATCTTTATTATTGAATTCACAGTTATCAAGACTCAAAATGTACCAATAATTTGGTATTAACTATTACAAAGTTACATAATATTTTTTGTATAAATTATACTCTTAATAATAAATATGTATTTGTATATATTATATCGAATTTAAAAAGTTTACTTTTAATAAAAACTATAAAAATATATTGCTAATACCTATCATACTTTGATACAGTGTCGTAGCGTGAAGTAATGAGGCTCGTATTACATATGATGGGCTCCTTCGTCTCATGGTGGAGAATGTTTTGTCCAACAACAATTTTTTCATTTTGTAGAACTATTACTTTTCTTACTCTAATTCAATAAACGGTTTAATAAAGTTATCTCTCTCTATATTATATAGACAAGTTTTAAGTTTCATATTTTATTTTACTTTAGTATTAGGAGAATAGGAGATAAGAGGAGCTCAACAGCAGTCATATAGTGTTGCTCTCCTATGGCGACTATTTTACAAATTATACAGCTGTTTATTTAATAACATTTATGTTGAGCTCTTGTGGCCTCCTACTCTCCTAATAAAAAACAAAGATTTGTACTGAAAATGATATTTTCTGGAAGTGGTAGTTAGATTTTACCAATTGACAGCAGTTATTATTCGATCTAGACATTTCTCCTTCAATTTAATATATTAATTATTATACTATACATAATATTACATTGTGATATGATTATAATTATAATGAAATAGAAACTGAAACACAATATAACGTACAATGAAAATATTAGAAATAAAAGGCTCAAATTATTGTTCGGCCTTCTGAAGCTGGACAAGTTGTATATATATATCATGATTAAAAATTGGCAATAACAATAATTACAATTATATAATAATATAAATTAGCAATAAGGCGCGATGTATAATATAGATTTTCAAATAAATTAAAAATTTGTCCGAACTATGGTTTAGTTCAGTTTATTTCATGTTGATAAAAAATAATACAACTTGAACTACAGAATACATCTAAACTAAAGTTATACAATTTGAGCAACGAATATTACAATCAAATAAACAGTTTTATATTATGTAAAATGGGGGTTGATCTGCCGTTAGGCGACAGGAGGTACCGTCCTAGTAAATATGAAAATTCAATTCTTACAATAGTTAAACTGATCACCTTTCAGGTAAGAATAAAGTTTGTATCAGCAAATACAGGAGTGCCCATCCCCCAAGGTCGATACCTCATGAATTGCCTCTCCCAAGGAATTTTATTGCTCTCCTCTTTCTAAAAACAATGCAAGAAAGTGTAAATAATTTACAATTACAATAGTGAGGTCCGTTTTTTTTCCTTATTCCGTGCTTTGAAACTTGTCACTACGAATATCATAACTCCGAAGAAATTCGCCACACCCTCGAAAATTGAAATTCTCGTCAAACTGTACCTTGCTCAAAAATTTCGATGGCGCAACTTGCGCAACGAAATTCCTTTCTCGGAATTGATGGGTGATGACATAAAAATTGTGAAACTGAATTACCATTCTTTATAAATGTTCTTTTATTTCATATTAAATAACATCTGCAATATTTTTTTAGAAACAATATATTCACAATAAAATGTACTATATGTATTGGTAAAAAAAAAATGATAAGACAAAACAAAACAATATTATTATAATACAATAAGCTTTAGAATAATTTTAGACCAGTATATGATTAATTTTCTTATGTTTATGTTGTTGTTTTTGTACAATTTCCTATTCCTCTTATTAAGAGGTTTAGCGAATGGGAATGTAATATTTACGTTTAAGTTAATTCCGAGACATTTCTCCACATAATAATATATTTCTTATTCTCCTGTAGCTTTGATCAATGATCATAATAACTTCATGTTTTATATTTCTCGGATTCCTTGTTTGTATTTTATGAAAAACAAGACTTATATCGTTTACAACTTGTAACCAACGAAAAAAATCCAACTTTTTACCCTTATAGCTCTTTCAAAAAATTTAAAATTACTCGTTTCTTTTGTGTTAACGTCCTAATACACTAATAGCACAGGGAAAACAGGCTTATCCTACAGGTTAAAAATCTACTCTAGCCAGAGTGGTAAGATTCTTTCAGAGAATCCGCAACTAAATAAATTCCAAATAGTCCAGGCCTGAATCGAACCTGCGCTGCTGCTGACTCCATAATGCTAGATAATGCTAAGAATGCTGAACACGCTGTGGAGAGCACGGCATGGCTGGGTATTCGTTTACCGTTTTACAGTTTATAGCTGCTATTAAAGTTACTATCCTCCAATATCTTGTTCGAGTTCTGCTCTCTCAATCCTATGGGCTGGATGGGTATATACATGCAGTCCTTTACGTTAGACGGCGTGCCGACGTTATGTCGTTAAATCAAAATAAATTCTATTCCCTCAGAATCTAAGTCACAGTAATACTTCAGGGTAAATAAAAGTAAGTTGAAACATCACACTATCGAAAAAATTAATTATTTTATCAAAAATGAAAAATTATCAAGTGGCATCTTCTTTGAAAATTTATGTTGCATGTTTCTATTTTAAATCAAATCACAAATTAGTTATTACAAAAATTTAATATTTAAGCTTATTGATATTTTTCATAATAAATCTTAATAAAATATTATAACTAGCAAATAAGCGAAGTTATCTCCAGCTAAAGTTTGAATCGCTCTTAGTTTTTACCAGTTCGTGAAAAACACTTTTTTTTTGTTCAGATAAAAACTAAATTAAAAATGATATAATAAGAAAATAATATCGAGCTGCGTTACCACAGCAGCGGTATTTATTGGAAAGCAATAAGACCTTTTTGTTCATAGAAGTTTAATTGAAAGTTTGAAGTATAAATTGACACAAACTTTCACAATTTGCTTCAACTTAAGATTTTCAGGATCTCAACTGCTTAATGAAGAAGGGGTTATTAGAAAAGTTTATTATTATTTTTTTAAGGGTATACGTAAAGAGAACAAAGGTGGTAAAAACGTTAAATTTTCAACTGAATACAAATTTAATTAATACCGAAACACTGATGATAGAACGACACCACTGAGAGAGAAAAAACCGGATTCCAAAAACTTCTGAAGTAAAATCTAAGTAAACCACTAAAGTCCGTGGTAGAGACCACTTTTGATCAAATTATCAACATCCGCCTGAAACTTCGTAACTAGCTTCATCTCATCGTAACCTACAAATATTTTATTTACGAAAATTCCTGGTATTGTGGCGTTTTCAATCTGGAGATTGTCAAACTTTGTCTATTTAATGAAGTACTAAAAACTCACAAATACCCATTTGCTTTCCATTTGAATGGTAAGATAATTTGAGCACAAACTCAAGAAAAAAAGTGGCCTACAAAAATATTGGGCCGTTTGGCGTGACCTCCACCCCATATTTTTGTTGGGCACATTTATTCTAAATTTTGTACTTAAATTATCTTACGATCCAATTGGAAAGCAAATGAGTATTTACGAGTTTTTAGTACCTAATTAAATAGCCAAAGTTTGCCAATCTCCAGATTGAAAACGCCAAAATTCCGAGAGTTTTCGAAAATAAAATAGTTCTCGGTTACGTTGAGATGAAGCTATTCCCTTCGTTTCAGGCGGATGTTAATAATTTGATAAAAAGGACTCTGTACCACGGACTAATAGTTAAAATGTTATTTTACGAAAAAATTAACAATGACAACCCGACGAGCGTCAACGGAAACTGATAACGCGAATATGTAACGTAAGTAATACAACGGAGATATTTTCCTCCAGACTAGAGGGAACCAATAAACTCTATAAGCTCATTTATAGCCTAAAATATCTAAGCACTAGTTGGTATTATTTTTGTAAAAATTTATTAAATTTTATAAAACTTTTGTATGAAATGACTTTTTGTTACTTTGAAGCAAGTTTGCCAATTTTGGACTGATGCTGATGAACCATCCAGATCTCATTGCAACCGCTAAGAGAATGAGGCTATTATCGGAAAATATATCTGAGCAATACGTGGTTGAGTATGCAACACTAAAAGCTGTAGAGCCAATGAAGAAGAAAAACGGCTTTTCATGATACAGAAAAAAATATTTTGTTAACCAGTATGTAACTAAATAGATTCAAATGTAAAAAGAACAGTCTCATTTCAAAGTCATTTTACCTGCTTATTGTCGGAAACGATTAGTGGCACTGGTTTGAAAAGGTTCTAACAAACAAAATTGGGGAAATTGAGTTTTCACTCCGTCCGTAATAACGTTGAACAATAAAGAAACAAGCAGTGTGAAATAGTTCTAACTGCTGATAACTTTCGAAAGTAATTGGTTTGGGAAGGTTCTAGCTGCAATACTACATAATAATATTTGACTTATAGTTATTATTGTATAATTAGAGTTAAACACGAAATTATACCTTTTATATTATTATTATAACGATCTATTCTATGTGTATACTGTATTTTAATGGATTATTTTAGAATGACGTATGTGATATTTCATAAATATTAGACAAAAACGCGAAAATCTGTGTTATCATAAAAGTTTAGAAGATAATATATATATATACAAATCATTACATATTATTTATGTCAGATTTTACCAATGTACATATCATTTGATGCACAAAACATTTTTGGAAACTTTTACTCTGGTGTTCTTTCACCAAAAAAAAAACAACACATATTTCTGATTTTTTCTTTAATTATAACCACACGGGAAATGATTTAATAGTAGAGTATTGCTTCTGAATTAAATAACCTTTTCATTTCATTTAACTTAAAAAGGAAAAAATAATTTAATAAACCAATTGGTTAAAAAAAAAAAAAACAGAGTGAGGAATATTTTTGTTTAATTCGACTTTCTGATTTTATGTACCCTCTATGATTTGAAAATGTTCAAATTTTAGAATTTTTTTTATTTTTAGAATTTTTATTGACTGAGTAAGATATAAGGAAATTAAAAACAACTAATAACTATTAATAATAATTATAATATATAATATAATATACTATGTAAATATTTTTATAATAAAATAATAATAATTTATAATTATAATATTATAATATAATTATAATTATTATAATGATAATATTTATAATATAATAATAAATATATTTTTATAATTTAATATATAAATATATTGATAATATAATATAATATTTATAACTATTAATAATAACCACTTGTTCATAAAGCATGAAAAAACCGAAAACCACATGTCACTTGATCATTCTAACTCTTCTATTTCACCATTCCTTGATAAATAGATCATTCAATTTTATCATTCTTTCTGCTCCTTTTGTCTTGTCATAAGGCTAATTGAGAGCCTGATTGTGAAAAGGTGTATAGCCAAAATAAAATACCTCCTGCATGAATATAGATAAAATACCTTATTTTTTTACTCACAACTCCTAATATTCAATACCAAATTTCAATCCCAAATTTCTCTCAAACATATTTTTAACACTACGAAAATGCATACTGGAATGACTGGAAGTTCTAACTGCAAAATTTCAATATTCCAAATTTTATTAATAAGTAAAACAATCACGTCATTAATGAATGCAAATATAAGTTCACTGCTTCAAGATATTGCACATATAAAATTAGTCTAACAATAAGTAACAAAATATTCACACTACAGTGAACTAACTTTGAAACTCTCTTTCTCAAAATTATAGTCAATATAGTAAGACCCTTTTCAAACCAAGACCACTAATTTATTTTTGTGTAGGAGAACAAAATTTTATAAATTTATTAGTTAAATTTTGTATTGTAGATTTACCTGAACGTATATATATATATATATATATATATATATATATATATATATATATATATATATATATATATACATATATATATATATATATATATATATATATATATATATATATATATATATATATATACATATATATATATATATATTTATGTTTACCTGAACGTATATATATATATATATATATATATATATATATATATATATATATATATATATATATATATATACACATATATATCCATTAAATTTGAAAAAAAAAATAGTGACTTAAACATACTTATATACTAAAATATCAACTACTAGTTTTCAAAAAATATACATATATTTTTAAGTCACTTAAGTTGACGAGACATCAAAACTATTTTAACGAGTAAACAGGATTTAACAGTCTCTGAAATAAAGCATGGAAGCTGTCAGGGCGGATTAAGCGGTATGCGGACTAAGCGCCTGCTTAGAGCCCAGGATATCCAAGTTTCTCGAGGTCTTAAGATAATTTAAAGGTTCTGGAAATGACAGAAAGGGTTAAAAAAAAACTTCCTAAGATATTTGAAGTCACGACATTTTTGCCACTCATAAATTCCCAATAATATGCGCAATGAAATTGTGTAAAATATAATTTGTTTTTATTATGAATAAAAAATATATAAAAATGAACGTAATGCCATTGTTAAAGATTTTACTGTTTTTTTTTTTTCAGATGAGGAAAGGAGAGTAGTTAAAATGGATAGTAATTAAGACTAAATAAAAAAAAATTAATGATTTATCGTGGTAGTTTTATGAATTGAAAAGACTAATATCATATATGTACGAAACATATTTTAGCCAAATCTTTCATTTTTTATTTTTAAATCAGTCCAAATTTAAAACAGCACGATTCTCATTTTCTAGACTGATTTAGATTAGCACTACAACGCACATTAACGTCTCTAGGAGAGTCAGAGGGAGCAAACCCCACTGGGACCCACAGCAGAGGATTTTTTAAGGAAACCAAAGAAATAAAACAGCCCCAAATCCCAAATAGTACAGGTACACTATTGCTCCTAGAACACGTGTTTGGAATTAAGGAACCATAATTCACAACGAAATAAATTTTAGAGAGAGCTATTAAAAATACAGATAAAAATTACGATTAAGTCAAGGTGCTGAAGTTATTAAACCAAACACATCATTGGCGGAAACGATGATTAGTAATAGTACGAGGAAATAAGCAGAAACGTTGCAATGTATGAGAATTACAATATCTTGATTAAACATTATTTGAGAGGAAATATTCAAAGCACGGAATATAAGTCAATACTGACAAAATGATTCAGCTCGTGCAAACATCAAACTGGAGGAATATTAAGGAAGTCTTTGGATTTGCATCTATAAAAAAACAATACAGACAAAACGGATTTTAAGAAAAGTTCTATTCTATTTGTATATTATGATTACAAATTAGAACGTCTGATTAAACTATTTTGGGAACTAACATGATAGGAATTGATTGAATAAGCGGAATTTGAAGGTGAGAAGAGTTTTGAAACAAAAAAAAAGAAGCAATCTAAAATAATAAAAGATTTGTCAAAAGCTGCGGTCTAATGGGCAGTAAATAAGATATCCAAAAACGGGTATTGCGGGTATGAATAGGGGATTCGAATTGAAGGAGATAGGAGATGTATGGTGGGTGGCGAGATCGCATAACATGGTAGAGGATACTTCAACACTACTTAAAATCAGGAGGGAGACAAAGGCGTCCTATGGGATCCTGAAGATGAATCATACAAAGCAATCCATCAAACGTTTTACTTTTGTCTCCAGATCTCCTGAAATTACACCATATTCCATACCACACTAAACAGAATTAAGGATTATTAGGATAGTAGCAAAACGACCATGGATTTTAAACGTAAATAGGTGACTGAGATAACTTAGTCGCTTTAAGAAAGAAAAAGTATGACGGGAGATATTGATATCTTTCCGGACTTTTCTAGAAAAGAATCCGGTCGGTGACGCCTTGGTTTCGGATAGTTGGGTAAAATGTCACACAAATTCGAGAAATATATTATATATATATATATATATATATATATATATATATATATATATATATATTACACAGAAAATTTAAAAAAAACATTAAGCAATTGGATAGGAACAACGAAAATAATATATAAGATATTGAGATAAATTTCCACCGATAAATGAAATTTGACCTAAAGATTTTTTCTGTGTTACAGTTGTATATATGTTTAAATCAATATAGTATCATATTTAAAAAAAAAAAAACTCTATTCAATTCCATTGGCCGCTCGCGTTAAATTCTTTTTGAAGATTTGAAGTATCATGTAAAATATGAAGTTGAATAAAATTGAGTCCAGTTTGAGAATTTAGATTGCTACGTACTACGGATTGCGTGACTTGCAGAGGTTAAATATAATAGCATCAAGGCGATTCAAATTACGTGTAAAATTGTTATTATGTTGTAGAAGGATGACTAGACAAATAATCAGAGCTGAACAATTAATTGACTGTCCAATTGTTGACGGGAAAAGAAGGTTGCTATATTTGCGATTGAGGTTTTGACGGAATCAAGGAAAGTTCCTCCAGTTTGTTCATTATTATTTGCCTGATATATGATTGTGAGGAAACTGTTACCTATCAAATAACTATAAAAAACGTCAATTTTTCATTTAACTTCATCGCCAACATAAGAAAAGCGGGAGATGGATAAGCAATAAGAAACCCTCGCTTCCAGGTTCATGTTACTCAAGATACGATCCGTGCAACCAGACTGGGATTTGCATTTGCGGACCATCACGATTGAATTATTACAGCACGGAGACGAGTGATGTTGAGCTGAAATTAAAGTTGGCTAAGGCAACGTGAGATGTCGAAAAGAGTTTGATAAAGGCAAGGAAAGGTTTCGCTAATGTTATTTTTTGAGAAATGACACCCTATTCAATTCGGTGAATGGTAATTAAACGATCAATATCATTTTATTACTTTTTAATTATAAAAGTTCTTGGAATATTAGGTTCATTAAAAATATATATAAAACAACTAGCAAGGTGTGTTAATGATGCTGCATATTCATATACAATTTATTTTCTATTTTTGGAAAGACCCAGTTAGTTTTTACATTTTATACATTTCTGCACTCTTAGCTGTCATGGGAACGTAAAAAATAAAAAACGTAAAAAAAATATACATGCTTATGCAAAAATAAAACAATCCTAAATCAAAAAGATTAAGACTTAAATGGTTTTACAATTTTGGCAATGATAGTGATTAAAAAAAAAAAGGTGGTCCGGTGCGCGCATCACACAACTTTCACTTACCACCCTCTTCTTATCAGAAATAAGTATTTTCAGACAAAGGGAAAGTAAAAGTAAAAATTATACACGCTATATTGATTTATATTTCATTGTGGGTATTTTTATATGTTTAATTATCCTTATATATATATATAAAATTTAATATTTATATCGCTGTAACCTATATAATTAAATATAATTATAATATATTTATATCATATTTATATAATATAATTATATTTAATTAAATACTAAATAATACCAACGAAAACATCTAGAAAAACCGGATATGTATATGAACATAATATTGTCGGAGTCCGTATTTTATTATGCTCATGTTACGTATGAAGGCTGTTCTAATCTTCGGGCCAGCTCGGGTAAGCTCGGCCAAGCACGTATCCCTTTGGTTCCTTCATTACAACTATTTTCTGTTACTATCTCACATTTCTCCTTTAGTTAATTATCGAATTCTTTTATAGTATATATTTAATTATTTTTATATTACAGATCAATGTGAAATCGTTAATTGTTACAAACAAACAAAAATTAAAGGTATTTTAGAGAGAGCTTATATTGAAAATTAGCCATTTAAGCCCTGTTAGAGAAGATAAATGAGAATAACATCCACATAATATTAAAAAATGCTTAATTTTATACAGTTATAATGAATTTAATCCAAATCGTGGATCCTTTAAGAATAACAATTATGAACAAAAAATAAAAACCACATCTGGCAAAAAATTACATTAATCAAAATGAAAGAATGTATACAACATATTCAGTGAAAATATATCAAAAACAAAAAGTAAAACCATTTTTAAAAAAAACAAACAAACATTATTGAAATAAAAAGAAAAACAGAAATGGAGAGAAATAAAAAACAAAATGTTATAAGCACTATGAGTTGATTCTTAAAACTGAAACTCAAACAATTTCAACAACAGTAGCGATATACATCTTCAGTATGTACTAGGATTTTTTTTTAAATCACGATTCATCAAATACACCGTTTACAAAAGTGGAACTCTTCCGCATTTTATTATTCGCTGATGAACAAAATTAGTGGATATCAGACGCGCGAATGTTAATGGATTGCTGTATTTCCGAAAATAGCTTCTCCCAGAGATTTTATTCTCATACGAAAAGTTATAGATTTTAAAATATCGATATCGTTTACCCAATGAAATCGGTAAGGAAGCTATACTGGTTTTTCTATTACAATGAATATATTTTTTCACGACACTAAAATATAACGAGGCAGACGTTTTTTGAATTTATGTTCAATTTAAAATCCCTGTATGAATATGGTAATGAAGCAATTCATTTTTTACTTCCGTGAAATATTTTTTTTTTTTTAAATCAACAATATATATTTAACATTTTGTTTCTATTCCTCGCATAAAACTTTAGTTTTAGTTCAAAATTAAAAATTAAACACTTTCCTTTAATTATCAATATAATGAAAATTTAAATAAGATTTAAATTAGTGTTGCCCAAATGTTAAACTTTGCGCAAGAATCTCGCAACAGACTTGCAGTTACCACCTATTAGCCTATTATTATAGATATATTTTCAGATAGGGTAAACCTAACAAAGCCCCAATGAAAAATTGGAAGAGTTAAATGCAAAAGTAAATTGTCAAATATTAGTAACTATTTGGCCTTAATTTTAATTCAAAAAAACGATTTTTTTTTTTTTTTTTTAAACAGCCTTTGTTGGTCTTGCAACAATCAGGCGGCCCTGGTCTTGGTCTTAGTTCAAGTAGCAAGTGCAAGACCAAGACCGTTTTTGGGTAACACTAATTTAAATATTTATTTAACTTTGCTGTGTGCGGAAGGCTTTTAATTTTTTCCATTTGCCACTTAAATGTTCAGCTTAAAATAGTAGACCAGATGGTAGTTAAGATTTTGGGAAACATATTGAGCGGTATTTGAGGTTCCGACAGCGACACATAATGCCACTTGGCGCCAGTGGAAATAAATCAATAGAGATAATTCCTTGCTATTACATTCACTGATAGAACTGATAGAACAATATCACTTCACCACATTTCGAAAATAAATTTATTAAAATCATTCAACAAATAACCAATACCCTACTAATATTCATGGATGGATCAAAAATAATATTTCTGCACGCCTATATTACGCTGAACTTAACACCCACTACACCACCAAAGATACCATGTATACATGTATACTGTCTCGTAAGTAAAGGGAAATGTTAAAAGGGGTGATAGCAAACATCAAGAGCAACAAAATAGTTCATAAAAAATTATCTAATTTTCAGTAGAAAAATAGGAAAAAAGAGTCATATTTTTGTTGAATAGGTAGGAGGCCATAACTAAAATAATATTTAATTTAGGTAATTAAAAATTTTTTATTAATAAACTAGACAAAGTTTAATTTTAAATAAAATTAGAGTTTTGTTAGAACTATTTCAAAGTCACTTTTAAGAGGCTGAACACTGTCAAGTTCTGTTCGTTATTCGGGAATATTTTTCACCACCCTCCAACTCGAGTATAGTTACCCAACTTTTATAAAAACTTATTTAATTAAAAAGCTGCCATCTCATATTAATTAAGATGAGTTTTGTTTTGGAATAAATTTATATTCACCTCTAGTTATGTAAAAAAAATAAATAAATAGGTGACTTGATATTCTGGCTCCCCAGAGGCAGAAAATACAGGTATTTTTAGCAAAAAGAACTACGATAATTTATTAGAGGCTGATCCGACCTTATCATAGTCTATTTCACTATCTAAGAAAATGGTTCTAAAGTGTTTGAATTTTAAGAATATTTGATAAAAACATCTGAGTTAAACAATCTCTTACAACGTTGAAGACCTTTTTATGCCTCAGCACATAACACTTATAAGCCACCAATATAAAAAAAAAAATATGAGTATGAAAACGAACTAGGTTGTTAAAGGTAAAAACGAATACTAATTTGTTTGCTTTTTAGATGTAAATGTATGTTTATTTTTAAATCTTTCAATAGGTGCAACCTAGTGAAGTTAAAGGACCGCTAAAAATATCCATAATCATTTCTACGAAGTAAATTATTTATTTGCAACGTCAGTAATTCCATTTTTTTTTTTATAGAACAAATATGTTTCCTATTTCTTTCTAAACCATTCCGATTTTGTCCATAAACTTTTTTATTTATTTACCTTAGGTAGAAGAAGTGAATGTAAACATATAGGATTATTATTTATTTACTTTAAATGGTGAATTTTACTGCTTACAAATATACAAGAATAAAATATAATACTTCTTGTTAATTTTATATAAATGTTTATATTAATTTTGAAAATACTTTTAATATACAGGAACTACTGTTTTTAACATCTTAATCAGGCCACTTCTCCACTTTCTTGGGCTCTATATTATTATTATTAGTTTCTATTATGAGTATGTTCGTTAATTTTAATTTTTTAACAATAGTTCTGCCATATTTTTTTTGGTCGATTATTGAGATATTCATGCACACACGCACTGACAGAAAACATGAAGATGCATACTTCGCTGTGTATTTTCCATCTTAACCTTCACGTCTTTTTCATAGAGTAAAATAGTTACAGATTTTTTAAGAAATTATAAAAAAAAATAATATTTTTTCTAAATCAAGCCGGGTCAGCAGTAAATTAAGGTGCATTGCAGTACTTGCAGACGTAATGTCAATGTATACATGCAAATTAAAAGTTTTTAGTCAACTTATATATTCTTCTAATGTTTAACTTTAGAAAACAAAAGATCTTCACTAACTTTTATAGAATTAGAACATAATGCAGACTGCATTAATAGATATTGACCTGCATCCGGTAAAAAAAAGAATTGAATCATTATTATGGCTACCATTGAAATCGCAGTGTACAGTATGTTTTAAGGGTAAAGAAAGGTAATCATAGGTGAAACAAGTTAGGCTAGAAGTAGGTGGGAGGATTGGGATTTAGGAGATTGAGTTTTGGTAAATTGCCTTTGTTTCCCTCAGTATGCAAAGAAAATACATTAATTAAATTTGGTTTCAAGAAATAAATTTTAGACGAACAAAGATAATTTCTGTTATAATGAGTTTGAAAATCAAAATATTTATTTATAAGATGTATTTTTAGAAGTGCCTGAAGATGGTGTAGCAACCGAAACTTAGTAAATGTAATAAAAAAAACGCTGCAAATTATTTCACAATGGTTTATTATTTCCAAAAAATTATACATCTAAAGTAACATTACCTTCCGAGTTATAAAGAAAAATGAAGGTGATTCCAATTATTGGACTAAACTTTTTTTTTTAATCATTAGTAATATGCAAAAAAAAAAAATAGCATTACTTCAGTAACACATTCAAAATTTAAAAACCAAACCAAGGATATAACATTTGGAGTAGAACATATAAAAAAAAAAACGGAGATTGCTCCTAATTGTCCAATTTTAACGACTTTGTTTTTTTTAAAGAAATTTCATAAAGTTTAAAAAAATCATTTACAATATCAGTATCAAAAGTATATACTTTTTGAGTTATTCGGAATTTAATTTTACCATCCCTCGTAACTTTTTTCCAGCTTCTATTCGTTGAAGTATGTTATGTAGATAAATTTAAAAGGCGTCGATAAAATGATTTTAGCGAAGTTTCATTGAAATTTGTACATTCGTTTAGGAGCTAGTCTATAGCAACGCAGATTTTTCGGCCGCCATTTTGAAAGTAATAGGCGGATAGTAATGCCGATGAAGGAGGATCATCCTCGGGTGATCTCTGAGTTTATATAGAACTATGAAAAAAATCGGTCTAGTAGTTTCGGAGAAAATGCTTGGACGGCGGACGGCGGACGGACAAAAAAATTTTTATTCGTTTTTCGAATTTTACGCATCCTGAAACGTGAAACCTCAACTTTTGAGAGGGGGTTAAGTTTCTCAATTTTTTGGTCGATCACAATGGTTGATTATTGAAAATAATAAACCAAAATAATAAAAATCGTGAAAATTAATACAGCCAAAATAATTTTAATATATGAAAATATTATCAATTTAAACTTAAAATACATAAAGAAATGATAATAAGCGAACTGTCTATTCTTTTAATTAAAAAAAAATTATCTGGAAAGCAGTTCTTCAAAAAATTTACCTCCTTTGACGAATGTAATGTAAATTGATGGTATTTTGATTTGACCTCGAAAAAGCATGGATTTTAAAATTTGTCTGCCGGCTCAACGCCCTCCCTCCACCCCGCTGAAAACAGCAACGTTCTTTAGCATGTGAGTAGTTTCATTTTGGCTTGTAAAAATCGTGAAATTTTTACGGGACTTTTTTTCTCATATTGTAACGCCCTTGGGATAGACATTACATAGCTGACTTGAATTTCTTTTCAAAAAGTCACGAAATTTCGCTTCAACAATTGATGGTGTCTTGCATCGGGCCTTTGCTTCCTCAAACTTCTTTAAATTGTTTATTTAGTTACGTTTAACCAGAAATACATCAACATTTACAAACGTTTCAAGAAAACTAAATTGGGCATTTAGTATCGAAACTCTTTAACAAACCGTATCTTAATTGCTATGAATTTCCCTACACTAAGAGCCTATCAAAGGAAATCCTCCAATAGGGGGGAGGGGAGGGGATGGCAAAAGGTACAATAGAGAAAAGTCCTTTCAGGAGAGGAGTTGGCAAAGGGTGGGTGCTTTTAAACTTTGTTAACTCAAGTTAGATTAGTCGTGGAAAAAACTTGCCAGGTCGCCGGAGTTGTATAGGCTACGGGACCGCACGTTCCGAATTCAAATTAGCGCTGTGGAGTTCTAAAGGAAATAGCTGCTTCTTCCTTATCTCTCCGACATATATTAATATTCCAGATTGAAAAAAAAATTAATAAACAGAAAACTGAGTATTCTACAAACGAATATTACCAAATAATTGACAGTTATATGTGTATCATGTAGCAATAAATCTCAGAAATTAGAAATATATAGGATATTACAATGAAAATAATGTATATTCCTAGAAAAATAATTTTTAATAGTCAATAAAAGGTAGTTATAAGATTTATAATGCATAAATATGAAAGACTTAAAACTATCCTTTATAAAAATCAAACAGAATTACAAAAACTTAGTATTAAGCTTATTATGAGAAACCTTTATTAAAAAGCTGCAATTACCTAAGTTTAAAATTTATTAAAAAACTACTGAATAATTAAAATAAATTCCAATAAATCCCATCAAATTACCTTTACCCTTTGTCGTAAACCTATGACTTCCTGTCCTACAGAGTCCTTTAATAATATCCCAATTGTTGAACAAATCCGATACCTTTTACTCCTAATGCTCCTGACTTTGTAACAAATAAAATAATCCATAATGACCTAAATGTTCCACATGTTTCCGATTTGACCCAATCCATATATTTATCTTTCCATAATTCAGAACCATCCTAATCCTCTCGTTTCCTAGCCTTTCTTTCTCCTCGATCTCTGATAATTCTCCTGGATGTCTGAAAAGAAAATGGCTCCGTGATCTCCAAATTAATATACTTTATTAGAGTGCTACCAATGGTTAGATTCTCTACAAGCCTTGTCATGATATATATTTCTTTGTATCACATTTGCTGATGGTATATTAATTTGTAAAGTTGCAAATTTCATATATAATAATAAAAAAATAAATTAAACAACTGTCACAACTTTGTCAACGTACGTTTGATGTAAAACTATAAAATTTATTCTTGTATACAAAAATTACTCTTTGCAATTAATTTGTCTATTTTGTATGTATTGAAAACTCTCAAATAAATTTCTACTGAAATAGTTCATCAATATATTAATTATATTTTCAAAACTAAGCACTGTTCAATAACATTTTGCTGATTATATAATTAGGAGTATCTATTTAAAATATTTAAAGATTCTTGTTTCTTTAACGATTTCAACACATTATTTTTTCAACGTTTTGAGATCTTCCTCTTTTTCAGGACCATTTCACACCTATCGCTCTCTTATATTAGTTCTTAATTATATTTCATCCATCTAATATATTTGTTTATTTCGCCTCTACTCCTGTGGGCTATTGGCGTATTATTCAAAACTTTAAGTTCTGATATAACAGTTTGTCTGTTTTAAATATTTGAACAGTTTTTTAACTTATTCCTTGTCGTCGGATCTATGTTATAATGACAGGAGTCGTAGCTAGTACGATTATAAAGTGAGTAATAGGTTTTCATTTATATAAAAACTCTGCTTTAAATTTAATATATCAACTATTTCTTGGATTTTTTTTTTAGTTAGTGGTAAAAATAGAGCGCAATTTAATCGTTTTTCAATAATAGTTATAAAATAATTAATTATCATTTAAATAATCCTATATATTATTTCTAAAAGGTGTTTTTTTTTTCGTCTGTACGCCATAACTTCGTCAATTCTTCGTCAAATCCAATGATTGACCACTCATTTTGAGGATATTCTTATCCTTCACATGCGAAAAATAATCCTATCCCCCCGAAATTTCTAGAGAAAAAGTTATGAAGGAAAATAAACTTTATTTGTGAATAACTCAAAAAGTATGAATATTTTTCTAGATTATACCCATGATGATTAAAAAGATCACTAAATTACCTACAAAACAAAAAGAAAATTATTAACAAAGATACAGTCCATTAGTTTTGGTATACTTAATAATTTCTTCCTCTTTAAAGATGTTACAGTTTTTTTCCTGACTAATATATTAACTTTCCTGACTAATATATTAACTTCAAGGCATTTGTTTGTTCTTACATTTTATTTTTTTTTAATAATTTAGAAAATCACACGATCGAGGGTTTATTTTGTCTTTATTACCTTTAATATCTTTTCAGTCAGAATTCGTACAAATATTTTGGTCTTTGTTAAATGTAATATTGTAATGGACCAAGAAAAAAATATTAATTCCTTCCTCATATAATGCATAGGATCTACTTATTTATGTATTTTTTTGCTATTTCTTCACTAAAGAAAATTTTCTTCTAATTATTCGCACGGGCCAACTCGTTTTATATATTACTTATGATGTAACATTTACAAAGAAGTTGCTTGTTGATATAATTACGTGGTATAAGCCTACCACATAATTGTGGCTTCTGCTTATAATATTATATATCAACTATTTAAATAACCATCCCAATTCGTATGTTGGACTTTTCTAGACAATTACTTCCATTGATAAAATGCCAGGTGTTCACCTTCTTACAATGAGGCCCAAGCAGCTGAGCTTTCATTCAAACCTTTGTCAGGAAGAATTTGAGGCAGCCACCCTCAGCTGCCTCCAACCATCTCCTTCAAGGCTTGACCATCCTACTAGTATACTAGGCACTCGCTATATTAGATAGCAATATTATATCGACTTATATATTAATCGTAATTTTTTTAAATAATAATTCGTTTAAATTAATTTTAATCGATAAAATATACATTCAGCTTGATTATAACATCCTACAGTTGATCAAATATTTATAATCCCATAGTAATAAATATAAAAGCGTTGATGAAATATTGGGTAAGGCACACTCCCAAGTTTGACAATGGCAGATAATTATTCGTTCTGTTACGTTGTGCAGTACTTTTGATTATTACCAATAATGGACCATTGTAATCGACGAAAAAATTAAAAAAATTAACCCCATCCCTTTATTATTTTAGGTTTACATTTCATGATACGTAGAACTCGAAAATCGAATAAAAAAAAAAGTCCGTCCGCCGTTCACGGCTTTTCTCACACAAATGGATCCATTTTTTTCAGACTTGGAATCAAAGTCAGAAGTCACCCGAAGATGATCCTCCTGTTTTGACATTATCCCCCCTTTCCTTTAAAGATGATGGCCAAAAAAAACTGTGTTGGTATAAGCTGTAGCGCCTAAGTGAACGTACCGATTGCAATGAAACATGGCTAAAGTCTTAGTGAATAAATTAATTCATTTACAAAATCAAAAGGTAGCAAAAGCCCTAAAGTTTCTTTTAAGAAACTATAGGTATTTTTTATCAGGGATTGCAACCAAAAGTGGATCTGATTTTAAAAGAAGCCTATTCAAAACATTAATACTACATGACTCTGAAAAGTTGGAAAGTGTATGTTTCGTGTCTCAGCCTTTTAGGTAACCAGCTGTTTTCTGTTACAACCCCATTAGTTAGAATATGTGCATTGTTGGAATCATCTGATCCCATGGATACTGTTCTAATTAGAGTTTGGCGGTGTCCATAGCATACTTTCGTGTGTCAATTTGGTGTCCTGGTGCAATTTAAAATAAATTTCAAACGGTAAATGATCTGAGCGTTTAGAACTATTATTTCCAGCGGCAAGCTCAAGGTATAGAAAAAAATCTTAAACTTGTGTTGCCATTATTTGCATTACAAAAACCAACCTTTGGAATGTATAAAATTAAGCTTGATGTGTTCCTGAAATATTCTTAATAGTAACTTTTCTTTTTTTTTTTTTTATTTCTAAATCGTAAGACAGGCTTTTAAAAAACTTAATACGAGAATGTGATATTGAGAGATCAAACAGGAATGTACTAGATTGATTAAGCTTCTACTTGTCTAATGAAATTGATTCAAGTCTTTTGATGTGGCCCTGCAAATGTGGCAATCCATTGTTGACGTTGCATTGGTAGAGCAAATCACACTTAGATGTCCATCATTGTCAACGTCATAGAATGCTCAATAATTTTAATTTTTATGTGAATAATTTGGATTTCATGTAACCTATATCTTCCCTTTTTATGTCAGCTTTTCTAGAATCAATAATGTGTAATAGTGTGAGAAGACAGTTGGATTCTGCCTGATAATTTTTTTAGGCCAATGGTACGAGCTAATCGAAAGGACACAAAAAGCTAAAAAAAAAAATTGTCATAAGAGTGACAATGATTTTCAAATCTTAGTTTGAACTAGGCCTGATGTGATACACCATACCCACATTTACAAACAATTTCCATTTTTTTACTTTCCAGTTAGAAAAATAATACAAAAAAAAAAATCGTGAAAACGGTAAATAAACTTCGAAGACGCAAATATCTGCAAGTGAGTCTTTTGTATCTACGAAATAGTAACTCTATTCTTCGAGATGCTGTAAAAAATATTGCTTGGAAGCTGATGGAAACGTACCTTAACCATTGTAGAATTTTCAGCAATTTACAAATAGGTACACTAATCATTACATATTATCGAAGACTAGTAACTAAGCACATATTAGTCTTATTAATGTCAGAAATGTATACAAATGAAGTAAAATTCTTGTTTAGAAGATTCAATAATTGAACACTTCAGAAAAGAAAAAAAACTGAGTCCTGTACTTTAGACGAAATGGTAGAAGTGAAAAGAGCAACAAGACGAGATTAATAATATGAAATATAAATTATAAAGAATAGCTGATTATAAAGAGGGTCAAATGCTGAACATTTCCCTCGCTTAGAGAATGCAGGTCAGATTTTCAGCTTCTGAGATATTTTAATACATTTTCTTCCATCAAATCCTTTAATTTGGGTATGCGGTTCTATTGCATCTCAGTATTTTTCAATTATTTTTATTACATCTTTCCAATTGATATAATTAAATAAATTTTCTACATCAAAACAGACCAAACAATATTTACCTATTGTCTATTTTATTTATTCTTTCAAGTATTTGATCCACCTCCATTGATTTTTTTATATCATTGTTACTATCTATTCAGGTTATTGAGTGAGTAATTGAGATATTTAGCCAAATTTTTCAGTTTCCCTATTTTTGTCAGCATTTTAGTTCGAATTTGCTACCGTGCGTCGTCGTGGACAGACCCTCTCGAGCCTTTATAAATTCCTTACTCTAAATTGGCGAAAAAATATGACAGTTGAGCGGGATCATATCCAAATTACTTGCAAAACATTATTACCCAACAATACATCTTTACAAAGTAATCTAAAGACCCATAATGGGTTGTAGTGGTATTTTTTATTTATTTATTTCATATTAATAATAGATGAACTTTGTACATGTATGTATTTAAATAACTATATTCATAAAATACAATGAATCAAAAAGTCTGATACCTTTATTTAATTTTTGTCTACAGATTTCTATTTCTCTATGTGATTTCAAAATCTAAATTTACAATATTAGGCCTAGCAAACTCGTTCCAAACATGTAAATCTAAAACTTCAGAATTGATTGGTTTCCTAGTGATTCATTCTTTAATCCAGCCTAACGATTTTACACATCCATTCGAATCGCCTTCGTACCATTATGCCATTATGCTTAATGGTAGCAGATCACGCAATACCGAACTGGATTCGAACAAAAGCATCCCCCATTCCCCTAGTGAATCAACTTTCTTTGACCCCAATATTTTAAATAAAAACTTATCAATAGTAATTAGATGTAGATTTTGATTATACTAAATACATTTCCTATAGGCCTAAAAAAAAATGAAGTGATACATTGTTTATTCTCCTTCAGAGCGAAATGGAGTACCATCAGAACATAAGAAACAATTGTTTTGTATATGGTTACGTACGGATTACGAAATTGTGAACTACCTACGGATGCTTTTTCAAGATCTTTATAGTGCCGAATTCACGGGAACTTGGAATGGCTAAAGAACAATTGGTAATAACTAATAAGCTCTTATTGGCTAAATAACTGTGATTTTAATTCCTCCCTGAATTAATTCCTCGCCTGATTGTATATATTGTATATAGGTATGACTATATTTTTATGTTTACTTATATTTAGGTTATTTTATTTTTTTATTGTATATAGTTTTTATTTATTATTATTTAGTTATTATTTTACTTTTGTTAATTTTTTTTTTTTGTATATACGGTGTGAATTTGTTCATTTATCAATTTTTTTGTATATACGGTGTGAATGTGTTCATTTATCAATATAATTATTGTCCCCGTGACAGAATATTATATGTCTAAATAAATAAATAAAAAAAAAAAAATTCCTCACCAACCTCAATCGAAGAGGTCAGGAATCCATTATGAAGGAAAACGCCTAGGCACAGGAGCAGATTTTCCATACTTGTTTGAGGGGCGATGGCTCCGCTAAGTTATGTTAAAATATGTTTAGAAAAAAATTGTATATATTATGTTTTTTAATTTTTATTTAAAGGTTTGATGAAATGAAATAGAACAACTCTCAATTCTCCAATACTTCAAATTTGCCGCGGGAAAAGTAATAAAATCTTCACGCAAAAATGGGTGAGTGCACATAAATAAATCATAAAATCTTAGGATAAGTTTCTACATATTAAATTATCTTTGAATACAAACTAAAATTTCAATGACAGAAACGTGGTAATTGCGTACCTTCTTCGAGATCTTAGCTTCCACCATCTAGTCGACTTTTCCTATTTTCTTAATGGATTTTAATTTACACATTTCATTTGTTCAAACTGATTAATTATAATTGATTTTAAACTTATTTTTGTTCTCCAAAATATTGAGCGCGGACGAAACGATATCCTCGCCTTCTCTTTGTTTTTATTGGAGATCGTCTTCCTCCTTCCCCCCCCCCTCCTAAGTCTGCGCTTATGAAAAGGGACTTATATAATTTTCTTTTACATAAATTGATACTTAAGCTTCTTAACTAAATAAAACTTGGAGATATGATTCTTAACCTGAACGAAATTTTGCTATCGACGTTGTGTTTAATTTATCTTCGGCCCATTGAACCAAGGAATCAGCATATAAAATAACTGGCATTTTTTCATGTTACATAAAAGCTTTTAAGGAACACATTTAAGTCTAATGATGCTATACAACAATTTCATTTGACATGGGGAAAGGTGGTCTTTCAGTTTTATAACAAATCATTAACATTGTTGGATATTTATTGTAATCGAAGTTTTCAAATAGTTGATTACCAGATAAAATCAAAAGCTGAACCAATATTCAAATATATTCTGATACATAGGAGTCTTTATAAATTCTTGTAATGTTTTGTGCCAATCTTCAAATCATTTTCTGTGGAGCAATATTTCCTTTTTTTTTCAATTCAGAAAAAAACAACATGAATCCCTTAACAACAAAATCAGATATTAGAAATACCGTAGACGGTTCGTAGAGATCAAGACTACACAACGTAATCAATTATTCCGACGGTTTTCGCATAATAATTGCAGCTGCAATGGATTCCCAAGAGAGAGGACAAAAGCAAAACTTTAAAAGTAATTACCAGCACGATTAGAAAACTTAGATTGGAATAAGTAACTAGGCGAAATGCCCAGTTTTTTAATGAAACTATAAATGAATATTTATAAAAACAATATTATTATTTCATATTGTTTGGTTTATTATTTTTAACAATGAACAATTGTAATCGAACGAAAAATTCAAAAACTTGACACCCTCTCAAAATTTGAGGTTATGTGTTTCAGGATACGTAGAATTCGAAAAACGAATAAAAAACTTTTTTCCATACGCCGCCCGCCGTCCGCGCATTTTCTCTGAAACTACTAGACCGATTTTTTTTTAATTTGGATTCAAAATTAGTGGTCACCCGAGGATGATTCTTCATTGACATTTCTATCCGCCTTTCCTTTTCAAGATGGAGTCCGAAAAACCTGCGTTGCTATAGACTGTAGCGCCTAAACGAATGTACCGATTTCAATTAAACTTCGCTTAAATCTTTTTCTCGCCCTTTAAATTTATCTATATGACATACTTCAAAAGAAGCTGGAAAAAAGTTACGAGGGATCGTAAAATTAAATTCCGAATAACTCAAAAAGTATACACTTTTTTGTGGATATTTAAAAGTTTACGGAATTTCGTCGTTAAAATCGGACGATTAGGAGCAAAGATATCGTCTAAAGATGTCTTTTACATGTTCTACTGCAAATGCTACATCCTTTGTTTTGGTTTTTGAATTTTGAATGTGTTACAGATGTAATGCTAATTTTTTTTTTTCACTCAAGGACTTTAATGTATTTTCTGAATTTTACTCTGTCCTGGCATACTTTCTTTGTATCAAATCTCGTTATTTTCTCTTCCATCCGGCTGTGATATTCTCTGCTAATTATTGCAGAGGATGATCCCATCACTTTGTTGAATTTCTTGTTTTTTTGTTTAGAAACGTTAATTTAAAAAAAAAAAATAGTCTCTTTTTCCTCATTGCTGTTTATAAGTCTTCAATTCCCTCATACTTTTTTTTATTTATAACTTATATTTTTCACTAATGGGTGCTAATAGAAATAAATACAATTTTGAAATCACTAATGGAGGTATGTGAATTCATACAACAAAAATGAATGGTCCCACGTTTTATATTGACTAATCGTTTTTATGACATATTTAATTTACCTACGTCAATAAAAACAATTGTAAACAAATATATACTGTTCGTTTATAGTTTTATATATATATAAGTCAACTTCTATTATTGATGAATTAAGAATAAAAAAATATACTTAAAACAAACTAAAAATTTATATACATATTTACAGAAAAAGTTATTTACGATTGTTTGGGAATTGCATAGACATGAAGTGATTGAACAGGCGGGATTTAAAGATGGTTAGGATAATGGAATTACGGATGTAAGAGGAGATAGAATTCCATAGGGATGAGGGTCGGATAATGAAAGATCTGCCGAATGGCGCGGATCGGTGAGCCACAGTATATGGATCTGATGACCTGGAGCGGGTATTGCGGGAATGGACAGAGGATTCGAATTGAAGGAGCTCGGAGATATATGATGGACGGCGGGATTGGATAACTTGGTAAAGAAAGGATTCCAGGAAATACTTTTAAAGCCACTTTAATTCTTCATAAAAACGGGAGACAGAGGCGTCTCTTGGGATCTCGAAGATGAAACGTACAAAGCAATTTATCAACCGTTTTAGTTCTGCCTCGAGATCCCCAGAGACTCCAGCACAACAGTAATCAAAGTGGGGGGGATATTAATGATGTGACCAGAAGCTTACGGGTTTTTCGAAGGAAGAGTTTGATCAAAGGTTATTCCAAGGTTTTTAATGGTAGAGTAAAATTTTATGGGATTATCGTTGAAGTACAGGGTAGGGATATCGGGAACAGTTTTAAGGAAGTGATTGGAGCCTATTAAGATTGGCTTCGTTTTCTCGGCATTCAACTTAAACTTTATCTTCTGCCCAGTCATAAATTCTATTTAAGTCTTCTTGAAGTTTTTCTATGGCTGGTAATAGGTCGGAAGGTGGGTAGGATAGGTACATTTGGAAGTCGTCGTATAAATTTAGTATTTTACAGTGGATTATTAGTATAAAAACATTTTGATCGTTATTAATTATTATGCAGCAGTATAATAAATAAAAGTCAATCTAATTTCGTGGTTTGATTTCCTTTCATAAATTAGTTCACTACTTACTGTTAGTGCAAAAGGATGTAAAAATTGAGTTTTGTTACAGAAGAGCATTATAACTGATTATTTCTTTCTGACTTATTAGAATAATTTCATATTTTATTTCCATCGGCTATTTTCCGTAGCATCAGATTACTTATTGCAGTTGCAGACTACAAAATGTAACCTTTAGCACAAATAGAATAAACATGTAAAATTATTAAATATGATCTAGACACTAATTAAATTTAAAGCATAATATATATGATTCTAACTAATATCTAGTTTAATAAACCAACAAGACACATTATCCATCACGATATTGTTATTTACTGATAAAATATATTATCAACAAATAAAAGTTAAAATATTTCTCCAGGACCTCCTTCTCATATTACAAGGAACATCTTATATAGTGTGATATAAATGAAAAGTAATATATAAATGGGTATTAACACACACACACACACACACACACACACACACACACACACACACACAGACGCATAAGTATTCCTTAACAAAAAAAAAAAAATAACTTTTAATAAAATATATCGTATGTTTCCCTTTTCTAACAAAATTGTCAAGCTGATGTAAGTATTAAATAAAATATTTATAAATTATTATGAAGTAAATAAATATAATATTGTTGCAATAGATTTTTTTTGTATTTTCCAGAAAATAAAAAAATATTCATTGAATTAAAGGTCATTTTGGGGAGAGAGAGAGGGGTGAAAATATATTTTCGTAACTCCTAGAATATCGTTTTAATAATATATATATATCTTACATATCCATCTTATTAGGCACATCCGGTGACCTCCTTTGGTATCTATGATAGCTTTCTCGGTAAAATTTACTCAAAATTTCGGTATATTTAAATGTTTTTTCGCGGTTTTGATTTTTTACCATCTTCTCGAGACTTTCTAAAGCGAGTTAAATGTTTGAAAATTTGCATTTGATATGAGTTGTTAATGCCAATGAAATAACCCTCAGAGTCTCAATTTTATTAACCCCTCCATTATGATAAATTTCATTTGAAAACGAATTATAAATGTTTAAAACTGAAATACGAGAAAAAATTTTAACAAGTTGGTTTATATTTAAAAAAATAATATCCATCTCCTTCATATAAGCTTAAAGAAACTATTTCAATTTTAATTTGTTTTCCAAACAAAAATGGGACCTTAGATAAGCTTTGAAACTCGCAGTTATTGTGGTATTTTTTTTTTTTTTTTCAAGGGAGCTTAATAACATTGATTATTCAGAATAAAAGAGTTTAATTAAAAGATTAAAAATTTATTTATACCGGTAACGAATAATGTAATTTTCAATGCCCGATTACGAATAACTGTAACCAAACTTAATAATACTAAAAATTATCAATTTATTCTACCATGAAATTGTATTCAAATTTCTTGTAACTCATAACGTTAAAAACATTTTCAGTAGTTTAAGAATTCGTGGATGTCTTAAAAACGGAAAATAAGGAAGGAATCACAGGTTTAAAAAAAAAAATTATTGGACTGCGAAAAAAAATACACGATGTTAAACAAGCTAACTTACGGATAATATTCAGCCTCTTTCTTCAGGATTCTGCGTCAATATTTATCCTTAATTAAGTTGGTAAACTTGATCAAACTTAATTTATTCTCTAGATTACTTCCGAATGGAAAAGTTCTGGTTTATTCTCAACAAACTTATCCAAGCCTTATAATTTATTTCTTCGTCGGTTCATGAAATTCTACTTGTGATAAGATAAAATACATAGCTTAATAATTAAATTAAATCGTGCAATTGTTTTACAGAAATATTTTGTATGCGTTAATGGTATAATGGTGTACAAAATATATAGTAAAAATGGAATGAATAGCAATTAGAGCTCATAATATAATCATGCCGAGCCGCATTGCGGTCTAGATATGAAATATAAATGTCTTTCTAAACAAAGTGAGCGAATCAATTTTAGAAAGGTATTATCGATCACGCGTGTCTGTAGTAGTGCGTGTACCTTACACACACTTCACTGCCTTCAGGCAAATATTATTCGCACAGAGGCTAATGAAAGGGGGCGTATCAACCCCAATGCTCACCGCGTGCCGGCGAACTCCCATGACAGCCGTCTGTCAAATAGTAAACCTATGTGGGTAATTTTAACTTCTAATATATCATAAATACATTTTGACCAGTTTTGTTATTCAAAATAGTGTCATATATCATTAGTTTTTGTTTTTTAATATTAAAAAATATATATAAATAATATGTAAATAAGAATGATAAGAGTAAATATTATTAATACTTGGTCAGAAAATATAAAATTAATTTTGAGGCACATTTTTTTTTTTTAGTTAGCTTTATTTTTGATTGAGCAACTTGGGTAAGAATCTCATCAACAAAAACCCTTTTTGAGAAAATGAAAAAAAAATGAAGTAGGTTTTGTTGGAGTGGATAAAAATATACAAATTTTCAGCAAACATAAAATATATACTATCTTTATTTATAATTAATTTCATCTTCGGGCTAGATATAAACAAATCTTCCATGAATTAATTTTCATAAATATTTTTAAAAAAATTGGTCCAAGACGGTGTTTCCATAGCGACATATAAGCACGTAATTGGCGACCATTGTGAGAACATTAAGTACTAGGGGAGGTTAGATGACTTGTTACCGAAGGGGTGAGTGCCGAGGCGGATATCACACCTATCGATACCTCCCTCCGCTTAATCATCTTATCAGCGGCGTGTCGATAGGAGAGCAGGGATCAGCCAACGATATTGATAAGGGGTATCGGTCAATGCTTTGGCTAGATCAAAAATAGATAAAGTTAGCAACACTTTTGATATAGAGATAGAACAATCAAGGAGCTGGGAAGCTCTACAACTGCCCCGATAAACATGTGCTTCTTATGATAACATAAATCTATCAATAATCGATTATATTACAAAAAAATAATTAATTAGGTAATGTGTAAAATTACTCACGCAGCGATGCTCTTGGAGAGGGGCCAGCGCTCCATGGTAGCTTGGTACTTCATGTTCTCGATCTGCTTCTTGAGTGCGTCCTTGTCCATGGCGGCGAGTACACTGGGGTCCATCTCGTCTCGGGCCTGCGCAGGGGGAGGTCTTGCGTCATAACGATTACGTCAGGACAGGAGGTGTGCGCAGGTCAGCCCGCCAACCGGGGGTGTACCTCTGCCACCCGATCTGTTGTTGGGCGTGACCCGGAGCAACCCTCTTATCAGTAACACATTATATTCAACTTATATCTATTTGTTAATTAGCGGTTCATATAAAACGTGCAAAATAGGTGGAGTGAGTATAACAGAAGGGGTCATCAACACCAAGCTGGGGTTAGGAAATAAATCCAACAATTTTCGAAACCTTGTTCCGTTGTCCGGCAACCCTCTCCCAATAAAATTTTAAATAGTTAAACAATTCATTATTTTGAATAAAAAAAAACAAAAAACAAAACAAAAAAAAAGTTTAAATAAAAAAAAATATATATATTTCCTATTTTCTTAACAAGGTAGGAAAATGTATTTCGCACATGCAACTTTATTTTTATAATTCAAAACAATTCCAATAGGGATAATTGATCAATAACAAAATATTTCTTTATAGTGTAATAAAAACTGTTTTTCAATTTAAGAAAAAAATCTTGTAAATGTAACACTAATTAGTACAAAAATGCAAGCATAAAAAAATTTAAATGGTTATATTTATCTAATGAGCTTTAATAATGTTTTTCATTTAGCTTTTCACAAAAATGAGTTTGTTCAAAGGGATTTAAAAGGATTTTGATTGAGATTTTATATTCTGCTTTATTTGTAAGTTTGGGTTTAGTGTTATTTAAGTATATACTTTTTCCTTGGTTTGACTTATAATTAAATTAAGGATTTTTAAAATTGATACTTTGAAAAAAACGATGGATATTTATTGCATTTAAGAGATTCTGTAAGTGGGCTGGTGGTCTTTAAGACTCCTACACACAAAGAAAGGGTGTCTTCCATATCCCATAGAATCCCGTTCAGAAATATAATGAAATTTCGAACCTAATGATTTGATGAACTATGTCTGCGTTTTATGGCATCTGGCACAAATAACACTGAATTAGGGCCTCATTCAAAAACAACAGTTCAACGAAATCGTCGATTCACTGGGCATGGCTTTCTCACGCAGATATTCCTTTATTTAAATTTCAATGGAGGTCATATTCTATGTATTTTTGCCATACTGAATCGAATGGTGAAGGGGATTCCTATGTTATATATGGTTCTGATGAAATTTGAAGATTTTTTCTGGGATAAGGTCTAGAATTAAAGGAATGTTAAAATTAAAGGAAGTTTGTCTCTCATATCCCATGGAATATCCTCCAGAAATAATAATAAAATTTCATACCTAATCATTTGTATGGTATATGGCACAAATATCACTGAATTAGGACCTCATTCAAAAGTAACAGTGGAAAGAAAACGTCGATTTTCTGGGCATGGCATTTTTACACAGATATTCCTTTATTTAAATTTCGATGGGGGTCATATTCTATGTATGAATCGAATAGTGAAGTCAGTTCAGGGGTAGGAGTAACGTGAAAGATCCTTTGTCGATATCGCTGGGAATAATAGCGCTGTGCTGCATATCGCCGCCGACAGAAATATCCTATCGTCGAGACATTCTGTGTGTAGGAGCTTTTAGATATGGAAGACAAGATTCCTTTAATTTTAAGATTCCTTTAATCCTAGACCTTATCCCAGAAAAAATCTCCAAATTTCACCAGAACCTAACGTATCATCCAAATCCCCTCGCACAATCCCTATCTAGCTCCACACATCTCTACAATCCTCCTAGGTACAATCGGCAGTGGCTCAGAGACCTTTTGTAAAAAAGCATACATCGGAGTTATTAAAATTGCCGAATTCTACACTATAGCCATGTATGATTGTGGTTATAACGTCTCTACTCATCCTCAGAGTGAGGGGCGCTGGGATCTCCTAGAGTCCTGATTTTCCTTCCATGAGCGGAGATTTCCTGAGTGAATTTTGAATAAAAAGAATTATTATTCTGCTATTGAATTTATTTTTATTTATTATATCCAGAGTGTGAATGAGCTGTACTATTTTTACAGAATGTGATATTTCTCAATAACCAAATGTCAAAAAAAATATTAGGACTATAATTTCATTGAAAATAAATAATCTGTTAAAAAAAAATTTCTTTGAAGAAATGGCCATAAAACGATTCTAATATTATTATTAATAATAATAATAATAATAATTATATATATATATATATATATATATTTGTTTGTAAATTCAAATCACTCAAAGTTAAATATGTGTAAGGGCTAAAATGACTTAAGTGTTTGAACAGCCCAGATCATGGTAAATAAAAATAAATTTACACTAAATAGTGAAGGATAAGTAGAAACTGAATTCTAAATGATAAAACAGAATTATTTAGCTTTTACTCATTTAGATGTTTTTTAATTTAAACTAATTAAGCGTTAGCATTATTAAAAAACAAAAAAATAAATGTATCTATTGCTGCAAGCGATAAAGAAAAATGTCCACTTCTTTTAGAATGAAGTAATTCTATTTGAATGAAGTTGTCCACAAGTTATTAAACCGACTTCATGTTTCCTTCCACTAATTAGAAAAATAAATGTACTTTCCTTAATTTTAATTACATCTGATATTTGTATATAATTAAGACCACTTCTTGATAAACAAAAGCAACATTTTTTTAACTGTGCGCAAAAACATTATCTTCCAAATTAAATGCGAGCTCAACATTTTCTACATTATTATAAACACTTATTTAAATGCTTTAATCTTTAAATATTTGTTGAAAATCTATTTATTTGTTTTTTGTTTAACTTTCATTAAGTCATAGTCTGAACGTTCACCCAAGTACCCAATTACAGAAGTCAGAAAAGAGTGGAATATATACTTCAGCTTCCCTATAGTATGGACCAAAGAAAAGAAAAAAATACAGCGTCTTTATTGCACAATGTTTTTATTTGAATATTTCATTCATTTTTATTTTAATGGAGCAAAAATGATGGTTCGGTTTGGGGACTTTGCACCACTTCCTAATAAAACTACTTAAAATTCTGCGAACCTAAAACTAGAGATATTTAAAGCTGTCTCTAATCAAACAGGAAGGAGGATAATTAAAATATAATATGTTTTTTACAAAAAGTGTATTTATGTAAATATATATTTAAAATTTCATTGGTGCATGTGTTCTTTTTATTTATTTATTTTTAGGTTATTTTATCCTTATTGATTGTATATATATTATTTTTCTGTATAATTTATTTTATTTACTGTACATAGAGTGTGAATGTGATCTGTGAACACTATTATAAATGTCCTTGAGACAGATTGTAATATATTTCAATAAATAAGCTTATAAAAAAAAAAAAAAAATTTCTTTGAGAAATATTTTTGTTCCTTTTTTTCATTGAAATAAATCTATAAAACAATGATTTTATATATATATATATATATATATTACTTTTTTTTTTAAATAATTTGTAATTCCTGTTTTATCATCTATCATAATATTACAAGTATGTTGTAAATTATAAAAAAAAATCAAACAATAATAAAATCGATACAATTAGCTCCTCTTACGAGATTACATTTACTGGTCATATCCAGTATTACCAATACCTTACTATCTGGTACAAAATGACCCGCAGTCACATTTTTAGAAAAAAAACAAATATATTAATGTTTGGTTCTTAATTGCAAATAAGTTTGAAACAACTTCGTGATCATAATCACCTTTATCATTCCAAAAGAAGAAACCCACCACATGAAAGTTTGAGATACGTTTCTAATGGAGCATATCACGAGGAGTAAGAAAAATGCAAGACAATTTATTTTTTTCCTTTTAATAAATTTTGATCCCAAAAATCGAAAAATAATCTCCTCTTACTCTACCTTTCCTTAGCCAACCACCCTTAGGCCAAATTTAGTTTTCTGAAATAACGTCATTGCAGCAATGTTATTTTTTTAGCAGCAAAATAACTCTTTTTGAGTGAACCCCCGTAAAAATATATCAAGAATTAGATAAAAATATTTTTTGTTTCTTTTTTTTTTTTGATATTTCGCTCAGATATAATTTAATTTTGTAATAGTGATTGCTTAGCTCTATCGATTTCTTTAAAATTTTAAATTTTCCTTCATTGCCAATACAAAACAACAAAATTCTATTGAAATGGAATAGTTTTAAAAAAAGATAATTAATAAAATTATATTCACAGTCCACTTTTAAACATTTTAGATTGACATAACAATTATTGATTTCGTATTAATTGTAAAATTAACGAAATATTCTATTATATGACGAGTTCTATTTAAGGATACGAGTTAAATATATATATATATATATATATATATATATATATATTTGAATAATCGAATGAAATATAACGAACAGTAACGAGTAAATTAATTATTGTTAGCCTGGGTCCATGAGTAGATTGCTTACAATGTTAAACGTTCATGACCTTTAACTGCCCCGCCCCAATTCCAAGTTCAATATTAGCCAATAAGAGGAAAGTATTTAGGTGTTTCTAGTAAATATTGACAAAACAGTTGACATGAAACATAGTTTTTGGCTGATTAGGAGTGAAATAAAAGAACTGTTTTTTGTATCGAAAAGTCTTTTTGTTGTATTTACAATGTTTCCGAGACGATAAGTTAAATATGTTTCACTAATTGGCCCTTTTGAAAAATTCGCAAAGTACATTGGTGAGTGAACAGATGGATGGCAATATAATATGGAAATATACACATGCAACGCATTAAACGAGTGAGGAATTAATTTTAATTCAAATAAGTAGACCAAAACACGTATACAGATTATAATTGGTTTCAATATTTGTTGAAGATGGACCGGACCGATTCTAATGATTTTTTTTTTTTCATTTTGTAAAGAACGAAGAAACTTTTCTAATCATCATGGGATATAAGCACCCATAAATTGTATACTTCTTAAAAAACGCACAAGCATAGGCGCAGACTTTGGAGAGGGAAGAGGGGACGATCACTCCCCCCTTAAAAAAAAATAGAGAGGGGGTGAGAATATCGTTTCGTCCCCTCAATAATATTTCGAAGAAAAAAAAATGAAATAAAATTAATTCATATACATTAATGATTAATATTGAAATCAGAGCTCACTTACGAAAATAGTCAAATTAGATTAGATGGTTAAGCTAAGGCCTAGAGGTAGGTACGCTAGTATTTTACTACAAGCTCCTTTTATTGATAATTTAGTTTATATTCATAGGTGATTATATGTAGTAATATATCCTAAGATTTTATGATTTATTCATGCCCACCTTTCCATTATAACGTCAAGATTTGATTACATTTCCCGCAGCAAATTTGAAGCATCGGCAAATTGAGAGTTCTTCCCACAGGCTCAAACCTTCAAATAAATTAAAAATTGTAATATATTCAATCGCTTTTCTTTTTTAACGTACTTTCAAATACTTCTATACGCAAAAAAACTGATATATAAACATAAATATAAATTTGTTTTGAAATACATAGTATTTTATTGTCCGCTTTACAACAGTTTTGTTGATTATTTTAAATATCATTCATAATTTTTATTATTATAGAATGTAAATAGGTATGCCTGCATCTAAGATGTTTATTTTCATTAATTTTTTTTAAAGATAATTTCAATTCTATTTTATTCATTTATTTTCATTCTATTATTACTATTATTTATGAGAAGGAGTTAGTCGAGGGTGCGGTCAAATAAATAAAAACAAAATTAAAATATATTAATTATTTTATTCCATTCCTACCATTCCATTACCGCTTTCAAAAAACTGAATTTCGCTCGTGAAGGCACATTGCAGCTCGCTCACGCCGTTTCGTTAGAGGTTCTACTGTGGTCTGCAGTTCCATAGCCACAACAGGGGTTGAGCGCGGTGCACCCAAAATCAAACGCAGAGCTTTGTTCTGCTGTTCGTCTAATCTTTTCAGGGATGCATCAGCCGCAGTACAGATGACTTCAGAACCGTATTCCAGTACTGGGCGTACATAGGTTTTATATGCAAGATCCATCACATCCTGGGTGGCCCCCCCATGTCTTTCCTCCAAGGCGTTTCAGAACTTTTAGCTTGTTTCCCCCTTTTTCCACCATCTCTTCAATTTGTATGTACCAGATCATTTTTGTATCTAACCTAACTCCCAGATATTTGCCTGCATAGGTTCTTGGTAAAGGAACATTATTGTAGATGATTTCCAGCTCGCACCCTTTTGTTGATAAGGTGAACAGTTGGAATTCAGTTTTCTGCGTATTTACTTCCATTTCATTACACTTGGCCCAGGTAAAAAGTCTTGCCATTGCCTCATTAATTGCTGCTTCGAGCGCTGTTATGTTGCTACTAGTCGCATATACTAGTAGATCATCAGCGAACAGTAGAGCAGATATTCCGGGTATTCCCTCGTGTACAGCCATTAAGTCATCAATCATTATATTAAAGAGTGTGGGGCTTAAAACAGATCCTTGTGGAACTCCTTGACTAAAAGTTCTGAAGCCTGAGCACCAGCCATTGTATCTGCAACTCCTTCATAAGGTGGAGCAGGGGTTTACTCAAGGGAATTCAAAATCAGCGCTGCGGTGGGAAAAGATGGAACAAATTTTGACGGTGAGATAGCGGCGATCCTCATAGCCTTAAGAACATTGTCTAGAAGGCGGGATCAGAGCGCTGTTCTCTTCATCGACTCCCAAGCAGCCATCCTTGCTGTCACAAGCACGAATGAATGTTTATCGAGTGTTATATTGGAATGTAAATCCCTCCTCTCTAACCTGACACACCGAGGCACCAATGTGGTCCTACAGTGGATCCCCAGCCATTGTGGGATTCCGGGTAACGTTTTGAGGCTGATATTCTTGCCATGCGAGGAACAGATTTGCCTCAGCCGATACATCCAAAACCTTACGACTCAATACGGCGAATGGTGAAGATGGTAGTGAAGGAGGAAATAAGAAAAGTACATTTCGGCAAAGTGGAAGGGAAGCGTTACGAGTGGTTGAAGGATAATCCGATTCCAGCTGAGCTGCCGAGAAGAGATGCAGTTGCCTGCTTCCGCCTGGCCACTGGTCATGATTATTTGCAGAGTCCTCTCTACAAGATAGGCGTCGCTGAGGATCCTAGTTGTAAATTGTGTCATCTAGGAACAATGGATGCAGACCATCTAGACGCATGTCCTGCCTTGAGGGACATAAGAGGAAAATTTTTTTCAAATATACATATCAGAAAATCTAAATTATACTGGGCAGCAAGATGTCGGAAGAAAAAAACATTGTCACCCACTATATCTCTGATACCATCTTTTATTTCTGTATCTGACAACTTCTTCGTATTTTACATATACTTATATTTATTTTTTATTTTCAACATGTTTTGTATCTTTTGTAGCCATGAAAACGACCTGCAAAGAGGGTCGAAACGTCGGCAAAAATTAAAATAATTAATATATTTTAATTTTTTTTTTATTTATTTGACCGCACCCTCGACTAACTCCTTCTCATATTATATCAACGGTCAACCATCTCTACATCATTACTATTATTTATATTTTCTTTCTTCACTATAATATTTTATTTTGTTCTTCTGTAGCTTTATATTATTTGAAGTTAGCTTATTATGTTTTGTAATTTGTAAATAAAAAAAAATAAAAAAACGCGGTTGGGAGAGTAGCGCAGGGTTCTCCTGAAGTTCCTTCGCCTGATTGTATATAGATATGCATGAGTTTTTTTTTTGCTTAGTTTTAATTTTCTTATTTTTTAGGTTATTTAATTTTATTATATATTGTATATACTTTTGATTATTATTTTGTTCTATTTATTTTATTTTTTTGTACATATAGTGTGAATGTCTCCTATCTCACTATAATCAATGTTCAAGAGACAGATTGTTATAATACTCAATAAAAAAAAAATATATAAAAAAAAATTGTAAATATGGAGTGAATGTGCTCTCAGAACTCTATTATAAATGTCCTTTATTGAGACAGATTGTAATATTTATCAATAAACAAATATATAATAAAAAAATAAAATTATTATAGAAACGCACAAGACTGTTTTTTTTTTTTGGAGGGGGAAAGTGGGGGGTCATCGACCAGAATTGAAAATCTGAGCCTTCTGAAGGAGGGGATATCCTTCAAAATGATCGCTTAATCACTGGATTCGATAAAGAATTAACGAAGATATGGCTCACTCAAAAAAAAAAAAAAAAAACACATTTGAGAAATTTATAAAGATCGAATGGTAAATCTCTAACCATTTTTAATTTTAATCTCTTATAATCTCTGGGAAGTATTAATTTAGATCTCAATAATAGTTTTAATGAGTATAGGTTCTATTTTCTTTCTATAACACATTAATTCGTTAATCTGATAACCACGGGATAGAAATATATATATATATATATATATACATATATTTTCTGCGGAAAATATGATAAAATCTTGACTTTAAAATGGAAAGATGGACATGAATAATTTATAAAATCGTAGGATATATTTCTATTCACAATATTTCTCACTTCTTCTTCGGTGCATACTATTTATTTTCAAGTTTATTTATTATCAGCCAATTTTACACCGATTTTTAAATTTTGTCAACTTAATGACTACACATCACAATTACGACGTTTCGGCACGTCGAACCATTTTCAAGTGTAAAAAAAAAATGTCAATTTACAATCATATATTAACTTCACATATTTCAAAATATAAAGATTCTTTTTATATATCTCAATACCCATCATGTACCTGTTGACAAAATTTTAAAATCGGTGTGAAATTGGCTGATAATAAATAAACTCAAAAAGATATATTTCTACATATAATCACCTATGAATATAAACTAAAATTTCAATAATAGGAAAATATATATATATATATATATATATATATATATATATATATATATATATATATATATATATATATATATATATATATGTATATATATATATATATATTTAATTAATTTGAGAAATAATTTCAATATACTTCAGCACCAAACCTGCTTTCAATTAGCTTCTAAATTTTTCAATCTCTGGCAAACAAAAGTACACAAAATGGCGTTTTCACCTTTTTTAGAAGCAAAATCAAAAGGTAAATTTTCCCTTGTAAGAGGCTTACGAAGTTGTGTGTTTTAAATCCAAAGGCCGCCAACTGACGAGTGGCCCCTCTGCATAACTTGTTTTAAATTTGCAGGTAATTAGTAAAACATAAATGCAAACTGTATTCATGTATGCAAGGAACAGCTGTTGGACAAAAATTAATTGACTTCCTAAGTGACGCCTTGGTATTCGTCCAGTTTAAATCGTAACAGGTAATTAGCATCAAGTAATAGAACTGGTGATAATTTTAGGATGACACAGGCTCGACCTTGGTAGATGCAGAGTGTCAGTTATTTTAAAACTTTGTGATTCCATGTACCTAAAATATGTATCATCGAAGAATATTATTTTTTTATCATTCTTATAAAAAGAAGGGAAAAAAACCTACGCCACTACAATCCATGAAGGGTCTTGGGTTCAGTACTATATAAAGAAGAAAAGTTGTGCAAGGAGGTGATTTAACAGAGATTATTTTTTTTTTCCCCTTAATTATGTATAAATTATAGGTGCCTACTTTATAAAGGTGTGCCTCATACGCGGTGGGCCAAATCCCCTTACCGTGCACCCCTCCCCCCCACATCCCTATGAATTGCATATCGTTGAGTTCCTTGTAACTATTTATTAAAAAAAAGCCAATGTTTCCACAAAAAAAAGTGAACGCACTGCCCCAAAATGGCGTCCAAAGATGGCGGATTGACGACTTTGACTTAAGTTAGTTTTTTGGTCACTGAGAATCAGCATTTGGTTTAATTTCCTCATAGTTGGTCTTTTATTAAAGCAGAATAGTTATAGAATAGTAAAACATGAAGAAATATTAAAAAATAATTGGCTTAGGCTATGAAAAACACCAGTAAAGTCAATTTTTTTAACAAAAAAATTTTCAAGTTACAAATCAAGCGTCGCTTGTAATTAAACGGCCTACAATAACGCAAAACGTGTTGAAATAAACCATCTGGAGAATATAGTTTTTTTTCTAAAACGCTGATTATTTTTCAAAAATGTTTAAGCAGTTCTGTAGAAAATGCACTTATGCGGCAGAAAAGCGGTACTGGCGTGGGTGCCTACAGGCCTCTACCACACCATTCAGTGCCCATAAATGGCTTAGTTATAGTGATATAATAACATTTTTGATACATTATATTGGTTTTATTAACGAACAAATATTAATGCAATAAATTAAAAAAAAAAAATTAAAATTAAAAAAAGAAATTATTATTATTTTTTTTTATTTAACCTCCTTTATTCTATACGTAGGTCGTTTAAGAAGACCTCAATTGTAAAAATGATATAATTATAATAATAAAAGTTAATTAAAAAATACTTTGCTAAATATCTTGATTTTTTTTTATTTAACGTTTGCAATTTAACACTGTGTTTTGTATATTTACTGATTCTTAGAAGTAATTAAAATTTTTATATACTTCCAGGAAATGAGTCATATTAATGCCTGTTTTATAAACTAAAATAATATATACCTAATCTGAACTATATATAATGAATATCTACCGGGTTGTTTAGTAAAACTCATATATCACTAATTAAAAAAATAATTTTTATTTCCTTTATTTTGTGCAGAAGTTGGACTATATCATAATAAATAGGAAATTTTAATATTGAATGAATTATTCTCTATGCACAAAGAAAGATAGAAAGGTTGACCCTATAAGTTCTTCTATAAACCAAAACTGATTGTTTGGATTTGATCTCAAAATGAGAAAAAACGCGTATAATACATTAAGCGAACGAAAAAGGAAGTACCAAAACCTCGGAATAGATAAAAAGGACCAGTATCCATTATATAGCTAAATGAATGTATAGTAGACAGATAAACAGAATACGTCAAGATGCTGCTAAAACTGGGTTAATTGCAGTTTGGATGATATTAAGTGGATGATGTAGGTTTATTATGGTGAAAACCAGTTTATTTTCGATTGCTGAAGGTGCACATCGGGACTATCTTCACTTTGAAGCAGCATATAGAGAGGTATATCGAGAAAGTTATAGCTCAAAGCTCTCCTTCTGTTTAGTGCATTTGCAGAAGATTTTTTAAGGAATCTAAAAGAAAAACGAGCTTTTCTGAAAGACAGTTAGATATTAGCATAATCCAAAGTATGAGACACTAAGCAGATAAAGAGCTATTTTTCTTTTTATGTGGACTTCTCTATAACCTGCCTTAAAGTGAAGTCAGTCCCAATTTTCAACTTCTCTTCCAATGTGCAACTTGAGTTTCTCAATCCATATCACTTTGGGAATCAACAATATTTGTTATTTCTATTCCAGCTTCTACGATTCTTGAGTATAATTTGTTTGGTACACTAAACAGGAATAGATCATGATGGGTTTTACATTTCCTAGTATCTCCTTTCTTGTAAAGGTAAAACCACAGTCCCTTCATATGTTTTTCTAATATACTTGTTGCCTATGTACTCGCAAAACTGTGCGAAGCAGTTCGGTTTCGCCCTTTCCATCTTTCTTTGTGCAGAGAGAATAATGCATTCAATATTAAAATTTCCTATTTATTTATGATATGGTACAAATTCAAACAATTTATTCCGCAATTTCTGAACAATAATGAGCTATAACTAATATAAGATTCCTAAAAAAATCTTTTACAAATGCACTAAACAGAAGGAGAGCTATGAGCTATAACTTTATCGATATACCTCTCTATATCCTGCTTCAAAGTGAAGATATTCCCGATGTGCACCTTCAGCAATCAAAAATAATGTGGTTTACCATACTGAACTTACATCGTAAACTTAATATCATCCAAATTGCAATTGACCCCGTTTTAGCAGCATCTTGAAATATTTTGTTCATCTGTCTACTAAACATTCATTTAGCTATAAAATGGATACTGGTCCTTTTTATCTATTCCGAGGTTTTGGCACTTCCTTTCTTGTTCGCTTAATGTATTTTTTCCAATTCTCTCGTTTAAGTTCACGTTTTTCCTCACTTTGAGATCAAATCCAAAAAATCAGTTTTGGTTTATAGAAGAACTTATAGGGTCAACCTTTCTATCTTTCTTTGTGCATAGAGAATAATTGATTCAATATTAAAATTTCCTATTTATTTATGATATAGTCCAACTTCTGCACAAAATAAAGGAAATAAAAATTAATTTTTTAATTAGTGATATATGAGTTTTACTAAACAACCCGGTAGCTAATCATTATATATAGTTCAGATTAGGTATATATTATTTTAGTTTATAAAAAAGGTATTAATATGACTCATTTCCTGGGAAGTATATAAACATTTTAATTACTTCTAAGAATCAGTAAATATACAAAACACAGTGTTCAATTGCAAACGTTAAATAAAAAAAAAATCAAGATATTTAGCAAAGTATTTTTTAATTAACTTTTATTATTATTATATCATTTTTACAATTGAGGTCTTCTTAAACGACCAACGTACAGAATAAAGGAGGTTAAATTAAAAAAAATAATAATAATTTTTTTTTTATATTTAAATTATTGCATTAATATTTGTTCGTTAATAAAACCAATATAATGTACCAAAAATGTTATTATATCACTATAACTAAGCCATTTATGGGCACTGAATGGTGTGGTAGAGGCCTGTAGGCACCCACGCCAGTACCGCTTTTCTGCCGCATAAGTGCATTTTCTACCTGAACTGCTTAAACATTTTTGAAAAATAATCAGCGTTTTAGAAAGAAAACTATATTCTCCAGATGGTTTATTTCAACACGTTTTGCGTTATTGTAGGCCGTTTAATTACAAGCGACGCTTGATTTGTAACTTGAAAATTTTTTTGTTAAAAAAATTGACTTTACTGGTGTTTTTCATAGCCTAAGCCAATTATTTTTTAATATTTCTTCATGTTTTACTATTCTATAACTATTCTGCTTTAATAAAAGACCAACTATGAGGAAATTAAACTAAATGCTGATTCTCAGTGACCAAAAAACTAACTTAAGTCAAAGTCGTCAATCCTCCATCTTTGGACGCCATTTTGGGGCAGTGCATTCACTTTTTTTTGTGGGAACATTGGCTTTTTTTAATAAATAGTTACAAGGAACACAACGATATGCAATTTATATGGATGTGGGGGGAGGGGGTGCACGGTAAGGGGGTCTGGCCCACAGAATATCAGAAGGGAATCTCCTGAAGCCATAGTTGACCCTTAGTGTAATAAAATAATTACTGGGTCTTTTGCATATTAGTTACCCCGCTTATTACTTTTTAAATAGGAAAAAGTAACTGTCATAGAAAAGTATCAGTTACGTTTGAATCAATGTCGTTATTATTCTATTATATAAATATCTGTTGAAAGATCATATTTTATATGATTAAAGAAAACAAATGATGTCTTGATAAAAACACATGATTTATGATAAAACTTAAAGCCTTCCTACTCTTCGTTATTCAAGCTGGAGTATAACTTAAACAGTTAAAAGTTAACCTATATCAAAAACACACTTAGTATATTTACAATAAACCGACGATATATATATATATAAGTACACATAATTTATATTTGTGAATATGAAAACAGTAATGTGATCTGTTTTGTTGAATATCAATATCCACAGAAAATATATATTATTAACAGTCGAGAAAATAGTATAATCTAATATAATATAACCTAAACACATGATTCCTGATAAAACTTAAAGTTTTCCTCCTCTTCGTCATTCAAACTGCAGTTTAAAACGAGTTCATTTTGCTAACTAAATGAATCTGTTAACAGACGTTCTGTGGCTGTAGCGCTCTTACTCATCCTCCGCTGGTTTAAAATACCAGTGAAGTGGCTGAGGGAGAAGCGTAGGGATCTCCTACGCTCCACATGTTTAGGGGGACAGGATTGGTTCGGAGATCACCTGGCAAATTGTAAATAATGTATGTTTTATATAAGGTGTTTGTTTTACTTTTATTTCTATTTTTATTTACTTATGTGTATATATATTATTTTTTTTTCTTTACTCTTTTGTTCTTTCTTCTTATTCTTTTGTTATTACTTTATTTATTTATATTTTTGTATATACGGTATGAATGCAATCTCTGAACTCTATTATAAGTGTCCTTAACTGTGACAAATTGTAATATTTCTGAATAAAGTGTTTTTTAATAATAATAAACAGACGTTCATATAATAGAAGAATAACAACATTGATTCAAATGTAACCGATACTTTTCTAATATAGAATGTTTTAGAAAATAACAGAGAGTGGCGAAAAAATTATAAATAATAATTTTTGAAAACTAATAATATTTAACGGAAATCACACCTTTTCAAGGAAATTAAATAGAATTTAATAAAAAAATCTAAACTTTAATTTTTACTTTCACTTACCTATACATGTACTATATAGTAAGGATAAATACTGTGATCGTGAAGATTTTCGAGTCTAAGTTTCAACGGAAATTCACGTTTTGAGGTACCCAGAAACCAAATAACCAAGTCCCGAAAAATGGTCTGTGTGTATGTGAACGTTAGTTTGAAACCGAAAAGTCGTACCAAACTGATAAATATATTACATATTTAAGATAGATATATGCCTCTTATTCCATATATAATCATGCAAAGTTTTAGAAAAATAAATAATTTTATGAAATTTTCCCTTTGTAATATTCCAACAGTATCCACTTACAATTAGTGTGACAACTTTTGAACTGTCTGTGATAGACAATGCTAATCTCTTAATTCCGTTTAAGTAAACTTTGCAATAGGAAATAACTAATATTCGTACAATTCATAGACAACGGATCGTACAATCCATAATCAACGAATCATACAATTCATAATCAATCGGTGATATAATAAACAGAACATTTGTTATGTTAATAGAATCTATGATTTGTTAGCTGCGATCTTTTAGCTTTAGCTCAGTTAAAAATGCAATTTAAAAATTTTATAGTAGCCCAACATGGCCAGAAAATAATTTTTATTCAAAGTTGAGCATTAAGTGAAAGTTGTGTGTTACGCGCACCAGACTTTTAACAATAAATTCCAGACATTCTATGAACATGGTATTATGCAGTTAGTGGAGAGATAAGAATAAGTCATATTAAACAATGGTTAATATATTGTAGATAAAAATAAATTTAATGTCTATAGCACAATTAGTTTTATTGTTGTTGTTTCGATGTCTAGGCGCAAAACATCCAGGTCATAAGTGCCCGATCAACTAAATAACACCACTTATTAATGTTTGGATGGTTGGTACAAAAAAAAAATAATAATAATAATAAAAAAATAAGTTAAAAAAAAAAATACATTTTTTTTTTATTAATCTATTTATTGAATAATAATACAATCAGCCACTGCTGGAGGGCTATAAGTATTAGGGCTAAGAGATAGATAAAATAAATAAATAAAATAAAATAAATAAAAATAAAAAAAATAAATAAAAAATAAAGAATTGATTGATAGAATAAGACAAATAAATAAGGATAATAATAGACATTTATAGATAATAAGATAGAATAGATAAATAAATAAACTTTAAAAAAATATCACTAAAGTCAATAAATGAATTGAGATTAATAGACAAATAAACTTAAATAAAATAAAATAAAATGAAATAAACAAATGAAACAAATGAAAAAATAAATAAAAAAATAAATAATAAAAAATAGAATAAAAATAATAAATAAAAAAATAATAAATCTGCAAAGGATCATTAGTTATAAGCATGTCATATATGTTTTTTAAGTCCTTCACTATCCAGAAACTTGATGACTTTGGTAACGATTTCTTTTTGATTTCCCAGGGATGCTGATATATTCTAGGTTATTCCGAGATCTTTTTATCTTTTGGTGTAAAAAGGGCATTCTTCCAAAATATGTTCTATAGTTAGTGATTGGTTACACTTATGACATCTGGGGATAAAATCTTTTGTTATGGGGTGGAGGTGAGTCAGTCTAGTATGTCCGATCCTCAGCCGCGTGAGGACGACCTCTTCTCTACGACTGCTGAGTTCCATGAGTTTTATTTCACCCAGAAAAACCGAAAGAATTTACTTGCCAACCCGACATAATACAAAAGGTTTGCAAAAAATTCGAGATAATTAATTTTTGAAATTTTCCTATGTAAATATATTGTGTTTCATATAAAACTATTTATAAATTGTAATAATAATAAACTTTTACGGAAATGTTTTTTCCGGCTCGCCCTCAGCCTTCCCTACCTAATTTGAAAGCTACGTAGACCCTTGATACTGACCCTACTCAGCAAACTTTTTTTTTATAATATGATAACCGACATTACTAAAGAAGAATGGTTTGGAAGGGTATAAGAAGTTTGGAAGGGTATATACGGTCGTTTATTGAAGAAGTACCCAGAGAAAGGCTGCATATTTCCCTCAAGTAATAGCCCCTGCTACGTTTCTTCTACCGAACAGATCGCCGCCACTCAACCATTTGACATCCAATAAAGAGCTCGTTTAGCTATTCAACCCAACCATATTTTTTTTTTTCATTTTTTTTTTTATTCGGTTGTTCCTTACAAATATATTCATATTTTCAGTCTAATTCAAATTTTTTATTCGCTTTATATTCAGAGTGTCCCATAAGTAGAGGTAAATATTTAAATGGTTGACAGTAAATATCAAGATCTACAAAAAAGTACATATAAATAAATATCCAATTTCCAGCAGAAAAGTAGGAAATTTGAGATTTGTGGTTTTTAAGTCGTATAGGAAGCGATAAAATAAAAAATATTTGATTTGAGTAACTGAACATTGCTCCATAGTAAACTAGACAAATTTTATTTTTGAATAAAGTAGAGTTTGTCATTGTTAAAACTATTCAAAGAGGACTATTGGGCGAACAAACACAGCTAAATTCCGTTTTAAAAAAGTCATAAATTATTTGTGATTTTTTTTTTTTATCACCCACAGTACTACAGTACAACAGTTACCACACTCACAGAAAAACTTTCTCGTTTAATAAGCTTTAAGTATATATTAATTAATTTGAGGTTTATTAGGCAAAAACTACTTGAGATTCACCTCCAGTTTTGTAAAGAAATAATATGATTTTCTATCCAGTCACCTAAAGTACCCGTGTTTTCAGCAAAAATTACTACAATTAACTGTTGCAAAGCTTTTATTTCTTGTTTTTACGTGATAGAGGATGCATTGTAGCAAGCATAATATCCTAAAAACACATTTTGCTCATAAGTATAAACAATTTAAAAAAATGACTTTTCAAATATTTTTCACGTAATAACCATCTTACGTGAAAAATATTTGAAAAGTAGAGTTTGTCATTGTTAAAACTATTCAAAGAGGACTATTGGGCGAACAAACACAGCTAAATTCCGTTTTAAAAAAGTCATAAATTATTTGTGATTTTTTTTTTTTATCACCCACAGTACTACAGTACAACAGTTACCACACTCACAGAAAAACTTTCTCGTTTAATAAGCTTTAAGTCTATATTAATTAATTTGAGGTTTATTAGGCAAAAACTACTTGAGATTCACCTCCAGTTTTGTAAAGAAATAATATGATTTTCTATCCAGTCACCTAAAGTACCCGTGTTTTCAGCAAAAATTACTACAATTAACTGTTGCAAAGCTTTTATTTCTTGTTTTTACGTGATAGAGGATGCATTGTAGCAAGCATAATATCTTAAAAACACATTTTGCTCATAAGTATAAACAATTTAAAAAAATGACTTTTCAAATATTTTTCACGTAAGATGGTTATGAAATTTTGTTTTTCTTTCAGATTTCTATCATAAGATTCTATTCATATATATAAGTGACAAAGTTAATGTTTCCAGCCCAAATATTTAAGTTTTCATGAAAATAATTCAAGTAACCAGTAAGTTTCTTTATTTTAAACTTAAATTTTACTAAGAAACATTAAGTTTGTCACTTATGAGTACACATCAATTCTTTTAACAAAAATCTGGAAGAAGAACACAATTTCATAACCATCTTACATGAATAATATTTGAAGAATCATTATTTTTTATTTTAATAAATGAAATGTGTTTTTAGGAATTTATAATTAATACATAAATCCCATATCAAGAAAAAAACAAGAAATAAAAGATTTTTAACAGTTTAATTGGAGTCATGTTTTGCTGAAATATGGGTACTTTAAGGTGACTGGATAGAAAATAAATAAACCTAAATTTAATTAATATGGACTTGAAGCTTATTAAACGAGAAAGTTTTTCTGCAAGTGTAGACAGTTAAACTTAATTAATATTTTTATTTAATATTTAATAGTTGACCGTTGCATTATAAAGGAAGGAGATGGTCCGGGGTGGCGGTCATAAATAGGCTTAAAACATTGGCTTTTAATAAAATAGTTTTACAACTATTTATGACCGCCACCCCGGACCATCTCCTTCCTTCTTAATTTAGTTAATATGGATTTTAGTTAAGATGGATAATAGTTTTTCTATTAGGTTGGTAAGTGTAGTAGAGTTAAAGAATGATAAAAAAAAAATTCACAAATAATTTTTGCCTTTTTTTTTTAAACGGGATATAGCTCTGTTTGTCCAACCAATAGCCCTCTTTAAATAGTTTCAATAGTGACCAACCATATTTTCGCTCAAAGTAAGTTTATTATGGAGCAATGATTAGTTACTTAAACCAAATATTTTTATGCTTTCACTTTTTATAACTCAAATCTTAAATTTCCTACTTTTCTTCTGAAATTTGGGCATTTATTTATATGATTATTTTGTAGATCTTGATGTCTGCTATCAAAAATTTAAATATTTCTCTCTACTTACGGTACACCATGTATATATAAAGTTACGTAAAGTTTATAATATATATAAACCGATGGACAAAATTAACACACCACCTAAATTTCTTCAAATCCGTTTTAATCGAATTTCGGAGCCCAACAAAATTATTATAAAGTACATAGTTAATAAAAGAAAATGATAAATTTAAATAAAGTGAATTAAGAGAAAAATTCACATTTTTACAAAGTCAATGATGGGTATTTCCAGCCCTTGCATGAATCACATCCCATAAACGTCTTTCTATTTGTTTCATTTTCAATAAAGTCCTGACGAATGGTGCTCTACTTTTCGAGAACAGCTGTGAAGAGTCCTTGGATAAGGTTGTCCTCTTTGTACTCTTTTAAGGTGGAAACGAACAGTCTGATTGGGTTAAATCTGAACTCCGTGGCAGCCACACCAGCCGGTCAATCCCAAACCTCATCCACCATTCGTGATCTGTTTGTTCTGGCAATGTCGTCCATAAACTCGAAACTTAACCAGTGTAAGGTGCAAATGGCACTACTCTTCGACTATGTCATACAAGTACCTTTGTGACGTCAGTGACCTCCCTCGCACCGCAACCAACTCCGTACGCGCATCGCAAGAACACCTTCCACTTTTTTCCACTCCAGAACATTTATGAGCCACTACGAAATGCCACCAATGCATTGCAATGGAGCCATACAGTATGAGGCGTAATTTTCTCTTGGGCGTCTCCATGTGTAAATAAGGCCATCTGAAGAGTGAAGACCAATTCTAACCTTATCTATGGAGAGTAATTTCTTCCAATCTTCTTGTGTCCAATTTACATCATGATCTTGCGTGACTCGAAGTCTGGGCATTTTGTGAGCTATGTCGTAAGGTACATGTGAGTTATGCAGGCAGATAAAAGGAAGGATGTCGAGCCCTAATTTTATATTACTCCTAACAGCCCTAATGGAAATTGACAAATTTTGGACTTGCCTAATGAGATTTGTAGTCATATCATCATCACAGTCATATCATTGCCGTGATGCGCAGTTTCGCAGAACCTTGGCCGATCCTGTCCTTCTCTTCTAGAGTATTGCCCAGTCTCTCTAAAAGGTTTAGGAGCTCTTCTAATAGTTGTATGGTGAACTCCCGGCTTTCTATTTTATATCAATGCCACAGCCGTAACACAATAACACCCATTTAAATAACTTATTCCATCTATTGAGAGAGAAAAGAAGTGTCTGCGAAGCTAAGTTATTGAAAAGGTTTTGAATTTTAATGAGAACAGGTTTATTAGGGAGAGACAGTATCAGTCTAATGTTATAAAAATCAAGATTAAACTAATCTTCAAGAGTATAAATATATATGTGTATACATGTACATAGTCGGGGTGTGCCCATCTCTACAAGGTAGATGGCGCATATAACTCTTCTCTCCCTCCCCACGATATTTTTCTCTCCTTAAAAACAGTGAAAGCCTAAATAGAATTTAAAAAATCGAAAATCATATAAAATCATACCTGCAACGTTAAGCAGGTTCATATTCGATACTTTAACACGGTGCCGACGATATAGGGGAGGTTAGGGTGATTGCAGGTAATTAATTGCGGCTATTATGTCAATATTGTGATATGGTAAATGGTGTTTTTCTTTTAAACAGATCCTGGTGAGTTAGAGTGAAATTTGAGAAAATATATATCAGCCCGGAAGGACAAAACTGGAAAAACAAATGGTTTTGTCGAACTAATGGATTAAAACCGTTCATCAAATCGAGGGCCTTTTACCCCCGGGGCTACATTTTTTTCTACACCTATTTTTATTGCCCAAGTGACCGCAATATTTCTTTCATTTCTTGAAACTCCCAAAAAAGAAATATATCCTTTACTCACTTGAAATATCTATAAAACTATGAACCATTTCATAAGTCTAAGTATCTTTATTATTTGCTGAAAATTTCGAGTTTTTAATATATTAATTAAAAGTGTTCTGTTTATTATATTGAAGTATTTGTTTTAAAGATTCTTTAACAATTACTTTTCTCCATAACTTTTGTTACTCTCGATATTTTATATTATTTTTTTTTAATGTAAAATAAAAACGCTGCAAATTATCACACAATGGTTTATTATTTCCAAACAACTATACATCTAAAGTAACATTACTTTCCTAGTTATAAAAAAAAAATTAAATAAAAGATGATTCCAATTATTGTTCTAAACTTTTTTTGTTAATCATTAGTAATATGCGAAAAGAAAGATAGCAATACATCAGTAACACATTCGAAATTTAAAACCAAACAAAGGATATAACATTTGGAGTAGAACATTAAAAAAAACTGGAGACCATATTTTTGCTCCTAATTGTCTGATTTTGAAGATTTTTTTTTTTAGGAAACTCCGTAAACTTTTAAATAAACAGTACTTTCGTTGAAGTATGTTATGTAGATAAATTTAAAGGGCGTCGAGAAAATGACTTTAGCGAAGTTTCATTGAAATCTGTACATTCGTTTAGGCGCTGCGGTCTATAGCAACGCAGGTTTTTCGGCCGCCATTTTGAAAGTAAAAGGCGGATAGTAATGCCGATGAAGGAGGATCATCCTCGGGTGACCTCTGAGTTTATATCGAACTATGAAAAAAATCGGTCCAGTAGTTTCGGAGAAAATGCTTGGACGGCGGACGGACAAAAAATTGTTATTCGTTTTTCGAGTTCTACGCATCCTGAACGTGAAACCTCAAATTTTGAGAAGGGGTTAAGTTTTTGAATTTTTTTGTCGATTACAATGGTTCATCATTGAAAATAATAAACCAAAAAAACAAATATGCTCCATAGATCTAAATCAGCTTGAGCCACTTACAAGTAAAAAATGAATTGTAGTCCCTTCAAGTTAATATTTAAAAACAAGTTTATATTTTTTTTTTCAGAATTTAAACAAAAAACCCTTAAAATAAATCATCTAAATTTTTTTTCAGTCCACCAAAGCCTCATTAATCATAATGTTTTCCGAGAATCTTCAACATCATTTATAGCTTTCATAGAACTCGAACCAATCAGCTCCAAATGTTTAGGATAACAAAAGATTATTAAAATATACCTAATTACACAAATCAGACTCGACTAGGATACTTTGAATTTGAAATATAAGACGATATATTTATAATAATGTGAATATTTTTATTTTTATTAAAATCTAGAACATGTATACTTTATTTTTATCATCAGAAAGAGGAAAAACGAGTCTTTTCAATGATTCCAAAACATGTGAATGCTCCAATAATGAAGCTATAACGTTGATTGAGGAAAAGGGACAAACAAAATTCACTTTGATAGGGTTGAAAGAAAAAAAATCAATGTTTTTTAGTTGTTGGAAATTTCTATGTAGAATTTCATTAAATTGGCGACAAAATTACTATAAATTGAAAAATTAATATTAATGAATCAATTCATTTATGACCACACTCCCATTCCGCTATGGCAATATGGGTGTGTGCATTACTATAAATGAACTGCTTAATTATTTGTTTGAATAAATAAATAATTCCATTTTCGGTATATTAGACCCCTCCGATTAATCCCTATTTAATATTTTTAAAAAAATTAAAATTTTTTCAATTGCCAATGAGTGTGAATCTGTTTACCCTATTTTTTTATTTTTTGTCATAACAGGTCTTTATTGTCTTTATTTAAAAAGCTGAAAACATATACGAATCCGTTTTATTAAAAAAATACTTGAAAAACATTTTACAGCTAGAATTTTTTTTTTAACATTTAAGTTTGGAGATCGGATGATAATAAAGTAAACACTGGCTAAGGTACGTTAATATCTATTGAGCATTCTTTATTTTTTTTTTGTTAAAAAATAATTCATTTCAACCTCCATTGAATCAGTCCATCTTCATGAACTTTTCATCTAAAAAGCATTTAATAAACCGATTGTAAATCACATAATATAAAAACAATTAAATAATAAAAAATAGATTTTAATCACACTTAATTTGAAAAAAAATAGAATTTTTAAAATATTCTAGGAGCAAAATTGATGAATCAATCTTTTTAGATAAATTTAATAGTGTATAAAAAAAATATGACCGTTTATCAAATAAATATTTGTATTATTATTTCTTTGATATAATTAATACTCAAAGTATAGTTCATTGTTATCTACCGTCATTAGCCACCTGCTAGCCAATTGCTCGATACCACGCTGATAGCATTCTTTGGAATGGCTGTCAGAGAACTCTTGGACCTCAATTTCATCTTTCGGAGAATAATCAAATTTTTTCCCTTGAAGAAAATGGATCTTAATAAGTAGTAATCCGATGGTACGAGGTCTGGATTAAATGGTGGATGAGGCAGAAGTTTTTCAGGCAAGAGTTTTTCAATACATTTTCACAAATTTCTAACATCTTAGCTGTTTCCTGAGAAGTAACATCATAAGAGACCAGTCTACTACTATTTTTCATCTTCCCCACGGAGAGCAGATTGTGACTGATAATATCTTTTGACACACAACTCCCTGGCAAGTTCGCGAATACTTGTGGACGGATTTGACTTAACAGCTTCCTGCAGCAAGTCATCAATATCCGTTAATGGTCGCCTGGAGCCCTTCTTCCTTTCCAAAGTCGTATCTCCACTGCTAAATTTTTCAAATCAACACCGCGCAGTGCGTTGGTCAAGGACACCGTCCCCTTCATATCTAATAATTTCACTATTTGCTTCAGCGGCTGTGTATTTTTTTTTTTTCAGCAATGTCTTAAAATTACGAGAATTTCATAGGGCACTGTCATGTATCTTCTTTGAAACAAATAACTAAACTGAGGCTTTTTTTTAAAGATGTCGGACGGAAATAAACAAGCTTACAGAATACTCTAAAGGGAATATTAAGTATTTGTAAGTATTATTGGTAAATAGGATTAAAATATTTAGAGCCCTTTGAAATCTTGAATTTGATAAAACGGTCATTTTTTTTTAATACACCCTATTATAAATATCACAAAATATCAAAAAGTATGAATTGAAAAATAAATTTGACCTTTCTCAATTATAACAATAATCATGTATTAATGTTGAACATTAAAACATTTATATAATGGGTTATTATATTTTTAGACAAAAGGATCATAAAGATGGACAAAGAATCCGAAACGTCGATTGAGAAGTGATGAAGTAGTATAATCAGGATTGAAAAATCATAAAAATTAAAAAATATTGTCATACAATTAATATATAAATTTTAAGCAAATAAATTTAAATTTTTGAAATAAATTGAAACCTAACACTTTAAATCACATACTAGATACTCAATGATTCGAATCCCAATTAAAACCCAAACATTATTCTCAAGCGCTAGGTTTTCCCAATTAACGTTATCCACTTCGTAACTCCCCCAACTCGAACCCCACAATCTAACAAATAATTATATGACTCATCTGAATTCTAACCCCTGACCACGACAATAAAAACACAATGCCTTACTTACTGAACTACCTCCGTTCCTTTGATAAGCCGTACATGGATAAAAAAAATCCATTCGTTCGCTTTCTTCAGCGCATCTCGGAAATTACTCGATAGATTTTTTAGAAAAATATAATATATTTTAGATTTATTATAACTAAAATTAATTACAGCCCACACGTCAAAATGAAAAGAAAGACTTCGAACAAGCGACTGAAAATACTATACTCACTCTTTTCTAAATCAAAATTGAAAATTAGACAAAAACTTAATACGTACACTTACCTACTCAAACCCATATGGACATACGCCTCACAAAGTTACGGTTCTGCAAAAAAGAGGCACTTACAAAAACTATGGACATTTCAATCCAAAATTTTACGACTTATAACAGGAGCTCCTTGGTACGTCAAAAACAAAACTTTACATAACGACTTACGACAACCAACTATCGACCAACACATGCGTGACCTCTACTCCAGATTTCATCTTAAACTACATGGAAATCACAACGGACTTATTAACGACATGGCCACAGCTGAAATGCTCATCAGGAGGAGACTGAAAAGGAGCTGGATGAGAGATCTCTTTTCCTGATTTTAGGATATAAACAGACCAAGGAAGAGGTGCTTCAGGTTTCCATTCTTCGTCATGCCTATCATGCCATTTTCTACCTAACAACAAATCTGCTAATTGTCACTACCATGACAGGTGCGGAAGAAGAATTGAAGACAAAACAAAATTAATTACATAGTTAAATTTTTTTAATAAAAATGAATAGTTTGTCAGAATTTCAAAACAGCAGGACAAATTTTTTTTTTCTGTATAAGAGCGAGTAAATACAATATCCTGTCATCATATTTATACAGACATAAATAATGATATCAAAATAAATAATATATACAATTTTGAGTTACTATTGAAAAATTTTAATCAAACTCATTGGACTAAATAGCTAAATAATAATTTAAATGCCAAATAACAAAATCATTTTCTCGCCATCTAGATATGATCTAGACTATCTAGGTGATGATCCTAATCTATATATAGAGATTAATTAAATAAATGTTTACCTTGTTCCCTATCAGCTGATAAGGAATCGATAGATTTATCTGGTAACACCGATTGTTGTCATAAAAATAATTAAAGAAGTTTTAGGCGGGCGAACAGGACTTGATCGAGTTTTTTATATTATTTTTTCCGAAATTAGAAGATAAAGGAACACTTTCCTATAGATTTAAAAAAAAAAAACTTGAGAAAATAAAATAAAGCATTTGGTGTGGATTGTGATAGCGGTGTTGGGGAGAGCTGATAACAATGGGGAAGGAGATGAGGCCGGCTGGAATGAAGGTAGTAGTCAGCTGGGGTTGACAGTTGTCACTGTGGCAATTGTTGTCTCTGTTCCTTGTTATTGATGATGTTGAGTCAACGGGACCGGTTGATTAACTGATTTTTGCCGGGTTGCCTCCTACAGTATCTTGTCACCAATTTACCAACGAATTGAAATAATGTTGATAAAATAACTATCTGTTTTTAACATAGAATAAACTATAATTATTTTTAAAATATGGTGAGTTGCACGCATCGCGCAAATTTTATTTACCACCCTTCTTTTAGCAAAAATAGGTATTTTCAGAAAAAAAAGGAAGTAAAAGTAAAAAATTACAGACGGTAAAAAATATGATAAATACAGAAAACGAAGGCCAACATATTCATTTATAGTGCATTTGTCCATTGTAGATATTTTTATTAGTTTAAGAATTGGTATATACACAAATTTTAATTTTATATTGCTGTAATTGATACAATTAAATATTAAATAATAACAATACTAAAGTTTATAAAAACCTCACACACACACACACACAATTTTTTTTTTCGCTTGACACTACAGACCATGAAGATCTTTTACCACGAGTGTGGTCTCCTAGACACATCCCGATTCCCGATTTAAAGTACGGGGTAGGGTCATCAATCATACGTCCGGTAGGTGTGAGTTGCCTCCAGTAGGCTCACATACCAGCTGGGAGGGGGGGGGGTAGAGGAATCTCCCCGGGCAGCGTGGCTTTCCTTGATAGACGGTAATCCATTAAAGTGCTAGCACGCTCGGCTTTGCTTAACCTTGATTACCTATTGCAAGCCCCTTGATCCGCAAGGCTACCCCAACCCTCCTATATATATATATATATATATAGTATTGCAAGCCTCACAACCCGCAAGGCTACCTCAGCCCCCATATATATATATATATATATATATATATATATATATATATATATATATATATATATATATATATATATATATATATATATATATATATATATAGCCTGGCGGGTTAAGGGGCTTGCAATAAGAATAACGTATTAATAAATACGTTATTCTTATTCTAACCCAACTCTTCGGCCAAGCTCGGGTTTCTTCTGTTCTCTATTACGAACCTTTATTTCATCTTTACTTAATTACCAAATTCTTTCATATTTTATAGCAGCCTATATTTTATAGGTACTTTAGAGGAAGAAATTTTGGAAATTAGGCATTTAAGACCTCTAAGAGAACATCAATGAGAATTTGACTTAATTATATTAAAATCCATAATTTTTCCCTAGTTAGCAAATAAAAGCAGGGCGGTCCACGCCCGGTAATGAAATTAAGGCCTAAGCCCACAGAATATATCTTATGCTTACCGCATAATCAGTCATTTACCTTAAAATACTCTTGGGTAAGCAAAGGTTGAATGAATATTGTATATATACATTTATAGTTGTATATTGTAATTAGTTTTAAATAAAGTTTCTGGAGGTTCAGAAAAAAATAAAAATAAAAAAACCTAGCCAGCAGTTCATTTTAGCAGTCTGGGAATAATAGCATTTGTATTAGCTGAATATAAATCTTTAAGTTGATATCAGATATCCAGATATGTAAAGGATACTTATAACAATTATATCGTCAAATGAATAAAATTTCCAGCTCTAGTTATATGAAATAATGATAAGAAAAACGAAAAATAGAGTAAAAGTGAAAGGAAGAAAACAGGGTTGATGAATCGTGGAAGAAGAATGTGATTTCGCGCTTTTCGACATAGCCTAGGTCATCCTCTCCTTTTTTCTCCTTTTACTTAATTTTTTCTCGGGTTTACTATCTTGTTTTATCATCGTCACATGTTTATATAATATCTTGAAAAGTCATTTTTCGTGGTCGCTTAGCAATTAGGAAAGACCACTGATATTTAGTTTGACACGTTCTCTTTGCTTTGTAATTTATCTCACACATAAGTCCTATCTTTCTTTCCTTTTTCAGCTGCAGCGTTTTCTTTGTTTAGATCCATTATTTATTAAAAGTGGCACGTTTGCTTAATGTTATTTTAGTTTTTAAAATAATAACAATGGGTAGAGCCCTTGCCAATCAGTTATAATTAGTGGTAAGAAAACAAAATAACTCAAAACATAATATTGATTTATTTCTCTTCGTTGTTTCAGTAATATATGTATATATATATATATATATATATATATATATATATATATATACATATCGTCCGAACCGAAAAGAATAAAAAAAAAGAAAGAAAAGGATGTTAAATGACACACTCGATTGCTCGATATAGACTGCCTTTATTTTCCCAGTAATGCTATATATATAGTATTATGTCTTGTTTACATCTTATGAATAGGATTAACTATTATATAGTCTTACCTCTAACCATAACTCCCCCCCCCGCCAGTTTATGAACATTCCTCATAAACTAACGCAGGTTCACCAACATAATATCAGAGAATCAAACCAAAAACAAAAAAAAAACCAATAACCTTACTTTAGAGTTCCTATAATAGTAATATTAACAGCAATAAAAACAAAATTAAACATATTCTTATCTTACAAAGTATTCCAGTGGAACAAAAAACAAAACAAACACAATTAAACCTTCCAACGTCTGACCCTAGTTTGTAGGAGACAGAAAAGAGGATACACTGCTCATTTACTTTAGTGACTCCGCCTCTATTGGGAGTTTTAATTGCTCTATGTTAACGGTCCTCCGTTGTCTGGGATCGTTCAGACTCTGGATCGTACAAATATTGTGCTCGCGAAGTATAATCACTTTGAATGGTCCATCGTAGCGTACCAGTTCCTTACCCCTATTAGATCCGACCCTACGATAGACTATCTTCCCTATTTTCAATTCCCTCACTCTATCTTTGAGGTTCAAATTGACCTTCTCTACCCTTTTCTGTTTCTCTCTCTCTACTTCCCTTTCGTTTTTTCCCAAACTCTCCTTATCTCCGCTCTATTACAGGTTATCTGTTGAGCTTGTTCCTCGTTCGTGACCGTTTCCTTCCAATCTCGTCGCCGTATATTTACCCCTGTACTCCCTCGGCATGTTCTCCACTACGTGAACCCTCAACTTCCCGCTTCCGGCCACCCACCTGTCCAGATCTAATTCTACCTCCCCTTCGACTCTACAAGGATCACCCAAAGTAATTAACTTACACTTACAATTTTTTATTTCCGGTATCCTCTCTCCTTTACACAATTCCTCCAACATCTTTTTACATAGTATTGTACTAGAACTTCCCGTATCCACCAAACACTTTCCTCTCCCCACAACATTTATAATTGGCAAACCCACGCACTCACCTCCAATATTATTTATTACCGCGTGGTTGCCGCTCCACTGCTCCTATCCTCATTCATCCGTTCTTCCTCTCCTTCCTACAGCTGCTCCTCTCTCTCCGCTCCTTCTGCTGATGCTGCCTCCTCGAGCCTCTTTTACTACCGTCCCCTCCTCTTCGGTTCCAGATGTTCCCGATGACTCGTCTGACTCCGATGTCGATCCTCTCTTCCTCCACAATCTCTGTGCGTTCACCTCCATTGGCTCGTCTCGCCCCGTGTCTCCACGTCTACTCATATATGGACATTGTCTGGCGATGTGCCCTTCATTGTCACATTCGAAACATCGGGTTCGCGGGCAATTCGTTACTAGGTGACCTATCTTCCCGCACCCGTGGCATCTCCTGTCATCCTTTGCCCATTTCCTTCTCTCTCTGCCTGGCCTTTTCTCTTTCAATGCCGTCCTTTCCCTCGTGCCAAATTCTCCTCTTTTTCTCCACCCCTCCGGTCTCACTTTGACCCTTCCAGTTTCTGCTCTCCTGTACACCACTCGGTTCCACCCATTCTCATTCTCCTCGTCACCCCGAGCTGCTTCTTCATCCCGGGCGCTTGCATCGATCATATCCTGAGCACATTCTACGAAACTTTTCTCCCTGGGGAGCCCATCCTTCTTACCTGTATCTCTGCCCAGCTGAACTTTAAGAATGGTCGACAGGAACGCCATTCTGGCTCCTGTTTCGGCCGCACCCGCTACTTCCCTAGTCTTCTCGGTTATACTGTTGAACCGTGCTAATAAATTTGCTGCATACTGTCCATTCGTCTGGTGAGGCTGTTTCCTTTACCGAAACATCTGCAGGATGTCTTCTTCAGGGGCCCATCGACCTCCTCCGAATGCCTTCTTCAGCCTATCCTTCACCGTGTTCCATGGGGTGTCTTCATCCGCCTGGATCATGTTCAACATACTTCTCTTAACCGGGCACACCAAAGCTGCCCTCAACGCGTTAGCATCCATCGAGTCTACCAAGTTTTCTTCTTCCTTAGCCAGGAGGCGCGATATCACCCGATCGCCTCCCTTTAAGAAGTGATTCAGCTCACCTACTCCTCCGTCAAACCTTTCTAAGTCGGATATCGCCCTCCTGAGGTCCTGTGATGTCGCCGTTCTCACCTTCAGCCATTCCAATGTAGTCGCATGTGCTGATGCTAACGTTTCTGTAGGTAGCGGAGGAAAATCACTTGCTAACGCTTCTGACAGCGGAGGAAAACCGGAGGTGGAGCCAACGTTGCCGCCGGTGGCGCAGTCGGCTGTGCTACCTGTGGTGTAGTCGGTACTGGCGGTTGTCCTGTTCCGTTCGGCATCCTTTCTTTTTATTATTTCTCGTGACGTGAATAACGAGAAAGCGAGAGAAAAGAGAGAGAAAAAAAAAACTATCTCCTCGACTGAATCTAAAGGTCCCGGGTTTCGGCACCACTTACGATAGTCCGAACCGAAAAGAATAAAAAAAAGAAAGAAAAGGATGTTAAATGACACACTCGGTTTCTCGATAAAGACTGCCTTTATTTTCCCAGTTTTCCCGCCTGATTGTATATATTGTATATAGGTATGACTGTATTTTTATGTTTTTAATTTACTTATATTTAGGTTATTTTATTTTTTTTTATTGTATATAGTTTTTATTTATTATTATTTAGTTATTATTTTACTTTTGTTAATTTTTCTTTTTGTATATACGGTGTGAATGTGTTCATTTATCAATATAATTATTTTCCCTGTGACAGAATATTATATGTCTAAATAAATAAATAAAAAAAAAAAAATTTCCCAGTAATGCTATATATAGTATTATGTCTTGTTTACATCTTATGAATAGGATTAACTATTATATAGTCTTACCTCTAATCATAACTTATATATATATATATATATATATATATATATATATATATATATATATATAATATTACCTGTATATATGGGATTAATGACAACAATAGCACATATTTTTTAAGGTTATTGATTACCTAAAATGCGAAATATGCTTTATAATGATAACGATAACAATTTATACAGATTCATTTCTTGCAGTAATTTTCAGGTAATACCGTCAAACCTATAATAAGTTTGTCTGAATGGCAATAAAGTTTCATATTACAATAATGATTTCACGCTACTTAAAAATCTTGTGTAATAAATTGTAGATGAAAATCCCCTCGTGATTTCATTACGTTCTTACTTGCTTAAGTGCCATTAAATTTAAGAAGCGAAATGATAGAAGAAATCGATTATAGATGTTGTCAATATTATTTTAATCAAGTGGTGTAGAAAATTGTTGAAGTGGCTAGAGTGCCACTTCTTTTGTCATTTCAACGCTCGATCCATTTATTTGGTCTCAACAAGCTTTTAACACCGAATAAATAGACTGAGCTTCAGTCCCTAATATTTATTATTAGGAAACTAAATTTGATCAAAATCCAATGCCTTTTCCTTATCCCCCTTCAAAATCCTCTAATTCACAAACAGTCAGATATTGGATAACCAAATATTATTAAGAAACAATTTTTTTTCAGTTTCAATTTCGTTATAACATTACTTATGAATAAAAACTTAAATATGTTAGGATTCAATTTTTACTGAAATTAAATTTTCTCTCCAAGCCCCTCATTTACAGCATATAACTATTATATGTACTTGTTAAACAACATGTATGTACATAAACAATATTTTTGTATTTCAGTCATTTTTTTTTCCAAGTAAATTATAATAATAAACAATTTTTCAGAAAACACGAAATAATATATTTTCTATTTCAATTCTGATTAATATCAAAAACAATATTTAAAAAATATATACATTTAAGTATTCTCCATTTGTAGGACATATTTCCGAAAATCTTTGATTATTTTAATAAAAGTTAAACAAGGTCGCTTTTGCAACGAATTAAACTTCAAGCCAATTTCTAAACAAAAAGTTGATTAGATTTCACTTCAAAGTGAAAAAAATGGAGTATAATTCGTTAAGAAAAAAGTTATTAAAATTGAACTATAACAATTTAACAATTTATTTATAATAATTGTGATGAATATTAAGAAACGCTGTGTGCTTTAAATTCCTTGAAAAATAGAGGCGGTTTTGGAAATACACTTATTTTCGGACGATTATTTTAAATAATTAGTTTAGTTTTCGAAAATAAATAATGGTGTCATCGGATTAATATTTTTAAATATAGAAATCGTTACTTACCTCGATTTCCAAAACAATTGACGAGGGTACATTTTGGAAATATGCGACTCATTCGCATTATCAACGAATTTCTTTACGTAATAAAGTGATTTATTGACTTTTATTTTAGTCCAAACTTTCTTCATTTTTCACTAATTTTCTTCTCCAACAATCTTCATGTTATTCACTATTCCCCCGAATTTATCTTTATCTAAGTATCCATCTTCTTTTACTCCAAGTATTACTATTTCTTCCTTAATTTGTTTAGAGTATCCTTTTATGTTCTTCAGTCTCTTCATGTGGCAAAAGAAATTTAATCCCTTTTCCTCATTGATGCTTCTAGATCTTTTTTTTACTTTCCTACCTATACCAGGCAAGGAAAGTATTGCGATCGGGTCAAATTTCCGATATGTGGTTTTCGACGGATATACACATTTCAGAGCCCATTGGGTCCGAAAAACACATTTTTTAACCATTGGTCTGTCTGTGTGACTGTGCCAAGATTTTGTCTCGGGAACTAGTGAACCGATTTCGCTGCTTCTTTTTTTATTTTTTAGGGTTTTGACTACTGATGCCTGTGACACAAATTGAATGCTTCTTGCTCAATAAGTGCAAAATATATTTGTCTATAGATTGTAGCGCAAATACATAAAAACATATGGCCTGTTTTTTTTCTAAAGGTAACGAAATTCCCTACAAAACTATATAAAAATCGTTCATTCAATTTCGTTTGTAAGATTACGGGTTCATATACTGGTGTCAGAAAGGGAAAGAAAAAGGAAAATAAGTGAAAGCAGGTTGCCCGTATCACACAAGCTTTACTATTTCCTCTAATTTTAACAGACAATTTTGTGTGACAGCGGCTATGGTAAAAAGTTTTTGAATAGCAATATTAGAGGGTATTGTAATTTTTACACTGAAAACAAGCTACGTTAGCTTACGTTGCTATAGTTTATCAAAGAAATCGTACTCAAATCTTTTCTTTGATCAATTTTCAGGAAAATAAATCTAGTTCAATTTTTGTTTCTTAATATTTTTATTATATTATTCGCGCTATACTAGTAAAGTAAAGATCACAGGATCGAATCCCGGCCCTACTTCCCAATACGGCTGGTCCCCGCGGGAAGTTAGACCGTTACCCTCTTAATTGGGGAGGCCTACAAGTGTAATGCTTGTAAAAACAGGCTATACAAAAAATATTTTTATTGAAAGATATTAAAACTTTTCTGAAATATGTAGGAAAGTCGTGTGAGGGAACACATCATATTTTTAATATATGATTACGTATTTTTATTTAACTATTTTAAAATAACATAATTGAAGGAAGCTATTCGACTGTTGTACATATCATGAGTGATAAACATTCAGGATGCAGTGTTTTTTTAAAAAAAAATTTAATTTTTTATTCGTTCCAACGTTTCAACCCAAAGATGGGGGTCATCTTCAGGGCGTGGTTCGAGCACTGAATGCTTTTAAGTTCTCAAGCGTTGGCACAAATAGAAAAAAAGTTTTAAAAGACTGCATCCTGAATATTTACTACCCATAAAATAACATAAGTAACTTTAATTTGTTATTATTATTATTTTATGATTGTGCCTTTTTGCCTCCTATTAGGGAATTTTTTTTAACATTTTTTATTTGTTGTAAATATTTTTGATAATCCAAGGTTTTTGACAAGAATAGTTTTTCTGCACGCAGTTTTTATTTTTCAATTAAATATAATACAAAGAATTGAGTTAAACAGTGGATGCTTTGAGTAAAGCACGCGTTGCTTTCAAAGTAGGGCAAGCACTGGATGGAGTGAGAGGGCTCGAGCGAACAGCACTCGCTGAGCCGGGGAAATAGCACCCGCTTCCTATTCTCATTTCACTTCAATGTTCAAGCTGGAAAATTTCTCCGCTTGTTTGAAAATTAGCAGTATGGAAAACGCGTTCACTTTGAGGGAGAGCATCTTTGACAAGTTTTGCGTAATATTCTCATGTTCAGTTCATTATTATATTTGAAGAGAAGTTGGATATGGTTTTCAGCCTAAATACAATGTAAAAATAAATAAATTATATTTGTTTTTATTTCCTTTGTACTGACATTTCTGCCTAAGTTTCAGACCAAGTTCATCATGTTTAGCGAAAACAAGGTAACATCTAATATAAATATTGAAATATGATATATAAAAATAGATAGATAAATATGATGTATAAATTAAGAAAGTATAAAGTAACGGTAACAAAGAAGGGAATTATAAAATAATATATATATAATAACATTAAAACCATCTTAAGGAATTTGGACTTTACAATTTGAAAGATACTCTTTTCAATTGTTATACTTGCCTTAACCGACTTTTTCTTTGAATACATGAAAAATTCATGGAAATTCGTATCCTAAAATCCCAAATCATTTAGGCTCTTAATTTAAAAAGAAAATTACCAACAAAGACCTCAATAATCTCTTTGTTTCAGATTTGGCCCGAATCATATATATTCGTCTTTTAATTACAACCTCGTAGGTCATCCTAATCCAAATAAGATTTATAACTTTTCATTCAAAACAATTCCTGATATTCTTAACATGGCATATTATAACTTATCTACTTTATACATTTGTAAATTTCGATAAATGATTATTGTTTTTTAATTATTTATTTAGTTTTTAATCATGTCTCGGAAATTTCTTAAATTCGTCCAATATTAGTTTAAGTCTCCCGAGGTTCAATATTGACCCCTCTATTGTATGTTCTATATACTTTCCACATACTAAAAATGAGTTGATTTTTTTAATTGTTTATTGAGAATAACAACAATCTGTCACATGGACACTAGTTGTAGTGAGGTAGGATAACATTCACACTGTATGTAAAAAAAATATAAAATAAATAGAAGAAAAATAACAATAAATAATAAACAAAAAGTATATAAAATAAATGAAATAAAATAGCCTAAAAATAAGAAAATAAAAACTAAGCAAAAAACACATGTATATACATATATAAACTATTTACAATCAGGCGAGGGAATTCCAGGAGAACCCTGCGCTACTCTCTCAACAGCCTCACTGGTATTAAAACCAGCGAAGATTGATCTAGAGCACTATAAAATAATATTATGCATTTTATTTTTAATATATAAAAAATTTATTATTCTTTACTTCATCATTTTATTTTATAACTTCCTAAGTTTTTTCTTTTATTTCATTAGCCTCTAACTTTTAAGTCCATTGTTTATTACTGTTACTTTATAATGCATTAATTAATATATCGTTTTTATCTATCCATTTTTATATATCATTTCTCAATATTTATATGTTATCTTTTTTTTTTAACCCTGATGAAAGCCTGGAACTTAGGCCGAAACTAAGGCACAAAGGAAATCAAAATAAATATAATTTATTTAATTTTACTTTGTATTTTGGCTGGGAATCCCAACCAAGTTCTCTTCAATTATTTACTACGGTCAACTATCAAACTATATTATATTTGTACAACGTAAACATTTAAATTTTATTTTAAATTCTTAAGTGTTATGAGAAGAGGTGGATATGAGAGCAGCGACAAGCTCACACCTATATTACCTTCCTTCATCTCCTAGGAATTCACATTATGTCCTCTTTCCAAAATTGTTGAGACTTACTTGTAAAAGATACGTCGCTTTTGGATGTGTGACATTTATCAAATAGTGAATTTTTTGAACGAGAGAAGCAAGTAATAATCGGGTGGGGCATGTCTGGGGAGTACGGAAGAGGATGTAGAACACTCCAATCAAAATACAAAAGTTTCTTTTCTACGGCAAACGCAACATGAGGTCTTGCGTTGTCGTGATGAAAAACGTCGGTTCGTCAATTCTGGCCGATTTTTGGCTATTACGGCTTTTAATTTATCGAATTGATTGCAAATATTTTACAGGATTGATCGTTTCACCTTGTGGAAATAGCCAGTTCTAAATTTCTTAAATCTATTTCGGACGGTTCTAATAGTCTAACGAACAGTGCAAATCTCGTCTGCAGTGTCCTTTGCACAGCTACTTTTTTTAAAGCAATAAAGAATAACATCTCGCTAATGCTTCTTTTGGATATCCACAGTGAAGGGCGTAGAAAAAGATTTTGAAAGAGACTTTGCAACCAACGAAATGTACTTTAAAAGAGCTGTGATACGACTGAAATCATAGGCGGACCTACGAAGGGGAGGAGGGGGGCTTTCGGGCTGAAGACCCCTCCCAAAATGGTAAAATATAACCATGTTTTATAGAAAAAAATATCTCTTAAAGTATTATCGTTCCTGTTATTACATTTAATAGGATTTCAAGGATCACTTAAACACAATTTCATAAAGGTAAGTCAATTTTTTTTTAATAATTAATTATCGTTATATATAAGAAAAAAAAGAAGCTTTCAGGTTAAAGCCCCTCTCAAAATTAAATCCTGGATCCGCTATTGAATGAAATTGATGCCATAAAGGAGATATAGGAGTAAATTGATGACAATTGATAAAATTGTCTCTTTATCTACTTTATGGTTTACAGGGCTGTTTTTTTCTAGGTAAATAAATGTTGATTGGTGAAGATACTTTTTCCATGATTGCACGTGGACAAACTTAACAAACACCATTAATGACTGCATATCCAGACTATTTTCCATCGTTATAATTTTAACAGATATATATATCTCCATCTCTAACTACTATAATACTTATCAAATTAGTGAGGGGGTATTTCATTAAATAGAAATACCAAAATCATTAAAAAAAGTAAGAAAAAATATTGTAATTGGATAATTTGAAAATGAAATTTTATAACCTACTCTGTCAGTTTGCGTAAGAGCTGGAAATAGCTCTTGAATTTTCTGTTGCACTCAAGAAAAGGAAATTATCCATGAAGTCAGGAGCCTTAATGGTCCTTACTCACATTGACAATAAAAATACTAAAAATGGCAGCCGAAGGTTGAGAGGGACTCCAATCAACAATTAGATTACAGCGGCAAAGAATATTAGCACCATTCGCTCTGTTGTTTCAGTCAATACGCACTGCGACAAGTCAATCTTTGTTCAACCTTTTCAGGGTCGACAAAAAATTGTGGTTCTACATCTGCCTTGCGTTTATAAAGTTGAAAGAAAAAAATGCTGTCGCGTTACACTTTTCCTATTTATTTATTTACGCGTTGATTGTAAAGTTTCAAATGAAGTCAATAAAAAAAATTTAGTTGTGTTAATCGCACGTTCTGTTTTAAAATCTGGATAAATAACGAAATAATAATTGGAATAGAAACTAATTCTGAATAGAGAGTTGTAGAATAAACATGTGGAGCTATTTTTAAAAAAAGAGAAAACTTTTTAGTCTTCTTTTCCACTGGAAGCGACAACCCACCTCAGAGAGCTACATCTACAATTTTTTTTCGGTTAGCACTATAGAATATGTGATGTGATTCTCTTAAAGAAGTATATTACTTGTAGTAGCACACACGGAATGTATCTACGGAACAGTTTATGGTATTTATGGTGTAGTGGCTGGCCACCCATAACTTCATAGACGATCCATATCGGCAATTCTTCCCACGGACTACCTTGAGTTCAAGGACAGTTATTAATATATCTAGATCCATGTATTATGCCTGGTCAGAGTCAGCAGGTCAGCAGGACTTATATTTCATCATTTGAAATAGACCTTTCATCTAAATAGACTAAACCTATAAACTGACATTCTGGAAAACCACATTCCTGATTAAAGTACATGGGGTAGGGTCGTCGCTCCCTTGTACGGTCGGTATGTATTGGTTCCAGTAAGCTGGCAGGTCTCACGGTGGGGTCAGGCAGAATGGCTTTCCCCGGTTGACGGTTCCTGTTAGTTAATTTATTCATGGGTAATAACAATTCATTAATTAGTATAATTAATTAAGGGATAGGGAAGAAAAAATAAAATAAAAGGCCAGCATTGCTTTTCGGTATCCATATTTGCTAATTACACAATACTTGGTGCAGTCTTGGTGGTATGAAGGTGCTAGGTCTGACAATCCCAATCATGGCATTCTCCAGTGCTATAGACATCTCTACAATGAGTAATACTAAGTTGCCTGTGTTTCTTAAATACGTGGTTGAAGGTAATAACTGCATGAGTGAGGTCAAAGAAAAGGTAATACTGGACCTTATTAAAACAAGCAAGAAATGTAAAGGCGATAAGCACCTAATTTTCCGTAGTTTTACATCCCTTTTGATTCATGACGGTTGTATAAATTATACTTGGACTAATATAATTAAAACATATGGTAGGGGCAGTCTACAACTAAGAAAGATGCAAGGCCACCTGAGCTCAGGAGTCAAGTGTACGACATAGGAACAAGCCCTCCCAGCGACGACTTTCTGAATTAACCAAATACGATGACTCCATCATCGACCTTTTTTCTTGAGGGTCTTCTATTGGCGAAGACAAAGAGAGTAAAGTAGAAGAAACGTGATGTATTGGAATGTATGGAAAATGACAACATTTTACGAACAATTTTAAAATAGCAGTAACTTTAGACGGGTTGGAGATTAATTTGCATAAGTACATACACCATCTAGACGTCAGGACTTTTAATATGTTCACACCTTAAGCACCCTGAACAAGTTTCTAAAGGAATCGCTTAGGTCTCTGCTCACGCACTCTATACCATTTATTGACAGGACTTATACACTGGCTTTAGTAGTTCGCAACAGATATGAAGACTTAAAAAGTTTATGTTGACATAATAAGCTTGAATAGCAGCCATTATTCTGCTGTTTCCTTCTCTTAACGTTCTGTTTTCATTATTGAGTTAGAACCCGAGGTAAATAAAACAGCTCACATTTTCAAAGTTATAGCCTTGAGCTTTACTCGCGAGCATTGTTTTGGTCTGGCCTGATACTCGGATATTTGGTCCTGTCCTGATTAATATTTAGACCGATTTTCAGATCTTCAGTAATAAGTATACCAAATTACTCCAATACCTCTAGAATTACTACAGCCATATTCGTCGCCACTAGGTAGATATCAGCATATGCAGATATCTGATTACAAGAATGGAGTATGTTTCCGGTGATATTCAATTAGGTGTGGGCATCGCTTTGTCTCACTTAATGTTGATGGCGGGTTACGTATCTTCATTAATACTTTAAATCCAATGATTGAGATTACTTTCTCTTTCCGTATCAAAAAACATGTATATTCCCATGGAGAGCATTAAAAGAGTTTATAAAGGTAAGAAAACTTTATTTAAGCATAATTCAAAAACGTTTACAACATATACTGCATTATACGCTTAAAGATAATTTTAAATATAGCTAAATTTCCTACAAAACAAGAACAAATTATGCAAATGGGATTTTCGTCGTAAGGATGCAACCTATTGTAATCGTATGAGAAAACTTCTCTTCCTAAAAATTGATTGCATTTTAATATATATTACGTCACTGTCATATATATATATATATATATATATATATATATATATATATACAATACAGTCTATTGTATATATATATATATATATATATATATATATATATATATATTATGTGAAAAATTACTTGTAAGTTATATTACATTTCGAACTTTTTAAAAAACTTATTCAAATAAAAGTACTAAGTTACTTTATTGGAATCAAGTTCTAGATTTTTGGAAGTTTAACGTAAAAATGTTTCTTTACCTGAGAAATAAAATATAATTGGGCTTATATTGGAGTTATCATGCATTTTAAATGGGTTAATTTATCCTAACATTTGTTTCATAGCTAAGAATAAAGTCATTTTTTAGATTGACCTTTTTGCAAAATAAAATAATAAATTATTGTTTATATAATAACAAACCATAAATGGTAACACTTTTATATCTCCGTTTAGCGTTATGAAACAATTTAATCCCTTTTAATATTTTTTCAATAATAAACAAAAGGAAAATAGGACCTCACTGCTGCTCAGTTTTTTTTTTTTTTATTATTTTGAAATTTATTGCAATTGGTTTGCATGTATTTGATATTGTTTTTCCTGTCCTGATGATGCCTGTATTGGAAACACGCTGACTGGTTGTTTTTTTACAGGTGTTTCAGAGAATTGAGGGTTTTAGTTATGAATTTTTCAGTCATAACCTAACAATTAATTTACTACTTCTTTTTAAGATTTATAGTGAGATTTTTTATGTAATTCAGGTTTCGATATAGACATTTTTTTTACAAATGTAGAGGAAGAACAAACATTTCATGATTTTATAGAACCAATTTTCGATAAGCGACGAATTTCCATATGAGGTTACAGCGCAATAGTAAAGTAAACAGAGCGTTTGACAGTCTATTGTAAATATTAGAACAGAACTAGCTGCGGTATTAAATAGCAACTGAAATAGGCCCTTGATTATCCCGGGGCTACCTGCACAACCTGTATTAAATTGAAACCCACCGGGGCTCTAATTAATGATGGTTGTTATTTAGTAAATTAGAAACCCCTTGGCAATGGTGGACCCCACCGGTCACTCACTCGTTACCTCTTCCGATGTCCAATAGGGTTCAGCAAGACAGAAAGTTAATAAAAATAATTGTTTTTATTGATATAAATTAAAATGCTTATAGTTTAAGGAAATGGAGTAAGATGAAATTATATCTTATTTTAAAGTATTAAGTCTAAAAAAAATATCCCTGAATTATTTTGTAATAATTAGGCCCTTACTTAAATAACATTTATGATTGGAACTTACAGGGAGGTTTTATGTTATATGCAGGGATGCCCAGAAGGGAGTTTGATGGCGCAAGTTATGCCATTAAAATGTTTGAGAGCGGAATATTTTAAAGGATTTTTGAATTTTTAAGGAGGGGAGGCACATTTCCACGTGGTTATAAATTATCGGAATGAAAAGTTTCAGAATGAAGGAAAACAGGAAAACATGGAACAGGCCGCAGCAGTTGTAATTGTGATTGATCTATGACTTTTTTAATTCTACTTTACCTAGCTCTGTTTTTAAGAAAAGTGAACAATAAAATATCTTGGGAGAGGGGAGGAGGGAGTAAGTTCTTGCGACATTGGCCTTGGGGGCACCAATATGTATATATGAACCAATAGCTTTTATTTCATATATATACTGTAAATAATAATGTTAAAGGTTAATTTTAAATATCCCTTTTTGGCGGGAATTGTGAATATACTTTTCAGTTTTTCGAGGGACTAGGTTATTTACACTCGAGAATATTAAAACAAAACCCTGCAAGCATTGGATATAGGCTTTTTGAGGGTGTTTAACTGTTGTTGGGAATTCGGGAACCTAATACTTTTGTGACACTGAATGAGAAAAAATAATATGAATATATATATATATATATATATATATATATATATATATATATATATAAATTTGGGACTGAGTAAATACACTTTGAGTGAATTGACTCACCTAGTTTGTTATTCTTCAATTGTGAGGCATATAGGACAACTAAATAAAATGATTTTTCACTCCTGTATAATAAAATAATTTATTTTGATAACTGGAATAAATTAATCTATTAAAGTATTATAACTGTAGTATTATAACTGTATTATATTCTTAGTCTTCAGTGTAGTAAGCTTCTCTTCTCAGGTAACGTCCTTCCACCTCCGTGTCCCAGCCTCAAGTGTCTTCTCTTCTGTCCACTGTCCTCCAGCTGTTGCTATCTGCTCCGTCCTATCCCAACCTTCTTCCTCCTTTATCGATTGTTTATCAATATGAGACTTTTCAATGAATAATTTGTCCACTGCACAATTGAGTACAATTCATCCTAACCTGTAGGAATGTAATCTCACATTCCTATATATTCCTTCTCATTCCCTCACACAACGCCACATAAAGGAGTACATACTGGAGGGGTATCTATTACAATACATTTCTTTTTTTTCTTTTTTTTTAATAACGTTACTATAGCTCTAGTACCAATGCCCTTCAGTGTGGCAGACTGTATTAATACGTGGGCGGGGTGGCCGAATGGGCTAACGTATGTGCACTGCACCGCCGTTGCCCGGCAACCTGATACATAACACTTTGATAAAAAAATGTCACGAGTTCGCGTCCTAGTGCCCGGACGAGTTTTTAAATCCCCGCCCACACTCCCTGGCCCGGGAAAACCCCCGTATAGCCTTCGAGGCGAGGAAGGGGAGGACAAAAAAAAAAAAAAAAAAAAAAAAAGGAATGTATTAATACTCAATAAAACAATAAAAAAAGTTATACTTTTTTTGATAAGCGCTTACATTTAATAGGTCTATATGCTTTATAATTAAAAAAGAAAACATATTAAGTTCAAATCACTCACAGAAAAATATGTAACAACGAAAAAAAATTATATGTTAATTAAAAACCCAATGGTTGATCCACCGGTAATATTTTTTTATTTTATCCGGCTAAGGATCGGACATACTAGGCTTACCCACGAGTATTCAATGAGTAAAGACTCTCCTACTCAATGCATTTCGGGGTACCTCTTACAGTGAACCATATCTTAACCGAATGTTATGCATTCCAATCTCCTAGAGAACAACATCTTTTCAGAAATAGCCTTGTAAAATCACTCCAAAAGGACCAAATGCTATTAAAAACTTAATATTGTTCCTCAAGGAAATCAAAATATTTCACAAAATTGTAATCACATCGACAAATTTGTACAAAATTTAATCACATCTTGTAATAGTAAATATACCTGTTAAGTTTATTAAGTTTGTAGGTTCCTCTTCAAATTGTAAATATACCTGTTAATTTTTCTACTTTTAATCTTAATTTTTAATTATAATGGTTTTCCAATTTGTCTTGTTATAATTTTTAATATTTAAATTGCACTTTTTAACCTTTCTTCTTTTAATGTGTTTTTTTTTTTTTTTATAATGCAATTTGCACCTGCGCAGTTGCGCATCTAGCAAATTTGTTGTATTTTTATTGTCTTGGTGTAATTGCTTGATTTTTTTTTTTTTTATTGATGTAGTAGGTCTCTTGGCCATTTTCTTCTTAATCTTCGGTGCTCAGGTAACAGGGAGCAGGAGATAGAAAGAACCAGAGGATTGGAGTGATTTTGGGTTGAAGAATGATATGTAGTGTATTTGTCGTGGATGTAGGATTTTACTGTTGGGGTGTTTAAGTCGTTATGTATAGTAGTGTTTGAAATGTACCAAGGTGCGTTAACAATTTTTCGTAAAATTTTTGATTGTGCTGTTTGTATTTTGTTTATGTGTGTTTGTTTTGCTGAACCCCAAAGTTCTGCTCCATATGTCCATATTGGTCTCAGTAAGGTGTAGATAAGTCGCTTGTTTCGTAAGTTAAGTGAAGATTTAATTTTATTTTTTAAACCGTATTTTTAGATTATATTCCTGAAATCATTAATCGTTTATTGTCTTTGTTAGGTGTTCAATTATCGTTTTCTAATCTTTAATATTTAATTCTAATGTTTTTTTTTCAACTTTTCTTTTTGTAGATTTTAATATTTAAACTGCACTTTTTAACTTCGCTTCCATTAATATTAATTTTTATTTTTTTTAAAAACGTATCTTTAGCTTTTGTTCTTAAAATCATTAACCTTTATTTTAATTGTCTTTGTTAACTTATCTCATATTCATTTGTAACTATTCTTAACTTTCTAAACTTCAAATTGTATTTGTTAGCTATAGTTTCGTTATGTATGTAGCAGTTGATCAAATTGTAATATAGGGCGAAAATGGCCCAGGTGGTTGAAGAGCCCAAAAATTGTATAAATAAAATAAATTGCTCTCTTGATCTTTATCATTTTTTGTTGGTTCTTGGGAATCTATAAACTCCTTTTGCTCGACTTAATTATATGTATTCATAACTATTTATGCAAATAGAAGAGAGCTTTGAACTGGCAACTGTAACTGACCACGGCTCGGCTCAATTTGGGCGAGGAGCAAGGAGAGCTAACAGAGATTGATTTATTTCTGATGAGGCTAGGTTTGCCCTTCGCACTTGAGGCAAGTTGGAGAGTGGGGAGAAGTACTCTCGGCGTAATATCGCTGAAAGGGTGCGGTTGGGAGCTGGTTCTTTAATGGTTATGGCAGAGCAACTTCTGGAGCGCCTTCCGTCCATTCCTGTGGTCGTTCCTCAATGCAAGCCAATGCCTTGCTATCATAGAATTATATGGTATTTGGTAATAGAGCCACTCTTTTCAAAAATACATCTAAGTTACGCAATTATGATTTCTTTTTTTTTTTGCATTTTATTTATTATTGAGTATTACAAAAATCTGTCACATGGACATTAGTTATAGTGAGGTAGGATTCATGCTATATATACAAAAAATATAAAATAAATAGAAGCAAAATAACAATAAATAATAATCAAAATGTATATACAATAAATAAAATAAAATAACCTAAAAATAAGAAAATTAAAACTAAGCAAAAAACACATGCATACCTATGTACAATCATGCGAAGGAACTCCAGGAGAACCCTGCGTTACTCTCTCAACCGCATCACTGGTACTAAAGCCAGCAGAGATTGAACGAGAGCACTTTACCCACATACACTCATGTCTTGAGTGGAGAATCTGGCCATTGCCAGAACTTCCATATATACGATCTACAAAAGGTCGCGAGGCCACTGTCGTTTCAACCTTCTTGGAGGATTATAGGGATGGGTGGTGCTTGATAGGGATTGTGCAAGAGGATTTGGATGATACGTAAGGTTCTGGTGAAATTTGGAGAATTTTTCTGGGATAACGTCTAGGACAAATGGGATTTTGAGGTCATGATGTAGGGTTTTGTTGGTTACATAGAAAGGAGCATCGATTATTGTTCGAAGGACTTTTGATTAGAAGGATTGAATGCGCTTGATGTTAGAAATTGTTGCTCTTCCCCAAACTTCTAGTCCGTAAGGCCAAATAGGTTGCAGTATTTTCTTGTAGATCAGTAACTTGTTTTCAATAGAAAGTTTAGATTTCCAGTTTAGTAGTGGGTATAGTTGGCCATATCGTCGGTTTAGTTCCTGTCTTTTAAGACTAGTATGAGGGTTCCAATTTAGTCGTCGGTCTAAGAGAAAGCCAAGGTACCGGACTGTATCTGAGAAAATAAGCTGGATGATGTTAAAATAAACTGGTGGACAGGATTTACGACAAAGAGTGAAGGATATGTGTGATTATAATTTTATAAAAAAAATAATAAATACGATGTTATTCACAAGTACGCAAATTTTCAAGAATTTATTTTGACATGAATAGTCTGTAGGAACTTAAAATGTTTGAATATTGTAACAATCTTAATAGTTCATAAAGAATAAAAAATAGAATAACTGTTCTAAGGTTGTTTTCTTTTTAAATCTATACATCAATAATTAATAAATTATTTCACATTTAAGGGCATTGAGTATTAGAGCTATATGAAGCTCATTCATACCGTATGTACAATAAGATAAAAAAACAAAAAGAAATCAAACTTGAAATAAAATTCAATAACATATAAAAATTAATTTTAAAAACTCCTACCTTACTGACAGATATAATTATTATATGCTTATTCAGGTATATGCTTATTCATATCTTTTTTTCACAGATTGCTGGTGTTCCTCAAGGTAGTATCATAGGTCCTATCCTTTACACAGTTTATACAGCTGACATCCCCTCCTATGCCGATGACACGTGTATCATATCAGTTAATATCGATCCATCTACTGCATCCCAAACTCTTCAATCACACATCACAAGTCTTGAAAAATGGTGTCAAAACTGGAGGATTAAAATAAATTTCAATAAATCCCACCAAATTAGCTTTACTCTTCGTCTTAAACCAATGACTTCCTGTCCTACAGTATCCTTTAACAATAGCCCACTTATACATGTTGAGCAAATCCGATACCAAGCACTCCACCTGAATAAAGTCTCACTTGGAAGGAACCCCCATACCAGAATGAAACGAATAGACGACCGCTCGACTACTGCAGTATCTACTAGAAAAACTCTCTAAACTTCCAACATTTTACAAAAGACTCGTATATATAACTATAATAAGGCCTATTTGGATTTACGGGATCGAGCTTAGGGACTCTATCCAATCCCTACAATCCAAAATCCTTCATAAAATCCTCAATGCTCCATACTTTGTCACAAATAAAATCATCCGTAATTCATGAATATGTTTACGTTATTACGACCTTAATGCACCATATGTTTCCTATTAAGCTCAATCCAGAAACCTATCCTTTCATAATAAACTTATGAACCATCCGAATCCCCTCGTTTCCACCCTTGCTTCCTCTTCTATTCCTGATAACCCTCCTAGGCCTCTGGACCTTCTAATATAGAGAATAGAGTGCTACCAATGGGTAGTTTCTGTTCATGTTGTACATGTCATGTCACTTGTTTCATATTTACTTGTTGTATTTATCATTTAATATAGTTGTAAATTTCTATAATTAAAAAATAAAAATAAAACATATTCATACTTAAATTCAGTATTTACAGTCAGCCAAGGGAGCTCGAGTCCACTTTTGGAAGAGTCAAGACTCTAAGAGGTTCCAGATCTCTCTCAACCGCATCGACAATGAGCCGCAGACGCTCTTGTCATGAGTGGAGAAGCTAGCCATTGCCAGAACTTCAATGAGATATTTACAAAAGTTCTAAACTCAAGTTTACAAAAGATGAATGGATTGTACTAATGTATTAGGATGATGGTTAAAATTGTGATGAAAATTTGAGAGTTGGCATGGAATAACGTCAATGAAATAAGGGATGTTAGGGTCATGATGTAAATTTTTTTTTTTTTTTTTTGTTCTCCCCTACCTCGCCTTTTAGGCTATACGGGATTTTCCCGGGCCGGGGGGTGAGGGCGGGGAATTTAAAATCCCCTCCGGCGCCGGGACGCGAACTCGTACTTTTTATATCATCTCAAATCTCTGTTATCCGGTTGCCAGGCAACTAGCGGTGCTGTTACACACGCTTTAGCCTATTCGGCCACCCCGCCCAATGGTCATGATGTAAATATTTTGTTTTTAACATAACAAGGAGCATTGACTGTTGTACGAAGGGCTTTAGATTAGAATAATGCTCGAAAATTTAGCTGTCCCCCACTATTCAAGTCTTTAGGTCCAGATATAGTCTTGTATATTAATAATTGAGTTTTCAATTGAGAGATTATAGTTTGTGTTAAGTATTCTATATAACTAGCCAAATCGTCGGTTAATTTCTTGTGTTTTAAGTCTGATATGAGTATTTCACGTTAGTCTTTTGTCTAAAAGAAATCCAATTCAGCGAACTGTGTCTGAGACAGGAAGATGTACAGAGTTGAAAAGGATTTCTAAGATTACTTTGCTCCAACAAGGAACAGATTTAGTAAAAAATAGTTTTAATAAAACAGCTATTTTAAATATTTTTGGTCAAAATTAAAGAAAATAACAATAAAGAATTAAAAACCTTTTTATTAGTTCCACGTTTTATAATCACAATATTACTTAATAATCATGATCTCCTATATTTTCATCTGGATTACGTTAATCATCTACAAATCCAGAATTCAGAACCCGCCTTATACGAATATCGTCATTCATTTTCTTTGATTACTTTCCATGCATAGGTTTTAGCTGATTGAAATGGCACACGGGTTGGACGTTTTTTCAAGATGGTTGAATGTTAAAACCATTAGTGGGAACACCCTCTGTGAAACCAATGTGAATTTCATATTTTTGTCATGGTGAGGGAGGAGGGGTAGAGAGAGAGGGAGAAGGCTCTATCCGGACACAAGTGCTACATTTGATTCCAGACAGTTGAGGTGGAAGGGTTTTCATTGCTAGAATATTGGAATACTCATGTTTGTAAAACAGCCTTCTTAAAACTGGTGTTCCCTTTGATTTACTTCTTTAACCCGCACCCCCTCCCTCCCTAAAAAATCCCTAATTTATTCCTACGCCTTTAGTACTTATCCTCGCAAAATTTGTCAAATTCCTTACTAAAAATATTTAATAAACCACAATAATTCAGAAAAATCATTTTTGTTAAGCAAACATTTTTAAATTGTTTATTAAACATTTGTATAAAGAAAATTGTTGATGATATTTGTGTGCACTACTAAAAAAAAAAAAAAAAAAAAGTTATGTGTTTACGTTATTACAGGATAATAGGAGTTTTGACATTTTCTACGCCATCCTTTGTTAGATATGGACATGACAACATTAAATTCCTATTTTTCTGGAGTGATTTTTTTTTATATATATCTTTTTTGGGAACAGCCCTTGAAATATCACAATTATACTTCGTCACCCACGACACTATATATATCACCCAATATATTCAGGACGCAGTCATTATAAGGTTTTATTGGTGCCGACGTTTTAACCCAAACATGTGGGTCATCATCAAGGAGTATTTCGAGCACTGAAGGTATTCGAGTACTTGATTCGAGTACACGCCCTGATGATGACCCACATGTTTGGGTTGAAACGTCTGCATCAATAAAACCTTTATAATGACTGCGTATCGAATATTTATCACCTATGATATGTAAAACAGTCGACTAACTTCCTACAATAATAATATTAATAAAAGGCTAAACGAACCCGAAGGTTCGATGCCGAAACCAGCAATCGCTTATTACACACCTCCCTCCACCGTTCGCCGCCCAAACCCAGTCCCTTCAGATCGGCTTTAATGCAATCTTCCCATCTTCGCTTCGGTCTACCCCTCCGACGCTTACCATTCGGCACAGCAAATATTAACCTTTTAGGGATTCTCTCGTTACTAAGCCCAACAATTTTACAATCCCATTTGATACGCCGCAATGAAATTACCTCAATTATATTACCCGGATACAGTTCACGCAATGCGGCGTTGTGCAACCGTCTGAACTCTCCGGTAACTCATCCTTCTTCGGTCCGAATATTCTACGCAATGTAATGAGCCCGCGCGAGGTCTTTTCACGCGAGATTCCTTCAATAATAAAAAACATAATTTGATTAAATCACACAATTAATTGAAATAGGAAGGTTGGGAATAAAAAAAAAAAAAAAATTAGTTGAGAAAACTCTAAATTTACTAAAAAAAAATTACTGAAAACTCAGGAAATTCAGTAATATAAATAATAAATAATAAGAACATTTAGGACATAAGTATGTACAACTAAGCCATAGTCTAGCCAACTAATTGACTTTAGCTAGTTTCATTATTGATTTTATTTTATAAATGTTATTCATTTATGTAGATTATTTAAAAATTGTCTCTTAAAGTATTATTGTTCGTTTAATTACATTTAAATGGGCTTTAGGAACCACTTAAACACCATTTCATATTGGTAGTTAGTTTCTTTCTTTTTTTTCGTTAATTTTATGAAAAAAAAGCTTTCGGGCTGAAGCCCCCCCGAAATTAAATCCTGGAACCGCTAGTGCCAAGCAATATAGCGAAAAATGGTATATAATCAATCATATTATAAAATTTACTAGATTTAATTTTGTATAGAACGCTACCTAGTAGTGTGGACTTTTAGTGTGTTTACCTCCTTACTAGTCCAAACAATGTCCCTAAGTCAATAATTTTGACAGCACCATTTCTTTCTGTACCATTTCTTTCTGTACCCTCTTTTTAAGCATTCAGTGACTGGACTAATGTACATCATATAGCCGTAGACTGAAATGGCCTACGTTTCTCTCTCATCACTGAAGAACATTTCATCCCTTCCTCTCTTCGATAATTCGTTGAACCAAAAAACATTTAGCCCGAAAGCCCTCCCTCCCAGTAGATCCGCCCGTGTTGCTTGGTTGCCGAGATATCCGCCCTTAACTATCGCTAATTTCGAAAAAAAATGTTTTTACCTCAACTGTTTACTGTATTTAACTAGATAACTCTTGATTGCTTCATTCTACGATTTAGCCTAATTAATAAGAAGCTAGATTTAGCTAGATTAATAAGAAGTTTTTATTAATTAAATTTTCTTCAAGAAAAGATATTATTCTACTAGTTTATCTTCAACGGTTCAAAAGTTAGATCGATTATAACTTTATATGTCAGTATAACCGAGAATTTGCAGAAAAAATGAATTTTTGTAATATATGTTGGATGTACGTATATGTATATATGCAAATACATAGAGATGTATTGAGAATTGAAGGGAGCGGGGTAGCTTCCAATGCAAAGGTCCCGAGTTCGAACCCCGGCTCATGGCAGAAAATTTATTTATCTGTTTCATTGGCCGTGGGGCGACCTTGGGTCAGGATTCCCTCCTGGGGCACATCCAGCCTCTATAAAGTGGGTACCCTTAATTAAATAATTAATTAGGGAGGAAAACCTGGCGGTTGAGCGTGATCTCGGTCAAATCACCTCCTTGCACAACCGTGGACCTAGAAACAGTGCTTTCCCTAAATAGTACTGAACCCCCAGACCCAGACCGATACAACCCTTTATGGGTTGTAGTGGTACAGGTTTTTTTTTTTTTAATATAGAATTAGAGCAATATAATAACAAATATTATAAAAATTAATTTTTTCTGAAATTTCTCAGAATGGTATATAAAGTTATAATTGATCTAACTTTTGAACCGTTGGAGATAAACTAGTAAAATAATATAGGGGCTTAATCGTAGAACATAACAACCAAGAGTTAGGTAGTCAAATACAGTAAACAACATTAGATAAAATTCTTTTCTTATTTTTTTTTTCAAATTAGCGATAGTTGAGGACGAATATCTCGGAAATTAAGCAAGATAGCGAAAAAAAGATATGTAATTTAATCAGCGTTAACTTTGTATAGAACATTTTTGTCGATGCGATGGATATTTTTCCTGATATAAGCGAAAACCCGAAAAATGACCTTCTAGGCGCCCCTCCCCCCTCACATCTGGCTCACCACCTAGGAGTGGGGACTTTTAGTATGCTTACCTCCTTACTAGTCTAAACAATGTCCCAAAGTCAAAAATTGTAACGACGCCATTTCCTTCTATAATCATTCATTGGCTGGACTACATATGTATTGTACACGTATATGTATTTTAGACGTACATATGTAATTAGTTATATTATCTAACATCGCATGAAAAGTTTCGATATATTCCACGAGAAATATCGAAATGTATTCTTATTTACAGACTACTTTTAAGGGCAGAAAAAAAAAATGTGGATTTTCATTGTGAAGGAACAAGCTCTTCTGGCCTAACGAAGCACTCAAGCACCGCCGCGTGCTTCAGAAGTCTTCTATCGAACCGCCTCTGCAAAATGTGAGAAGGCACTATTAAACAGAAATAGTGAGAGAGTGCTTTTGTAGGAGGGTATTAACAGCCCTTAATTGTCTCACAAAGGTATGCAAATCAACTCTAATATGCCATTTCCCGCAACAATTAGCAATTAACAACACATTTTCTCTTTCAAAATTAAGCTTTAATTTATCTTGCACTCACCAGTGTTACTAATAATGAAAGCTATAAGAAAATATTTAATTCTAAAAATGGCGCTATGTTATATTATATTCAAAAGTCGATAAATATATAATCCACGCCATTTGATAAATAAATCCTTAATATATCCTTTTCTAATCACACAATTCTCCAATTTCTTTTATGTCCCAGGGATAAATTTTTTATATTCTTACAATAAATCTTTTATGATCCTAATAAAGATAGTAAAATAGGTAATATATCCTTTAATACACTTAGGCGGTCTCATAGTCCAATTTCCTCGCTCCCATAAAGGTTCTGGATAATACTCCTTAATGGAAAGTGGTCGTGAGACCTACTTGCGGAGAATTGTCCGCTGTGTTATTGCGAGTGAAAACCAATAACTAGAGGTAAGCACAGCTTAATAGCTCAACTATAATCGATATATTGTTAATTTAAGTCGATACCAGTTTGATATAGGTGATAATTTCTTTGAATGACTCAATTTAAAATACACCAAAATGGCCTTTGAAATTTGGCACATTTATTTGTAATTGCTTTCCCTCTCCTTCCTTGCCATCTCAGCTATATGAGATTTCTCCAAAACCAGAGGAGAGGATGAGGGAGTATTGCCACAGTTAAAAGTCCCCTTGCCACGCGATACCAATCTTCGGTTTATCAGGTTACCCGGAGACGCGTATTATACAGTATTGCCATTTTCTCTTGTTTCCCTCCAAAATGGTCCATGTTTATCTGAGATTCTCGAGACATTCCTGAACAGCTTGAGACGATGTAGGTTACATTTTAATAATAGAAATAATAAATGTTGATCTTCTTACTGGCCATGTAAGAGACTGTATTAGACTGTTAATGTATTTTTTTTTAAACATTGTTTATTTGTTTTAAATCTGTTATTGCTTTCTCATTACCGAAGGTAGGGCAGCGATTAAAAATATGTATCAAATTGTTATGGGTGTAATGACTAAACGTGCTAGGCAGTGAACCTAAGGAAGGAGATATATATAAATTTATAAAGATAACTAAATTATGGAAATAAATAAAATAAGAAAATTAATATATATATATATATATATATATATATATATATATATATATATATTACAAAAGTTGAAATGATATATAAAAGCTAAATTAAATAAAACAAATTTAAACATATGTACAATATTTAAATTTGCCGAAAATGGAATAAAAAAAATTTGTCCGTCCGCCGTTGCTCGCCTTTTCTCCGAGACTGGCCCAGAAGAATTTATTGAAATTTGTAATCAAAGTCAGAAGTCACCCAACGATGATCCTCCTACCTACATCCTCCTACGATATTACCATCTCCCCCCTTTCTTTCAAGATGGCGCCCGAAAAAACCTGCGTTGGTATAGACTGTAGCACTTAAACAAATGTAAGAATCTCAATGAAAATTGGCTAAAGTATTATTTTCGATGGCCTTTAAATTTGTCTATATAACGTACTTTAACGAAAAGAAGCTGGTAAAAAAGTTACGAGGGGTGGTGAAATTAGATTTCTAAATATTTCAAAAAGCATACACATTTTTTGTCATTTTTATAATCCGGAGCTTCAAAGGTATTTAAATTTACTAAAAAACAAAATACGTTTCGTCGAAAACAGAGCATTATTAGTAAAGATATCGCGGTTTTTAAATATTTTTGGTTTATTTTTATATTAATTTAAATTAATAATTATTTTAAGAACTACGTGACAGATAAACCAGAAATGAATAAAAATATCGAAGAAATCCAGTATGTTAACTTGAATTAATACTCAACCAATGCAATCTTAAAATTTATATTTTTAATTACTAAGCATAATTACGTACACACACAGGAAAATAAAGTATATTTATGGAATTGTTAGTTAATAAATACATTTTTATTTGTATTGAATAATTAATAAAGTAACGTTAATTAGTTTACTTTTCAAAGAATATTTAATAAATTAAATTATATTTAAAAAAGTCGAATCAAGAATATTATTTCATTCATTATTCAAATAAAGTTTGCTTGATTGTGGCATGTATCTCATTACCCACAAAGCACAGTAAACATTTTGTTGGAGGTTATTTTAACGCTGGATTGGTGAACATAACAGATATATCTTGCAAAACTATAATCCATGTCAGTAATGCACTTATTTCTATCTTTAATTTTTAAAAATGCACTTATGCCTGTTTATCTATGGGTCCTCAATTAATATTGATGACTGAATAAACCACATTTTATTCTAACAGTATATTTTAAGCTGAAATCTAAATTTCAGTCCTACTCTAACAATCTATTTGAATTATTTCCCTCCTATCAAATACCTTTCCCAACTCCATTTTGATAAGTGTATTTTGATATTTATATGTACATACATTTTATACATACAAAGGAAAATTATTGCTTTATATTTCATTTACTAAGTATATTTAACTAATTTATTTTAAATTATGTTTGTTTCTTAACCACTCTCTCCTGCATCTTCACAGAACTTTAAAATCATTTGCCGCCTGAACCAGGGGTGCCCACAAGAGCGTTGCCCTTGCCTGAACCACCCAAAATATTAAATGTTAATTTTAAGAGCTATATTTTATCATTGATATGGAACCTAGGATTCATTAATTCAGATGGAATTCATAAACAAATAAACTGGTAACTGAAGCAAAAAAAAAAAAAAATAGTTCCAGTTAAAATAAATTTTTAATTGTGTTACCTAATAATTTATTTTAATAGAATTATTAAACAAGCTAAGAAAGCTTGTTTTAACATTCAAATCGAAAAGTAAAATATGAACAATATATATTATATTGAGCTATATATTCAACTGTGCTCTGTAAGGTATAATTTATATAAATATATCCAACAACTTAGTCAACTGTCCCCATCTTTGTCGAGAAAGAAGCCTTTTACAGACTAAGCCAATTGATTCTTATGTCTATATAAAGCACTGAAACCACTCAAATATAAAGTTTTTTGCGCGCTATCTATCCTAATATGAATAGCATAATATGAACTAATCAATAAAATTTACGTAAATCGTAGCCGAGCACATTATGAGTTTTAATTATAATTTATTGGTCATTACTAAACACTAAGTAAGAGTTTAAATTACTAAAGTTGAATATAGATCTAAATATCTAATTAAGATAGGTAAATTACATTAAATTTAGAGGGAAACTATATCCCTATGTCTCATTTAACTTTATATAAATTGGATGTTAGGAATAATACTCTAATTTATGTCGAAAGTTAAAGCTCTTCTTGCAACATATTTAAAGGCCCCTTTAGTGTCCTGTTATTTCTAAAAAAAAAATTTTAAAATTAACATATCATTGTTTTAAGTTATAAATGATTTTTTTTTTAAATCGTTCTATTTAATGAATTGAAAAATTTGTACTAAGAATGGACAAGACACTACTTTAAGTTAAACGAGTTACTTATGCAAAACACTACATTCTACCTATGCATAACTATAATAACATATTGAAGGGCTGTAATGAATCATTTTATTCCTCCAAAGACATTTCAGTTATATTTAATTAAGAACAAGACTAACTACATATAAAGAAATCGGGCAGTAGGTACTAGGAACAATTATGTGAGCCTTTCAGTTAACAGAATGACTAATTGCAATTTCTATATTTTGATTTATTATTTTCAATAATGAACCATTGTAATCGAACAAAACACTCAAAACGTCAACCCCTCTCAAAATTTGAGTTTTTACGTTTCAGGATACGTAGAATTCGAAAAACGAATAAACATTTTTTTGTCCGTCCGCCGTCCGCGCATTTTCTCAGAAACTACTGTGCCAATTTTTTTCAAATTTGGATTTTAAATCAGAGGTCACCCTAAGATGATCCTCCTTCATCGACATTACTATTCGCCTTTTACTTTTAAAAAAACCTGTGTTGCTATAGACCGTAGTGCCTAAGGAAATGTACCGATTTCAATGAAACGTCGCTAAAGTTTTCAAGATACTCTTTAAATTTATTAATATAACATATCAATATAATTTCAACGAAAAGTAGCTGGTAGATGGTAAAATTTGATTCCGTATAGCTCAAAAAGTACACACTTTTTTATTACTTGTTTTTTAAAAGTTTGCAGAATTTCCTAAAAAAATCGCTAAAATGGAACAATTAGGATATGTTCTCTAGATTGTTTTTATGCTCTACTGCAAATCCTTTGTTTTGGAATTTGATTTTTGAATTTGTTACTGAAATAATTACTAACGATGAAAAAAATGTTTAGGCAAATAATTGGAATTAACTTTTTATTTCTGTTAATGTGTCACTAGAAAGCTAGAGCTGACTGATGATTTCTTCTCCTTGGAGAACAAAATCACGATCTCAATAGTGGATGCTTAGTATTATTGTCACAACTGGCAATGAAACATCTTTTCATTTTTTAAAGAAACTACAAAACTTATCAGGTATCTGAAAAAACCGATGGGGACAATGCACAGTTGCCAATATTATTGTATGCAGTGTCATGGCAGCAGATTGTGTATGCTACGTTTCGGGAAATATATCGAATAGTGTATGAGAGATGTTTTAATAATGATGGCAGTTTCACCATTAGTGAAGTGTTGTCTGGATAATCTGTGATGTAAATAGTGGGTAATTATTTATAACCACTACTCCTTCAGCCATCTTGGTTGATTCCAGGTTATCCACAATGTTTCAGAAAGGGTTTACAAAAGATAGCACCAGGAAGCACCACTATTACGGAGGGGTTGTCTTGTCATCCCTTGACCCCTCCACCTTACGTTCATTACAAATAATTACCAATATAACCTTTACAATATAAATTACGAGCATTTTTTTTACTTGTCGATTTTGTTGCCTCTTCAATATATCGATTAAGCAAACTTTCTACTTTCGATGTTATTTATAGACACATAATACCTCAATCAATTTTTTTTTTTCTATATATATTTCTAATATTATTTATGATTATTGTGTTGCTTTTCGGTTTGCTTATCCTAAATTAAAGAAGTTCATTAACTTAAGTTTGGATTTAATTGTGACACTTGATCTGTAATTGTAATGTTTGTTTTTCACCAATGATAATCACAAACCCCCGTAATTTTTATTTATTTTATTTTTTTAAATTTTATTTATTTCCTTTGAAGTGAAAATGGTGGGAAAAGGATGCTAACTTTAAAAAAAGACGGGTGATACGTAACCTAAACGATCTAATTTCTATATTGACTTAAAATAGAGGTGAGGTGGAGGGGACAAGAGCCGACAAGAGAGCCCCTCCGCAATAGTGTCGCTTCCTGGTGCTATCTTTTGTAAACCTTATTTCAAACATTGTGGATGACCTGGAATAAACCAAGATGGCTGAAGGAGTAGTGGTTGTAAATAATTACCAGTAGTGCGATCCGGAATATTTAATTTGTTTCGTGAAATGTGGTAAATGTTTCAGTCATCAAAGCAACTTTCGTTCGTTTTTCATTTAATTAAACGTCTAATTCCGTTCCGTTCTTAAGAAGAACTTAAAATTCACCTAGCGAATTTATCCATCATCTTTTGATAACATGAACTTTCATGTTTTTATCCGCCTACTGAATAGTAAAATGCAAATTAATTTGAATATATACTAAAGATTTTTAGCTAGAAAATACGTCTGAACTTAAGAAACCCGATCCATATAAATTGACAAAATAAAAGGATTATTGAATGTCATTTAATTCTAGAAATGTTCTTTTTTTTTAGGAATCAATAAGGAAATTAAGTGATGGTACAAGGGGCTATTGCAACTAAAATAATCGCTTACTAACTCACGATATGGTGGTATTTTATGAGGTTGGTACTTGCATTTTCTAGAATAAGTTCACTGTCTCAACCAGTCCTGGCAGTCTTTCCTGATAAGAATTTAATTATATAGATAACATAACTTCAGTGGAAAGCAGGCTGGTAACTTTCTGCAGCTCTCAGTTGTTCAGTTATGATCAGAGGAATGAGTCATCCCCACTGTTATTCAATGTAACTTTTGACCAGGTAATACTTTCATTAGATTTAAAGATAATCATATTCATTACAAAATAAAATTAATCATTCTTAAGTAAGCTGGACGATAGGTCTGGACCTAGTGACATATTGTGAGCTGATTCGGCAGAGGTCAGGTTAAGTCTAAAAATAAGCTCGCAGCTTACGTCAACAGCCTGGCCAATAGCGGACGTGATATCAAATATTTGTGCTGACGTAATACATTACTTATTCATAAGTGAATTTATATTTTAGGATATATATAAAATTCTGCAAGGGCGAAATGCATGGCTATATATTATTATTATTTTATATGTTCATTTTTTTTACTCTAGCGTTAGCCGGTAAGAGAATTCGTGTACGTGCAGCCCAATATAATTTATCATTTTTGGCATCATTGCCTTCTTAAAAATATCTTCGAACATAGGAGTACCTAAAAGGGGAATTCATGGCGGTAGTTGCACCATCAACATTTTTTAGAGGGCTCATTTTGAAGAGGTTTTGAATTTTTAAAGGGCATATTTTGACGTAGTTATGAATCTTTGAATTAAAAAGTTTCAAACCATGAAAGAAGGGGAAATCCGCGCATTGGGCCGCACCACAATATAAAATATATTCATTAAAATTGTTAGACAAATTTGACAAAAAATAAGAAAATAAATAAATAAACATAGAGTCCTAATTGGCAGCAGTAGATATACGTATTCCCAACTTCTTAACCCTATGCAGCCGAAACTCCATATAACACCAATGTCGGGCAGTTGGATAAAAATAAAAAAATAAAAAGGAATAAGTGGAAAACCATTGACTAGGCCATAGCAAGTGCAATTGTAAATGGCCTATGATTTTCCTGCATACTTTCGCCTGCACTATTTTAAGAAGATGAGAGCAATTCAATTAAATTAAAAGGAGTGAATAGTTTCAGAACCTTCTATCTTGAGGAGAGGGAGGGAGGCCACCCTTCCGCAAAAATCTTACAATCCAGGGTAAATACGAAAGGTGGACCAACCAAGGGGGCGGGGTGGCTGAGCGGGTGAATGCGTGCGGGTAGAAGATAATGTGATAAAATAATACCGAGTTCGCATCCCGGTGCCCAGAGAGGTTATTAACTCTGGCATTAATCACCCGCCCTGCCAAGGACACAACTGACTTATAAACGACATGTCCACGGCTGACAAGCCAATCAGGGGACAACTGAAAAGGAGCTGGATGAGAAATCTCCTTTCCTGAATTAAGGCAAGTAAACAAAATCCAGGAAGAAGTGCTGCTAAAATGTCATAATTATCAGGTGCGGATGAAAGTTCGTCTGCTACACCTACCCGCAGTACACACTGGATAGATATCACTCTGGCCTCACCAACGTTATCTAGATACATCTTCGATTGGACACTCAGATCAGAGACGAGTTCGGACCACAATGCGATTGCATTTGGCCTGGTAGATGATCCAGAGTGTTCCTATGGCAACGTGAAGGGCTATTTGACCAGAAGAAGTGAATGGAATGTCTTTCGGTGCATGATGGAGGGTGAAATGGTCGACGAAGACAGTGAAGTTGAGGATTCAGAAAACACCGATGACCTAGACTACAGGGTGTCAAGGATTACCGATGCCATCTGTGATGCCGCCGAGAACTCCCTCCAGCACCGGAAAACGAGGGCTCGACCTGTCCCGTGGTGGACGCCGGCCTTAACAGCTAAGAAGATAGACCTCTACAAGGCACGGCGGTCGTACCAGAGGTGCAGATGCGACGAGAGGCGCACTGCACTTCGTAAAGAGTATAAGTCCATGGCCAGGGTATACCAAAAAGCGGAAGTCTTGGGACGATTTTATCGTCAAAGAATCTTCAAAGAATCCTTGGGGTATTCCATATAAGGTGGCTCTGGGCAAGTTGACTCCGCTGCAAACTATAGCGGGGATGAGGCATGAAGATGTCCATGCTACCACCTTAGAAGAGACCGCTAATTTTTTCGTCAAAGCGACTTACCCTAAGGACGACCCATCTCAAGACACCCAAGAGGAACATTTTGTGAGACATAACACGGTATACCCGCCAGGCACTGCCTTTTGCTCATTATGGGATGCAGATGATATTCGTATTGCCGTGGGTAGGCAAAAGAATGGCCGCGCTACAGGCTATAGATGCATCTATAGCGCATGCTATAGATGCAGCGATCCTAAAGAACAGTATCTCCTATATTGAAGAGCGACTTTTAGGAATCTTTAATAATTGTTTAGATAGGGGATACTTCCCAAGGAAATGGAAGATCGCTGATTTGAGACTCCTCTACAAGAGAGGAGGCAGGGGCAAACAACTTCCTAAGTCATATAGACCAATTTGTCTCCTCCCTGTGATGAGTAAGGTCCTGGAGAACCTCATGATGACCAGGTTAAGGCCAGTTCTTAATCAAGCAATCTACGGCAATACGGCTCTACCAGAGGCAGAGGAACCGCTGATGCTCTGCTGCGAGTTCGCAGAGATGTTGAAGAAAGGGCGGAGCGATACGTCATGCTGCTCCTTTTTGATATATCCTCCGCCTTTGATAGTTTATGGTGGCCCTACGTACTCCAGCAGCTGCAAAAAAAAATATGACGCTCCCAGCAACCTATATGCCCTCGTAAGGAGCTATCTTTAGGACAGGCGAGTGAAGATCAAAGGCAGCTATTACGAGGTAGAAGCTTCCGTAGAGAGGGGATGCCCTCAGGGATCAGTACTTGGTCCTGCTCTATAGAAGCTGGTTTTTGATGAGTTGCTGGGAGCGCTTGAAAATGAGCAGTTCTCTGCCACTGCCTATGTTGACGATCTAGCTGCTGTGGTGGCATCCAACAGCAGGGCGGGGATCAAACTAGCAGCAGAGCGATGCGCCAACCTTGTAGCCAGATGGTGTGAGGGAAAAAAAATTGCGTATGGCTGCTGAAAAGACGCAAGCCATCCTCTTGAAAGGCACGACTGATAGAGCACACCCCATTAGCATGGATATAGAAGGTCAAATAATACGCCCAAGTGAGGTGGTAACATACCTTGGTGTAAGGTTAGGAAAAGGCCTAAATATAATACCTCACTTGGATTATCTAGCAACTAAGGTGACCCAAGCCTTGAACGGACTCAGTCGTGTTGGGGGTGCATTCTGAGGCCTCAGTTACCCTGCAATGATGACGATATATAAAGGCGTTGTGCTGGGTATCTTGAGGTATGCATCTCTCTCCTTGTATAGGAACCTCACACAGCGACAGCGAAAAAGGTTGGCGTCGGTCCAGAGGATGGCCCTGTTACGTGTCACCAGAGCATTTAGGACAACGTCACATGAAGCAGTGCAGGTCCTAGCGGGGTCGGTACCTCTCGACCTCCTCCTGCGAGAAGATGTGACCAAGAATAAATTCAAGAAAGAAGGCTTGGCTGGAGTTCCAGAAAATCTACGGGTGAGGATTGTGGAAAGTCCCAACAAATGGAAGAAGATAATCCGGGAGGATACGATTGAGGAATGGAGCCGTCGGTGGGTTGCTACCCCGAAAGGGAGTACTCTCAGAAAATACTTCTCCACCGTACAGTCGCGGTTAGAAACAGAATGGAATTCCCGGACTATTGGATTTCACAGTTCCTCACGGGGCATGGGGGTTTTCGAGCTAAGCTACATGGTTTTGGCCAGGACATAGTTCCCCAATGCCCCACTTGTGGAGTACTGGAGACTGTTGAGAACGTGGTCACGGCCTGCACTGCATTTGAAGGAATAAGGGCAACGATGATGAGAACCGCAGGAATTTACGTCCTAACAGAGGATGAACTTCCTCAGTTGGTAAGTAAGGAGAACTTCCCTCGGTTCAAGAAATTCATTTATGACTGGAAGAACGCAGTGGGTCCAGCCCACTTCAACATCGGAGCACGGAGAAGAGGATCACCACCAAGAAGACCGCCGGAAGACGGACACCCTTGGTAAGACGTCACCAAAGATAATATATTTTAAACTGTTTCACTTGCAGTAGTATGCTGTTATGCAGTCATGCATAACAGCCGACTATTGCAAACGCCCGTATGGCCCATCAGGCGAGGTAGGGTGAAATGTAAAAAAATAAATAATAGTAGGTGCGGATGAAAGTTAAAACGGAGAAAAAATAGTTGCATACTTATGAGTTCATTGATAAGAAGTGGATTTGTTTTTATAAAAGCTCTTATATTTAAATTATGAACTCTCAGGAAGTAATTCTTTAGTTCTGAAAAAAAAAAAGGATCTAACCAAATAGAGTGTCTATGATCAGAATGGAAAACATTTGGGAATACTACAATATTATTGTTTATATTCTGTGAAAGACCCAGTAGATCTTGTGTATGAGAGACATTTTTTTTTATGTTGATAAAAGGTATTAATGAAATAACATAACGTAGTATTCTAATAACACTAAACATGACCAGACTATAACCTCCTTTTACTCTGATCAGACTTCTGTTTATCATCTTAACATAAAATAAATACATAAACTTCAATAAGCACATAAATATTGAATTATGCAATGATATTAAAATAGTACTGGTTATAATAATAAATATTTAATTAGTACTGGGTAATAAAATAAGTAAATTTATGTTAAAGTATAATTATTTTTTGATAAATTTAAATAATTTTGATACTAGGAACCAGCATCGCCTAATGAATGCCTTCTGAATTAGCTCAACAGAATTCTGCATTGGAAGCCACAGTAATCTGCCTTTTGAGAAAGTGATTGTTGCGGTAAACCAAGCAGTGCTTTGGAAGTTGGCTGAATTATACGGTATCGCCCCCTTACCAAGCCATACACTGCGGGTAACCCACGCAAGCTCAAGCTGTTATCTTGTCAAGTATTGTATTATATACAGAAACGTGTTTTCGAGATCACTTACCATACATTTTAGATTTCATACTATAGATGAAATTCTTAGTTACTTCCTTGATATTGTTTCACATTGACTATTGTTTTATAGTTTACATTTGGGTGATCTAAGGATTCCAGGAAAAACTAAAAGTTTCATTAATTGATTTGTTCGATGCATGTTCTGCTTCGAGGAACGCCTCTGCTCCCCGATTTCATCAAGAGTGTAAATCGCTTTATCCTTTATCCACACCAAGAGAGACAACCACGAGATTGGTTACAAGAGAGGATACATTTAGTGGGCCTCCTAAGAAAACGAATGCAAGAGAGCGACCACACTATTTAACTATATATGTATGTATACATATATCGAGGTATTGTACAGCTAATACAGTTAGCAGAAAGCCTTGACACAGCGTGTTCGATAGAGGGATAAGATGACTAAGTGGATGAAGGAAGATGAATAGAAGTATGATTTTAAGTGTCAGGTGGATTAGCACCGAATTCACTCTTGGTCTGCCGTGTAAGGGATCAACCTTAAAACTCTGCAGGAACGGTAACCACAAACGGAGAGACCAATATCAAGAGAGGATGAAATACTAACGGAGGGATTTATCTCCTGACTTAGTATGTAGGAAAAAAAAATAGGTGGTTCAGCATCCAGACTTCATATGGAGAGAGGGCGAGAGAGAATAGGTTATAACTTATTGGACATAGTGATGTAAAAGGCAGTTTGATGAATACAAATAAGCGTATACCTGTCATATACTGATCAACAGCGTACAAGGTCTACACCCTAAAGGGCAGAGATCCGAGAACCTGACCAACTCTTCGAAGGACTGCGGTAATCATTCCGCAATCGGCCATCAAGAGCGTTACAATTATAGTTATATTTAAGCTTTGATCAGTATATGTTATCGCCATTAAACTTTATTAATAAAAAATATTTACAATGTATATACATATTTCAACTTACAATTTGAGTATTTTACCATACAATAATAATAAATAAAAATACATTTTTTAGATACATTGCACGAGCGAGCTCGTGTGGCGCTGCCAGGAAGTGGACAGGTGAACTATTTGTTTCTTGTAGGTTGTTAAGCAAGTGGCGGGCAGGAATCTGCCTCTACACATAGTACATATACTATATATTCCGTATACTGTATATATTCTTTGTACTAAAGAATGTAATTTGACAAAGTGGCGCTGTAGCTAACAGGTGCACAATGTATCTGATATGGAATCAAGCTGGATGAAAGTCTGGAAAGAGGATATTTATAGTGAAATATTTTCCTCCTATGGATATTCTGTTATTATTAGAAACAGTTATTGAATTATTTCTGATTACGCTGAAGTGATCGAAATATAACAATGCTAAATGAAATATCACTTGGGCAAAAATAATCTTTTTTTTTTTTCATTTTCAGGTATTGTCATAATATTCGTATCGATACATAAATATTACGGAGCATGGAATTCTGTATCACATGATTAAATAATACTTGTTGACTTTTGAGTTTAAAGAGATTAATTTCAATGTAAAGCAAATAATTGTTTGGTGTGTTGCGGAAGGGGTAGGTTCGTCTTTGTTGACAAGTTTTAATTTTCAAAATTTGAGAGTGAAAACGTTATTAACGACAACAGTATCGATCAAAATTGAAAATAAAATTCACAAGCTTTAACTTTAATTTCTAGGTTAATAAGTAGCCTATTATATAAACGAACAATTAAATTTTACATTTAAAACTCAATGCTAGAATTCAATAACTTTTAAAAAATTTCCTGGATTCGTTTATTTCTTTCCAAGAATCAAAGTTATATCTTATCCGAGCAACAAATTGAGATGGTACTTCTGCAGATTCTTTTAAACGAAGTAGATGATCTGGTCGTACGAGATGTTTCATTTTTTGGGATGGGGGCAACAAAATTTTTAATTGGACCAGAGAGATTCCTAAATAATTAAATAAGAGATTCATAACTCATTCATACAGTAGACTATTCCAATTCACCAGTTCTTTCAGACGAATAGGTCACGAATTATTTGGGATTCGGTGTTCTATAACAGTTACTGTTTTACTAAAAAAATGTTTTGCTTTAAATTAGAGTATGAGCTCTCTCTTTTTGCTGCGATTTTTCCTGATATTTGATGCTGAACCAATCGAAATCTTCTAGTTCCGGTTATGCTTTGCTCAAATTATTCATCTCCCAACATAATATTAAAAGCATTTCGTACTCAGACCCCGTGTAGAATTCATATAAAAAGAAAAAACAACAAAAACGATTCACCCTTTCCAGAATTAACGTGTCACAGACACGTGTCAGAAAATATGTTTTTGGACCCATAGGCTTTGCAACCTAAAGATCTGTAGAAAAAACTTCACTTCCAACATCTGATAGGACTAGAAAACTTTATATACCTTATTGTGGTATAAATATATAAACTTCCAATAAAGTCTTTATACTCTGATATATTTAAGTATATAGGTAAGAATTAACAATGATACTTTTGTTTGGCGAATTTATTCAATTTGAAGAGGTAACATTACTAATCATTGTACTATGCATAATGAGTAAACTGATAAAAAAAAATCTATTTTGTAAGACAATAAAACGAAACATAAAGTTATAACAAGATTACTTTCCCAGCCATAACAAGACCATACAAGCCCAGATATAGAACTTTGTTTAACCCAATATCGGATTACTGGAAAATCCCACAGGATTTAACGAACGGAGCTGCAAAAAACTGTTTGTTAATTAAACTATGGCAGGCCGCACAGTCGGACAAGAGAGGAAAAAAACCCTCAAAAATAGAAGTTTCATTTCTACCAATTAAATTAATGCTTCTTGGAGCTTAATATTTGTAGAATGTTCGAATGAGTGTAAAATATCAACATCTTAAAAAAAAAAAAAAATGTCAATGTTTTACATAATAGTCCGTGGTACAGACCCCTCTTTTATCGAAGTATTAACATCCGCCTGAAACTTCGTAAATAGTTTTATCTCATCGTAAACTAAAACTATTTTGTTTATGAAAACTCTTCGAAATGGGGCGATTTCAATCTGGAGGGAGACAAACTTTGTCTATTTAATTAAGCATTAAAAACTAGTAAATACCCATTTGCTTTCTACTTGGATCGTAAGATAAATTAAATGGGTATTTACAGATTTTTGTATCTAATTAAATAGACATAGTTTTCCTTCGTCCAAATTGAAAACGTCTCAATGCCAAGAGTTTTCTTAAATGAAATAGTTGTAGCTTACGATGGGATGAAACTATTTACGAAGTTTCAGGCGGATGTTCATAATTCGATAAAAAGTGGTCTGTACCACGGACTATAAGTTCTTAAGACTTTTATTGGAGTCGAACAATATAACTTTAAGTAAAAATTATTTCATAAAATTGTGACATCGAACAATCGAAGCATTTTCTTGAGAAAGTTTTTATAGTTATGGTTTGCCATTTGTTGAAATGATATTGCACAGGACTTCACAAATGATATTCACAAAGGGAACATTTTTCTTCTTCAATTTCTTCGTGAGTTAAGTTTGTGAAGAGTTAGTCAACAACATTTTACAATAAACCGACAATACATTTGTTAAGCATCTCAAAAATTTAATGTTTATATCGATATTTTTAATTCGCTATTATACTAATAACGATACTTTTTTATTTTTTTATTTAGAAATATAACAATTTGTCACATGGACAATAATTATACTGATACAGGAACACATTCATACCATATATACAGAAAATATAAAATTAACAAAAGTAAAATAATAATCAAAAACTATTTACAATAAAAAATAAAATAACCTAAAGATAAGTTACATAAAAATACAGTCATACAATATATGCAATCAGACAGGGAATCCCAAGCCAGGCTTCTCCTCCCAACTATCGAAGGAAAAACATGACTTCAAGAGATCCCCGCGCTACTCTCTCAACCGCGTCACTGGTGCTAAAGCCAGTGGAGATCGAGCGAGAGCGGTTTAGCCACATACACTCATGTCTTGAGTGGAAAATCTGGCTATTCTCGGAACTCTATGATGTATACTACAAAAGATCTGTTGGCCACTGGCGCTTCAACCTTCGAGGAGGATTGTAGGGATGAGTGGAACTAGATAGGGATTGTGCTAGGGGATTCGGATGATTTATAAGTTTCTGATGGAATTTGGAAACATTTTCTGTGATAAAGTCGAGGAAAAATGGGATATTAAGGTCATAATGTAGGGTTTTGTTGGTTACATAGAACCGAGCATCGACTAATGTTTGGAGGATTTTGGACTGAAAGGATTGGATGCGTTTGATGTTAGAAAATTTCGCTGTTCCCCACAGTTCAAGTCCGTAGGTCCAAATAGGTTTCAGAATTTTCTTATAAATCATTAATTTGTTGCCAATTGAAAGTTGAGATTTTTTAGTCAGTATTCTGTATAATTGACCGAATAACAATACTTATTATTAAAAAAAACACTTTATTCAGAAATATTACAATTTGTCACAGTTAAGGACACTTATAATAGAGTTCAGAGATTGCATTCATACCGTATATACAAAAATATAAATAAATAAAGTAATAACAAAAGAATAAGAAGAAAGAACAAAAGAGTAAAGAAAAAAAAAATATATATACACATAAGTAAATAAAAATAGAAATAAAAGTAAAACAAACACCTTATATAAAACATACATTATTTAAAATTTGCCAGGTGATCTCCGAACCAATCCTGTCCCCTCCACATGTGGAGGGAAAAGGGAGGCCTAGGAGATCCCTACGCTTCTCCCTCAGCCACTTCACTGGTATTTTAAACCAGCGGAGGATGAGTAAGAGCGCTACAGCCACAGACACTCATGACTTGAGTGGAGAATCTGGCCATTGCTAGAACTCCAAAATATCCATATTTACAAAAGGTCTCGTGGCCACTGCCGCTTTAACCTACGAAGGGGATTGTAGGGATGGGTGGTGCTTGATAGGGATTGTACAACGGGATTTGGGTGATGAGAAAGGTTCTGGTGAAATTTGGAAAATTTGGCTGGGATAAGATCAAGAATAAATGGGATATTAAGGTCATGATGTAGGGTTTTATTGGTTACATAGAAGGGAGCATTGACTATTGTACGGAGGACTTTAGACTGAAAGGATTGAATGCGTTTGATGTTAGAAAATTTGGCTGTTCCCCATAGTTCTAGTCCGTAAGTCCAGATGGGTTTCAGTATTGTCTTGTAGATCAGTAATTTGTTTTCACCAGAAAGTTTAGATTTTCTATTCAGTAGTCTATATAGCTGGCCATATCGTCTGTTAAGTTCCTGTCTTTTAAGTCGAGTATGTGGATTCCATGTTAGTCGTCTGTCTAAGAGAAAGCCAAGATACCGGACTGTATCTGAGAAAGGAAGCTGGATGGAGTTAAAATAAACTGGTGGGCAGGTATTACGCCGAAGGGTGAAGGTATTGTGTTTACATTTAGATTCGTTTACCTTAATGCGCCATTTCTTACACCAGTGTTCAATCAGGAAGAGGTGCCTTTGTAAGTTTGCGGACGCTGTTTCAGGATCTGAGTTGGAAGAAAGGATAGCAGTGTCATCAGCGAAAGTTGCCAGGAGGGTATCGGGATGGACAGGAATATCAGCGGTAAAGAGAATGTAAAGGATGGGGCCCAAGACGCTGCCTTGAGGAACACCAGCCTCAATTGAGTAACAGTCGGAGAATTCGGTGCCACAGCGAACTCGGAAGGAGCGGTCGGAAAGATAGGATCGGAGTACTAGGTATAAGGACTGTGGTAGATGGATTTTAAGCTTGAAGAGTAATCCGGCGTGCCATACCCGGTCAAAAGCTTGCGCTATGTCCAGAAATGCACCCGAGCAATACTGCTTGCTTTCTAGGGTTGAGGATATATGGTCAACAACTCGGAGTCCTTGCTGGACAGTGGAATGTTGGATTAACAGCTTTAGGTGGTAAGGAGAGTGGGATAGGTATTGAGAGGGATTCTTCTACTTTTACTGTGTGGCTGGGATGGGATTCTGGATGAGGAGCGAAAGTATAGGAAAGGTGTTTGGCAAATTCCTCGGCTTTATCTTCATCAGATGCTGCCCAGGAGCCATCATCTCGTCGAAGAGGGTGGGAAATATGATGGGATTTGAGGATTTTTCTGGTGATATTCCAAAGGGAATTATCATGAGCAGAGAGTGTGGTGAGGTAGAAATTGAATGATTGGGATCTGAAGGTGGCTAATTCTTTTTTTAATTTTTTACAGTGATAATTGTAGGAGTGGCGGTCGGCTGGATGTCTGGTACGTTGCCATAATAATCTGGCACGGCGTTTTATGTGGATTAGGTCAAGGAGGTGTTGAGGTAAATTATGTTTCTTAAGGATTTTTGAGGAGTGATCAGAGGAGGAAGCAGTCCAGACTGCTTCTTGAATTTTGGTAGTGAAGGAATGTACTGCATTGTCCAGGTCTTCAGAGGTTTTCAGGGTTACTCTGAGGTCAATTTTATCGGAGAGGATTTGATGAAAGAGTTTCCAGTTAACTGGGCCTCTGATGAAGGACGGAGGAGAGGGTTTAGGAATAGGAGCTAGTGATACTTGGAGTATTAATGGGCTGTGGTCTGAGGAAAGCTCGTCAAGACGGGCAACGGAATGGTTGAGAGCACCTAAACCATTATGGATAAAGAAATCGAGGATATCGGGATTACGGTTAGGATCAGTGGGCCAGTAGGTAGGTGAGTTGGGTGGAAGAAGGGTAAAATTTTGGGAATTGAGTACAGACAGCAATGTTCGACCACGAGAATTCGTGGTTCTTGAACCCCATTGTTGATGCTTGGCGTTTAAGTCTGCACCCAAGATGAAATGATGTCCTAAGGAAATGAGGAAGGAACTAAATTGGATATTGGAGATGGATTGGTTTGGAGGGCAATACGCTGATGCAACGGTAATAGGAAAGGAGAAGGTTTTGATTACGACTGCGGTGGATTGTAGGAAATCGTGTGTAGGCAGTGGGAGTAGGTGATGGGAGAGGGATTGGTGCACAATGACTGCAGTACCGGCATGTGCTCTACCGTCAGGATGGTCGGTACGGTAAGTTATGTATTGTGGTATTTTTAGGAGCTGTTTTTTAGTCAGTCGAGTTTCCGTTATTAGGGCTACGTCTACGTTCTTGTCTTGTAGTAAGGCTGTTAGTTCGTGTATATGATTTCTAACACCATTCGCATTCCAAAGGAGAATGGATATGGGTTTGATGGAAGTCATTTAAGGATTTTTTAAAGGAGGGATAAGGTGAGATACTAGGTTAGTGAGAAGTGATATCAGTGGGGTAACAAGTGATTTAAATTCTGAAAGAAAGGATGTCAATAAGCTGGTTAGATCTGTAGCATTAGGCGGTGGAGGAACATATTGGATTTGATGTTGGTGAGGTTGTTGTTGATTAGGTACATTAGGTGGGATAGGATATTGAGATTGGGGTTGAGTTTGTTCTTGCGGTAGGGCCTCACATACATTAGTCGGGTCTCTACCCCCAAGTAGCTTGGCAAAAGAAACCTTAGAGTTCACAATTTTAGCGGGTCCTCTTCTTGGTTTAGGTGTATCATCAGGGTCCCTGGGTTTCATATATCTCGCTTTAAGATTTTTATAAATTTGGCAGCCTTTGTAGTTGGCTGGATGGCCTTCCAGGCATAGGGCACAGACTGCTGGTTCTGTAATTGGTTTATTACACTCGCCAGACTTGTGTGTTTTACCACATTTCACGCAGCGTGGTAAGTGGTGGCAATAAGACTTGGTGTGGCCATATGCTTGGCAATTATGGCACTGGATGAACTCTCTTTTTGGGTACGGTTTTTCGACCTTTACGATGGTGTAGAAAATTCTATTCACATCGTATATTTTTTCGATCCCAGGCGATGGCTCTAGATCGACGAAAAATAAGGGCAATGGGATTTTATTCTTTACACCTGGTTGTTCTTTATTTTCTTTTAAAACATTGGTTATCTGACGTATTTTGAACCCTAACGCCGTTAACTCTTCTTTAATCACTTCTATTGAGGTTGAGGAGTGTAAATTTCTTATTACAACTCGTAGTGCTCTTTCCTGTTTCAACTGGTATGTGTGAAAGTCCGCATTTGTGTCTGTTAAATATTTTACGATTTTTCGGTACGCTTCAGGTGTGGCCGGTATTATTTTTGTATCGTTTATTCTGTTTAGGCATGTATAGCTACCTGGGCAGATTTTATTAAGTTGAGTACACAACAACTGGAAATTTCTCAAATTTTTGACAAAGATAGGAGGTGGGCGTGGTTCTCGAGGTATGGGTGCATCTTCCATTTCTTCCCTGTCATTTTCAAGCACCTGGTATGGATTAGGTGTAAAAAATGGAGATTCCATTTCTTGTGAAGACGTACTTGGCAGTGGTTGAGACACAGATTCTTGAGTGTTCGCTGGAGGAGTTCCGGGGGGTGTTAATCGCTTACTACGACGTGTTTTCTGTTTAGGCGGTGAATTACGTGGGGTAGAGCCAACTGAATGGGACCTCTTAGTTGACATTACTTGGTGATAATATCGCATATAAAAAAAAAAAAAAGAAAGGGAAAAAAAATAAATAAATAAATAAAACTACGTCTGCGTGTTATTACAATGGATGAACCACCGGCTGAGAAACAGCCAGTTACGTGGCAGAGCCACAACTGGAGAGGGGAGCCGTCAGCTGTTATGGCTATAGAGATTAAGCCTATAGACGCTAAATCACTAAATTCACTGTCTGTAATAGTACACAGTAAATAACAACACTACTCACTGTGGTGTTAGTCCATTGTTGTTGTTTTGATGTCTGCTTAACTAGTTTTTTTTTTAAAAAAGTAAAACTGAGCACTTATTCTACTAAAAAATAGTAAAACTGTGGGACACGACGTGAAATGTGGGTATTCAAATCAAGCGCATGCGCAGAACTGAATAACAATACTAAAGACCTAGATCGATATTGATAAGAAATATTGGAATTTACCCAATATTGCAACAACTCCAGCAACTACAACGGGTCTTTCACTCAGTCATCAAGCAGTATGAAGTGCTCCGTATCCTGAACCAGAAGAAGCACGCAGCATTCACTATTTAGCTAAACGGCTATAAAAACTGCCCTCAGGGACGCCATTTCTAAACTGGAGGAGAGAAATCGAAGAGGTACTCGAGGAAGGCATCATCGTCTTTGATCAAAGATAAGCTCCTTATCTTTCACGGCATGGAGACCACCCTCTCCCCTTTTCATTTATATTAGGCGCGCTAACGAAGTAACGATCTATGTCCCTTTAGGGTACCACTTTAATGAAAATAAACATTACTAAACAAGACGAATTGTCTCACGTTCATGATCTCCTCACGAAATATATAAAGAATTATTTTATCATACAAGGAAAGGGCTGTTGTCAACAACGTCATTTAACCATGATAGCACGTATCGTTAATTTTCGTATATGGACTAAATTCCCGAGAAAATTCAGGAAAAAAAGTTATAAAGAAAAGAAAAATGTTATAGGGGCCTAATTCCCTATGTATATATTATACGGTAAAATTTATAATACAACTTTTGAAAGGTAATTAAATTACCAACAAAACAAACAAAAAAATCATCAGAATCGAACCAGTATTAGCGATGATACAGCTCATTCTATTTTTTACACATGTTTTAACTTATTACTTTCCTACCTATACTAGGTAAGGAAAGTATTGCGATCGGGTCAAATTTCTGATATGCGGTTTTCGACAGATCTATACGTTTCAGAATCCCCTGAGTTCGAAAAACACATTTTTAGTCATTGGTCTGTCTGTCTGTGTCAAGATTTTCTTTTTTGAATTGAAACCGATTTTCTTGCTTCTTTTTAATTTTGTAGGATTTTGACTACGCCTGTTTTTGAAAGGTAATGAAATTCTCTACAAAACTACATAAAAATCGTTCATTTTGAACATTTAACGAAGTTACAGCTATTCGATTTCCAATGTAAGATTACGGGTTCATTTCCTGGTATCAGAAAGTGGTGAATGACAGAAAAAAGATGACTAAGTGAAAGTAAGAAAATCTTTTGCCCGCATCACAAAAGCTTCACTATTTCCTCTACTTTTAACAGAAATTATTGTTTGGCAATACTAGGCTATGACAAAAAGTTTTTGATTAGCAATATTAGAGAGTATTGAAATTTTTACACTGATCTACCTTCATCAAATAAATCGTACTCGAATCTTTTCTTTGATCAATTTTCAGGAAAATAAATCTAGTTAATTTTTTTTTTTGTTTCTTCATAAACATATGTAAAGATATAAAAACTTTTCTGAAATAGGTAGGAAAGTCCTCACACCAGATTTTATATTTCATTGTTGTGGTCGGAAGATATTTTGTGAGTAAATATTAGTCAAACATTTCGCCCATAAACTACAAAATTTCTTCCATAATAAAACGAAAAATAGGATACTTCTTTGATTATTTATCCTCGATAACAACAAAGCTCAACGTGAATAGGAAATATCATTACAAGAAACTTCCTGAGAACTTTTATTTTAATAACATTTTTTTCCAAAAAAATTTTGTAACGATTAAAATAGAACTTTTTGAAAAGTTCCATATACGTTTCAACCCCTGTAATATATGAGCCTTTCAGTGACAGAATGACTAACTCCAATTTCAAGATTTTCTATTATTAATTTTAGTGATATTTCTAGTCGGAAAATGTATACTTTTATTCACAGTTCAGTGTGATGAAAATAACTTATCAGAAAGTAACTTATATTTTTTGTATTATTACTATTCAATTACTCTGTATTTTTGTTTATCTGTATCACTTAGACTCCTTAGCCCACATTTCTGTCCCTCTGTTTAATTCTAAAGGGGCTCCTCTCTGAATAAATAAAGTATTATTATTACATTTCAACACTGCAATCACCTACACTGTAATCGTTTCGCACTGTCTGTACAGATATTATAAATTTTCCCATTAGAAATATCACTAAAATGACTTTACTCAAAAATGTTGAAATTGGAGTTAGTCATTCTGTCAACTGAAAGGCTCATATCATGCTACTTCTACAACTTTTTACTATCCGACTCACGCCTAACTCCTGGTAAACATCTTAGCTTTATAGACATTGGTACCACTAACGGATCCAGGATTTAATTTTTGGGGGCGCTTCATTACGAAAGATTTTTTTTTATGTATATATTACAATTACTTCGAAAGGAAGAAAGAAACTAAGTACCAATATAAAATGGAGTTTAAATGATTCTGTAAGTCCTATTAAATGTAATTGGACGAACAATAATAATTAAGAGATACTTTTTTTCATAAAACATGGTTATATTTTACCATTTGGGGCGGAGGGGTGCTTTAGTACAAAATACTCTTCCCCCTCCCCCGTAGATCCGTCTATGTCTGGTACTGGTATTGGTGAGGGGATTAGTCCGGGAAATGGTCCTTAAGTGTCGCCACCATGTACTTACCATAGTGAGAGGGTCCAACTTCATTTCTTAGGGCCTCCGAGAAATAAATAGATAAAACAAACAAAACTAATAATTTACTTTTACGACGGCTGTTATTGCATAATTTTTATTTCTTCCTCCAAAAGATTGAAGGTATTTGGATAGTTTAACTTTATGAAACATGTATATGTATTAGTACATGTAATATTTCCATAAATTTCTATTTGCTAAAACATTGAGCAGCTAAATGAAATATCAGAAAATAAATTAAATTGAAATATAACTATAAACAGTATAACACTTACATTGAGTCAGTTCCATTAGCCCAGTTTACGGTTCTCTGTTCCGAGATGAACCTTCGCGTAGAGCAGTTATAATCAATTCCATACTTGATTTTTCACGTTAAATCGGTTTGTCCTTCAGCCTTGCAGCTTGGGACTTTCTCAAAGAACTATATCTTTTATTATTATTTTAAAATATTTTATTATATAAAAATTTAGTCTATTTATTTCCCTCAATTATCGATCTATGAATTATATATTGCGACCGTAAAACATTCGTATCCAAGTTTTAAACAAGAATACAAGAGCAAAATGCTCTGTGTGTATGTGAACAGTATTGCACAATAGAAAGAAGTGTATGAAGTAGAAATTAATTTTTTGGATCTTGCAACATTTCGGCAAAATCGGCCTTTGATTTTACATTTTATTAAAATATTCTCAATAATGGATCGTTGATTAAAATCATAATGGCTCAAGATGACAGTTCTGATTGAAATGTTCGTATCGATGTAAAATTAAACACAACTTAATACCGTTTTAAAATTATCCTCGATATAATAGTGGGCCTTATCCTGACTGGGCTTAAATGCCTAAATATCTTCCTCTAGAGATCCTTTAACTTTTCTTATTATAAATAATTTAAGGTCTCTCATTTCTAGCATAAATACAAAATGGATAAATTTAAAAATGGAAGAATTTAATCACTGATTAAAGATGAAAATGGAAGTATTTTCACAGATCTAAAACGAATTTCCGGAAATAAGTAATACAGACATATAATAAACTTTTGGATTTTTTTTAGAAAAACGGATATCTTATATATAAGACCAAAGAAGTTAATATGCAGTATCTTAATGTTATGAATTTTAATTGTCGTATGTATTTTAATTTTTGTTTTAATGACTTTTACATGAATGAATGGGAAGATATCGTTTCCTAAGAAACTAAATGGCACAGAATATATATATAAAAGACTATATTTTTTTCAGCTTGAAAAAGCAAAATGTAGAGTATATAGACTATCATAATGTATATTAATTATTTTAAGTCTCTATTAATACATTTTTTTATTGAATAATATAATATTCTGTCAGACGGAGAATAATTATGGCGAGTTAAGACTGTATTTACACTAAACATACAGAAAATATAAAATAAACGGGACAGAATAATAATCAAAAAGTAAATGCAATAAATAAAAGTAAAGGAACTTCATGATAAGTAAATTAAGTAAGTAAAAAAAAAAACTAAGGTGCGTGCTTAAGATCACACGATATAAGTCAAAACATCAACAAGGAACTAATAGTAATATGAAATATTTTTTTTATTTTTTTATTTCTTTATGACATTTACAACTGTATTACATAAATACATCAAGTAAATTTGGACATAATTGATATAATGACATGAATACACTTGCTGAGTAACTACCCAATGGTAGCACTCTAATGATATGACTACGTTAGGAGATCACGGGGCCATCTTCTTTTCAGACGCCTCGGAGGGTTATCAGGAATTGAAGAGGAAGCAAGGTTAGAAACGAGAGGGTTGAGATGATTCTGAAGTTTATTATGGAAGGATAGGTATCTGGATTGGGCCAGATCTGAAACATAAGGAACATTAAGATCTTTATGGATAATTTTATTAGTGACAAAGTAAGGAGCATTGAGGATTTTACGAAGGATTTTGGATTGTAAGGATTGGATGCGAGAGGAATTCGATGGTTTAGTGGAGCCCCATAGCTCAACTCAGTAAGTCCAAATAGGTCTTATTATAGTCAAGTATATGAGTCTTTTGTAATTAATGGGAAGTTTAGAGCGCTTGTCTAGTAAGTGCTGAAGTAATCGGAAACGTCGAGCGGTTTCTTGTCGTTTCAGTCTAGTATGAGGATTCCAAGTTAGTCGTTTGTCCAGGTGGAGTCCTAGGTATCGGATTTGCTCAACAGGGATAAGTGGAGTATTGTTAAAGAAAACTTTAGGACAGGAAGTCGTTGGTTTACGACTATATGAAATATAAATATATTTTAATTCATATCTTTCATAAAACTCTTTATCATTTGGTTTTCGACACTATATTTTCCTTTTCGCCTCTCTAACAAGGCGTCGCATTATGAATAATAGCCCAATACAGAGAGGATGAAATGCTAAACAATTTCCTAGCTCACAGTATGCAGGTCCGATTCATAGTTTCTGAGATATTTTAATCCATAGGCAAAAACACATCAATTACTCGAACTCCAGCCTAAAGAAGTTTCCACTTCAAAATAAAGACACTGGTATACCTATATACACTAGGTATTATTTATAATTCAAGTAACATTCTTTAATTTATTGTTATATTATGAGCAGTTTATTGACTATATAAAAATTCTATTTTACTAAAAGTGGAGTGTTAAATGAAAGTATCGCCTGATTTTTTCCTTATTACATTGAATGGTTTTGTAGATTAGAATAAAGCAGAGTAATCGACAACACATTGAACTTTACGATCATCAAAAATAATCCGGGCGATGAGTTTTCCCATAATATATTAAAAATATATTAAATATTAATAAATAAAAATCAAAACCAACACAAAAATCTTATATTATTAGAACCTAGTCATATAAGTATATAATAAAACAAATTTAGTATATTATAAAAATTTTTATTTATTTTTAAAGAATACTGTAATTATATATCTGTTTCAGGTTCACCTCTTATTTCTTGCATTCACCGTGTTGAGTATTATGTGTTAAGTAAACATTGTTGACAGTTGGTCTCTACTTCTCTAATATTTTCTCTAGAGCCCTCCTTGTACGGTCAATATTATTGATTCAATAATATGATAATAAGAACGTGGTATACATATTACAAAAGTCAATATAATCGTTACAATATATCTCTCTGGTGGTCAATTTATATATTGGATCTTGAACTTGTAATGGTCACTTAAGAGTCACAATTCTATCAATATTAGATTGTATTGATATTTAACATATTTTTTTAATCCGAGAAAAACTATGGATAAATTTTTTTTTTTTAATAAAGGCTCCATAATATTTCATTTTTGATTTATAAAAGGCACAAGGCGGAGTTATATACAGCGCGTAATGGGAAGACAGATAGGGGAGGGGGGATGGCGGACAGTGGGCAGCTACCACAAATCAATTTAAATAATTAAACCCTTTGCGGGCGATTAAGGAAATGAGAGGATCCACGGCCACAATGATACAGGCTCGTTAACCCTTCCTTCTAAAACAGATATTACAATAAAAAAAATTCACAAACATTGTTTTTTGCTATCGAATGGAATAATAAATATACTCTCTTTATTATATAAACAATTCTTGGTGACCATCATATTTTACTTTACATGTACAAAGCAGGACGGGCCGAAACGAACACACCACTTCTTATTCCATAAAAATATAACACACTGATCAAAAAATATAAACAAACCTTTTACGATAGTAAACATTTGATGCCGTAGGGCAGTGTAAGGACAAAGCAACGAGATATATATGAATATATTGCATGTACTCATATTGTAATAGTTGAAAAACAAAATGAAATGAAAAAATTATTTTATTCTGGAACTACTGTCCCCTATGAATAATAATAGAGTTACAAATTAACTATTAATTGTTATTGCAATTGTGCAGTAGATTTAAATTAAACAGTGTACAGATGTAAGTTATTTTACATGTTTGCAGAAGTTTGAATGTGGAGTAGGTGGTGGAATGGGAGTTGTTTGAAGAAATTTGCGAACGAGGATTCACGTATGGAGGTAAGAAGAGAGTTGGGAATATATAATGGTAGGGGATCTATAAGTCTATAGGGTGAGACCTGGTATTAAGAGAGTGGATAGAGGAACGCAGAATAAGGAGTTCTAGGATGTAGAGAAGGTTTTTGGTTCTGAAGTCTTGGAAAAGAAAAACACCAAGGAGGAATTGTCGTCGGGGAGTAGGATAACGCCACTTCACATGTGAACGCCTGGAGATCCCGAAGATGTATCTTATGATACTGGTCATGAGTTTCTTCAGTCTCGTGTCTAGCCTGGCAGATAGCCCTCCATACACCATACAGCCGCAGTCGAAGCGGGAGAATATAAGGAAGATCACAAGGAGCTGTCTGGTTTTTAGAGGAATACAATCACGTAATCTTAGGAGTTGTTTAAGGCTAGTTATGGATTTTGGAGGTAATCTAAGAGATATAGTTATTCCAGGAGAGGTTCTGGTCAAAGGTTACTCCTAGGTTTTTGACTGTAGGGAACAAATAGGTGGGACGGTAATTGAGGTTAAGTATAGAAAAGTGAGGAAGGGAGCTAATGAGATGTTTGGACCCGATGAGAATAGTTCTATCTGCATTCAACTTTTATTCATTTATTTCTGCTCATCTGTTGACGCAGTCGATGTCCTCTTGTAGCTTTCGGGCACCCTCAGGCATCTCAGAAGGTTGGAATGATTGGTAAGTTTAGAAATCATCGGCATATTGGTAATGGATGATAAGATAAAAAAACTACCATTTAAATCAAACACTATACACAATATTTACAATAAAAACCGATTAACACAATGTCCACTATTTACCAACAAATATTCTGTCCATGCTACATCTTCACTGTTACCTAAAGGAGTGCCCAGAAGGGGGTTTCATAGCGTAAATTGCGCCATCAAGATTTTTGATGGGAGCAAATTTCGACAGGGTTATGAATTTTCGGACTAAGGGACAAGTGAAAGCATGTAACAGACCGCAGTAAATGAAATTGTATATGATCTACGATTTGTCTAATTATAGCTTAACTTGCTCCGCTTCTAAGAAAAGGTGAGCAATAAAATATCTTTGGAGGAGGAGGGCAGGGATAAGGTCTTGCACCATGGACCTCAAGGAGGGAGGGGGATGGGCCTCCCTGATTACCTATGCGCTGCTTTCCCACCTAGACAATGTCATCCCTGGACAGTATTGCTATGATACGAGATTCATACTCAAGCACTCTCCCAAGCTGTTTTCGTTTCATTTATTTTATGTTGATAAAAATAATACATTCTGAACTCCAGAATACATGTAAATTACAGTTTTACAATTTGAGCAAGGAGTAGTACAATTAAATAACAATTTCAACTGCTTTCGTAGAAAAAATATTCCATTTATACAATATAATAAACCGATTTTGTAATAGAATACTTGAGAATATTTCAAAATCCCAAATCTCTGCGCCACGTTCTTCGATTTTGAAGTTTTTTTTTAGTTACTTTCATTGCCATTCAAATAAGCATACACTTGATCAAATTAAGTAATTCGCAAATAAAATTCTGGTATAATAATTTTTTGAAGCTTCTTTTCGGGAAAGTATGTTATATAAATAAATTTATAGGATTCCAAGAACGCTTTACGCTAGATTCATCAAACTCGTTAGAGCCGGCTCGGCACAGGCGGATTTACGGGGGGAGGGCTTTCAGGCTGAACCCTTCCCCCCCTCCCCAAAACGGTAAAATATAACCATATTTTATAGAAAAAAATATTAAAAACAACCTGTTAAAGCATTATTGTTCGTGTAATTACATTAAATAGAACTTCAAAAATCACTTAAACACCATTTCATATAGGTAGTTCATTTCTTTCTCTTTTTTTTTCAAATTAATCATCGTTATATATATGAAAAAAAAACAAGTGCGGCGATGCAATTTATAGATCTTCAACCAATATTTTGAAATGAAAGAGCAGGTGTTAATATCGAGATTGGAAAATCATATTTGGATGATCTTGGGCATTGATATCAACAATTCAGCCCAGAAGTTTCGGAGAAAAGCCGCGGACGGTGGACGTACACTTTTTTATTAGATTTTTGGATTCTATAATTTCAGACGGGGTTGACTTTTGTTTTTCTTCGTCCATTACAATTGTTCAGTTGTTAAAATAATAAAAAAAGAATAAATTTTTAGTAAACTCGCATACATTCAATTAGTGCTGCCCAAAATCGGTCTTGGTCTTGGACTTTGCAAGACCGAGACCAAGGCCGCCTAACTGTTGCAAGACCAAGACCAGGACTGGAAAAAAAAATCGATTTTTTAAATAAAAATTAAGGCAAAATCATTACTAATACTCGAAAATCTTAGTTACTTATGTTAATAATTGATATAACCAATCTACTTTTCCATTTAACTCCTCTAATTTTTCATTCGGGCTTAGTTAGGTTTCCTCTATCTAAACAATTATAGTAATAAGCTATTAAGTAACTGCGAAACTCTTGCGCAAGACCAAACTGAGTTTGCAATACAAAGACTCGTCTCGGACTCGTATAATTTGCAGTTCCCGATATTTTTATGATAGTTGGTGATATATTTCCTCTAAAAAAAAGTATTTACACAATTAATTCAGGTATTCAATTAAGTAGGTAACGCTCATTTAGCTATGAAAATTATTATTTTTGTATCAAATTTTTTATGGTGCGGCTTGGACATCAGACTACTTCCAGTTACTATTATACTTAAATAATTACACTTCTGCTCAGGGCTAAAAATAACGTATTTAGTAATAATGAAGCAATCCACATAACTCATGTTTTGAGTAAACTCAAGTAAAAGTTCAATGGCCTTTCAAAATAGTTCAATTGATTAAAAATTAGATTCATTACGGTTCTAGTTTTGTTATTCTTTTTTTTTTATAAAGAAATAAATTCTATTTTCTTCATTTATATAGAGATGGTATGCCCTCAGGGATTAGTCTTTCGCCCTGCTCTATCGAAGCTTGACTTCGATGAATAGTTGGAGTGTTAGAGGTGGAATGGTTCTCTGTCACTGCATATGCTGATGACCTAGCTGCTGTGGTGGGCTCCAACAGCAGAGCTGGAATCAAGAGAGAAGCAGATCGATGCGCTGATCTGGTCGCGAGGTGGTGTGAGTGGAAGAAGATGAGTATGGCTGCTGCCAAGACTCAAGCTATTCTCCTCAAGGGCAAGACTGGCAGAGCACACCCTATAACAATGGACATAGAAGACCAGAGGATAAGTCCAAGTGAGGTGGTAACCTACTTGGGGGTTAGGTTAGGTTTAGGCCTAAATGTGACACCTCACTTGGAATATCTGGCAGTAGAGTGGCCCTAGCAATGAACGGTCTACGTTGCATGGGGGGGAGGGGGGGGAACGCGCATTCTGGGGCCTTAGAAATCCAGCCACAATCACGATTTATAAAGGTGTCGTGGAGGGTATCATGAGGTATGCGTTTCCCTTCTGGATACGGAACCTCACACTACGACAACAAAAAATGCTAGCGTCGACACAGAGGACAGCTCTGCTTTGGGTCACCAGAGCATACCGAACAACTTCGCACGCAGTAGTACATGTCCTAACGGGGGTGGTGCCTTTCGACCTCCTCCTGCTAGAAGAAGTGACGAAATATTTTTATAAGAGGGAAGGCTCTGCAGTACTTTCGGAAATCTGCAGGTGAGGATTATGGAACACCGCTAAAGGCAGTACTTTCCCACCGTACAGTCGAGGCTTCAGGCAAAATGGATCCTCTCGGACTACTGTATTTCTCAGTTCCTCATTGGGCATGAAGGATTTCGAGCTGAACTTCACGGTCTGGGTAGTGATGTAGATCCTCTATTCCCAATCTGTAGTGTTCCGGAAAATGTAGAGCACGTGGTCACGATCTACACCTTTGAAACGTTTAAGAGCTATTATGACAAGAGCCACGGGAATTTATATTTTCACTGAAAATGACTTTCCTCAGTTAGTCAGTGAGGAAAATCTCCCGCGGTTTAAGGAATTCATATATTGATGGAATACGACGATGGGACCAGCTCACTTCCGTATTGGTGCCCGCTTAAGAAGAGGACCTCCTGATTCTGGAAGCGAGGCCGAAACCGGTAAAAAAGAAGGGAAAAGATAGACCAGTATAACTGCTAGCCGTGTGCACATCCTCACTTAACTAGTAGTAGTGTGTTATTAAGCATTCATGCCTAATAACACACTATCGCAAACACCCGTATTGCCATAGTGGCATGGGAGGGAGGAATATACAAATAATAAATAATTTTATCTGGAATATCATAAACTCCGAGTAATGTTGTTATAAGACGATCATTAATAAATTATTAAGGTGAACGGTTTAGGAAACGTTTCAACGATCAACAGTCGGAAGCAATGCAGATATGAAGGCAAGCCCCTGTTTTATACACGGTAGCTCCATACAGGGAGCGAATAAGCTATCGACTTTTTATAAAGGACTTTGCGTGCGGGAAAGCTTTGATAAAAACACCCCCGCCTACATTGTGTACTGTTTCTGTGTACAAACACGGCTTACTGTCGGCTTGGTGTCTTAATAAAAATGAAATTTCTCCGATCACCTAGTGTACCTACTGTGATATTTTATAACTTTCTAATATAAATTTCAAAGATTAATTTTTTTGTGTGTTTTTAAAAAAGAATTTAAATTAATTATTGAGTGAATTCGGTGCTTACAATTTAATAAGCTCACTGAGAGAGAGGAGCTTATGTGAATCGGACTTCAAACAGATAACCTCAAAAATCTTTTTCTTTTTTTTTTAATTTTTCTTTTTGTTTCTATATTTATTAAATACTAAAAAACAACTACGTTAAGCCCGCTTCGATTCATAATAATAATTTTTTAAACCATTTTTCTTGTTGGTTATCTAATTTATACTATTAATTGGCTAAACTCAAAATTAATGTAAATGAAGAAAAGAGGCCAGAATAAAATATGCTATCCCAAATGACAAATTAATCCCGATTGTTGATTTTCATGCAGTCTGCGATTACTTCGATTATCTCGTACCTCGTTAGTTTTGGCATACGAGAGAGAGAGAGAAGGGTTGTTCTAGATGTACAACCAAATATATTCTAACCAGTTAAAAGTTTATATTTAATTAGAAATTTTTTAATTATTTGGCAATAATAACTTCCAATTGGTAACAATTGAGTATATTTCTATTATCAACGTTACATGTTAATAAGTTAGTTGACGTTTCGGGATATTTATTCCCATCTTCGGAACTGCAATCCCAATACTCTTGTGGATGCAAGGTTAAAAAATTTTTTAGTTATAATATTGTGCTTGTTACATTACATGTTTGAATTTTGTAGTTACAATAAATTTGTAATTACCTTAAATTTAATAATAATGTGCTCCATCGTCAAATTTCTAATTCATGTTCTAAAGTGTATCATCTAGAACAACATCCTGCTTTTGACCAATAATTGGGTATCTGCCATAGTGAAAAAATTGACCTTTGGATCTGACTGTTTTATCTGACTATTTTTATTATTGTTGTTTATGTTTATTTTATGTATCTGTGATTTCACTTCTATTAAATTTTAATTTTGTTCAATATATCCGTATAATGAGTTCCTAAAGTTGTTACCAATTGGAAGTTATTATTGCCAAATAACTAAAAATAAATAGAAAACTTCCCAGAAAAAAGAAAAAACAGAAAATTTTATTTAATTTTCTTAGAAACATGTGATTTATACTAAATAATATTAGTTTTCAAAAATTATTATTTATAATATTTTTTGTCACTCTTCGTTACCTTCTTCAACTTTGACAATTGAGAACAAACATTTTCTAAGTCCAAAGAATGAAAAGTATGTAAGGTGAGAACCTCGGACCCAAAGGACTATGACATCACCAGGCTAAAATATTTGACTGATATATTTCCGGTGTCCAGCCCGATTATCTTTACCTCTTTGTCTATGTTCTTCACGTTCGACGCAAAGAAGGTCGATTGCTTACCCTCGTTACATACTGATAGGACTAGACCTTAAGGTTACGTCACCGTCTTAATTATTTAAAAAACAGTGAGGTCTGATAGCCGTAAAAAAATGAAAATATTTGGCTTACTGCGATATTTAGAGCAGAAACGATTAAAAGAATAAGTGACCTGGAATTAACTGAGATCAAGTTGTAGTCCGGAACATCAAAGCGTTCATCAACAATCCCATGCTACAACTCACGTGGACTAAATTCCTTTACTGTGCTTCAGTTCCAAATAAACAACTGAAAACATGTTAGCTACCTAAAGTTTATGTTAAGGCTTTTTTTTTTTTTAGAAAATTTTATGTTTGTTGTAAAAATAATTAATGTTTTTCCTAGATGGATACTGAATAACGTTCGCTATCGGTAAATAACATCGAGCGAATCGTCCTATTATATTAATCTACTTAAAGCCAGTTCAAATATTTGTGAATAATATTTCTCTTGACATACTGTTAATGGAACCGAAATTTGAAACTATTTCTTGCGCAGGAATCAGAAGAGCATATTCGCCTTAGACAGAGACAGGAGATTTTCAATTTAAAATGGCTGTACTAAGGACACATGGGGGTGGTTTATGGATGAGACTAAAAAATTTATGAGATCGGAGTTGTGAAAAAGTTCCCTCGCTATGAAAGTTAACAAGTGCCATTTTTAATATTCATAGCATCCACCCCCTGTCACACGGGGAGGTTAATTGAGTGTGAGCAGTCAAACGGAAAACTGTCTCACACATTTTTACATTTATTGCTACATTAATATTCAAAGTTAAAAAAAAAATATATAAATATGTATAACATCTAACAGACGAGGTAAAATTAATTAGCTGTTTTAATCAATTAAATCATGAGTATACATTGATAAATAATGAGAAATAAATAAATTAAAACCATAATAAAAGTTGGTAGGAATAAAATTGATTAGATTCAATTTATCATAGCAATATTTGAATTACCTGGAGGATGTTAAAATATTGTGTATAGTGCAATATGGAATTAAATATATAATTGACAAAACCAGATAAGAATAATTATAATTTTTTTTCATCTCTATCTTCTCATTTTGGTTAACTATTTACCTTATTTTGTACTCGAATAAAATATATAAAAAAGCGAAAAGGATTCAATAAGTTCCTTTGCAATTTTAATTAAACTATATTAATAAGTTTAATGATTTTCTCATTAATTATTTTCTGTGATTTATTTCGTTTTGTCTAATTAAAGACTATCAAATTTTCATCTAATCCAATCCAATAAAACCTAACCAAAAAAGTAAAGACAATAAGTTTGAAACATTTTCGACATGTTCCCAACCCGCTTGATTCTATATATTTTTTTTATATTCAAAATAAAGTGATTTTTAAGACAATATTCAATTTTCCATTATATTTGTCAAAGAATAATTAAATTTAAACATTGCAGGTATTTCGTGAATATATTTCTTCTTAAGATACAGTGTGACTGAAATAATACACCGTAACACCTTCTATAATCAATATAATTTTTAGTTAATATATTTAGATTAATCATGAAAAGGAGCAGGATGAGAGATCTCCTACTCTGAATTAAGGAAGTAAGTAAATATCAGGAAGGGCACTAATTCTTAATGCCTGAAATATTGGCTTTTATTGGTTACATGTAACGTAATGATATAATTAATGTAATCGGTTACAGGTATGATTTAACATATAATGAGAGAAAAGTATGAAATAAATATAAATTTATATATAATAGGTGAAAATATATAGTGTAACATCATAAAGTAATAATAAACAAAACTCCTGAAGTTAAAAAAAATATCATTAGAACTTGTACTGAAGAGGAGTTAAAAAAATCGTTGACGAAATATATATATATATATATATATATATATATATATATATATATATATATATATATATAAGTTTTATTATTGTATCATTATTATATCATCATACTTATATCATCGATTTTTAGAATAAATTTTTTGTTATATAAAAATAAAAATCAGAAGAAATTTGCTCACGAAAATATACATAAACTAATATCTACCGTCCATACTTACGAGATAAAAGGGCAAAGATAAATATTTTTGTAAAATCCTTAACCGAAGATAAAAATAAGCGAATAATCAAGATTAAAAAAAATAAACATGAAGCTGAATTAAAAAATAAAATTAATAAACATAAGCATACTCTTGCTTATAAAAAAATATTTACAACCAGCCTAGAGAACTCCCTACCAAGCTATGAAACCCTCACATTTGGTTGACAAAATAGGACCCCAAGAGATCCCAGCTCTTCCCAATTAGTAGCGTCGGTACCTAAATACTTGGGGATATAAACAATCCTAACTTTTTTTCATTTAAAGGAGAAACCAAAATAAAACGAGTATTCAAGTGAAAAAAAAAAGACATTTACAATAAAAATTACCGATCAGAATTTAGAACCCATATTATTGTTTTGAATTTATTATTTTACTTTTTATAAACATATTTATTTAATTTTTTTTGTATCTGTCAGTAAATATATTAAAACATTGTTCTAAAATTTAATTGAATTACTTTTAAAAAGTAACACATAGCGTACAATACCACTATATGGGAATTTTCCATTACGTTTTCATAACCTGAATTGAACTTTACTCAAATATTTGGACTTTAGTTAGAGGAGCTGTCCCGGTTACATATTTGTTCAGCAACGAAGAGCCGACCTCAGGCTTGCAATGTTTGACAACTATTTGGCTTGTCGAGTTTGTGATTCATCCTATAGATTTGTAATAGAAACATTTTTTTTTAAAATAATGTAAATCATTTGTGGGAATTATTCATAATTCATTTATAGATCAGTGTTGCCCTAATGTAAGAGTCTTGCAGTTTTATTAGCTTATTGATATATATTAAACATGTCACTTTAAATCTTAGAAAAACACTACAGAATAAGTACATTTAGATATTTATTGACAAGAAAGATAGCGATAGGTCTCCACCTTGAAATGGAAGAGTTCTAGAGTAAAGAAAATTTATACAATTTCACCAATTATTTAAATAAAAAATGTGACTTTCACACCGATTTAAAAAAAAAAATTGTTTTTCATCTTTCAATATGTTCATTAATTCATTCACAGTTGATTGGACTAATTTTCCTGATAATCGATCAGATAAATCATTAGAGTACGATTTATTTTATGAACTAAAGCGATGTAAACGGGCAAGCGAATATTTATAAGAATCAGTGTATTGAATTCTATACATTGTAACGTTGCTAAAACTAAACCAACCTCCATAAGCATATCCTCATCCTTGACTTCATTTAAACATAATTTATCCATCCATCTCCTCAGCAATCAATCATCCGAATATGTGTAAAATAATGTTCACGTTTTTCAGACCTGTCAGTCGCATTTAATGCAAATTAGAACGCCTTTAATTTAATTATATATAATTTTATATATATATATATATATATATATATATATATATATATATATATATATATATATATATATATATATACGATTATTATTATTATTATTAATGTGTACAAATATGTAAACTCGCACATCACAATTTATGTATAATTTCATATATCTACCAGTACCTTTTCTTTATTTTAGTTTTAGGTCTAGATAACCTTGTTATTTAATTTATTCCTAATTATTTCTAATGTCAGACAATTGTCATTAAATTATACATTGTAGTTATTCTAAGGGGACTTAGTCCCAGAATAAAATTTATTTTTCTTCTTCTTCTTAAAACTGGTCCGATTTATACTTTTGTCGAAAATTTAATAACTTTTTAAAAAATATTACTACTACATACTATAGAGATATTACTGTAATTTTTCAGAATGTAGAAACTTAACTAAACCCCGAATGAACAATTAAAAAGAGTTAAATGCAAACTTGTTTTGGTTCTACCAATTCTTTAAATATAGTAACAAGAATTGTCTAATATTAATAACTATTATGCCTTAATTATTATCCACGAAAACGCTTTATATTTTTTAACAGTCCGACTGCTCCAATTAGCTCTAGTAAGTACTAGACAAACGCTCTAAACTTTAAATTAATTACAAAAGACTCATCTACTTACTTAACCATAATAAGACCTATATGGACAAACGGAGTTGAGCTTTGGGGTTCTACTAAACCATCGAATTCCTATCGTATCCAATCTTTACAATCCAAAATCCTTAATGCCTCATATTTTGTCACAAATAAAACCATTAATAAAGACCTTAATGTTCCGTTTGTCGCTGATTTAGCCCGAGCCAGATACATATCCTTTCATGATAAACTCCAGTCCCATCCAAATCCACTTGTTTCCAGCCTTGCTTCTTTCTCGACTCCTAATAATTCCCCTAGGCGTCTGAAAAGAAGATGGCCACGTGATCTTCTCTCCTAGAATTAAACAGCGAGTGCTACCACTGGGCAGTATCTCTTCAAGTCTGTTAATGTCATTATTTCCAATGTGTGCATTTTTACTAGTTGTATTATTTATACAGTTGTAAATTTCATTAAATAAATAAAATTAAAATTTTTTTAACAGTCTTGGTCTTGGTCTTGGTCTTGCAAAATGCATCTCAAGAATAAACACCTATTTTTGGATTTCATTGTCATTCAATGGTTCAACATGACCTACTCACCTCAGACATTCAATCTTTACCACATGTACAGCGTCATATCTATAACTTCAGCATTTTTCCTCAATCTTCAGACACCATTATTACACACATTCACCTTATTTTTTCCAACTTTTTCTTCCAGATCTCAAATTCTTCTTTCAAATTAATACTGTTCTAGAATAACCATGAGCATTGTGAAGAATATGTGTGAATAGCCTAGATATTAGAGTCTTATTAGTCGCATCTCGGATACCTCAGAGAAAGACTTGCATCTGAGCAAGCCTTGCACAATACAATACAAGTCGCACAATGCAATTCCCTTAATAGCACCTATTGGCTCCCATAACGTGACGCTGACTAAGGTTGCATATTATTGATAGACGTCTCAAATCAATATATTCCTCAATATAGTCAAGGTTATCAGGGGAAAAGAAAAAAAACACATAACTTATTTCATTAGCATATTGAAAATGCTAAATAAAATTCTTGGTATTTGAATTATCAAGTGTGTCGAGCTGAATGTAATTTAAAAGACAATTTTGTAAGCTGGAGGTATTATTCCTGTCTTTTATAATTTTTCTTTTCAGAACCTCTAGGAGAAAAAAAAATCATCCTTCTCTTTCTGTTTTACACTAATGCAATTTATAAAACGTAGAATACCTCAATCCGTTTTAAAATTATTAACCGTGTTAAATTAGAATATGGAAATTTAGATATATTCAAATTTTATGTAAAAAACTGAGGAAACTCGCTTAGGAAAATCCTTCAGTTTTTCAACTTGATAAGATTTATACAGATGGAATCTGAAGGATACCAGTAATTTAAAGTTCAGTCGAAAAAAAAATCGTTTTTAATTCATAAATATACTTTTATTCGTAAGATACTTTTTAAAATTATTGAATTTATTCTTAAACTTTTTTATTTTATAATGTTTAAAGATTTATTTTTTTATTTGTTGCCTTTCCTGGCATTTAAAGCCAAAGTTTCGTGTTATCTGTTAGCTGATTTGATTTGGTTCCAAGAATATTCACAGGTTTTCTCCAATTCAAACTTTTTCTTGTAATGCTGATTTTATTTTTTTATTTACTCCCCCAATTTCAATTATCAAACCTTTGTCAAACAAGAAACAATGAAGAGAAAAAAAAATCGATCAATTTTTAAGCATTGAAAACATTTTCCACAGGATATTATTTCAAGGCTAATTATTTTAAATAAGAGCCTTAAAAATTCAGGCTTATAAAACAATTATATCATTTATTTTTTGCTGCGCGATTTGTTTACATGTATTAAAAAAAATTGGTTCAAACCAATTAGTGGTTACCAGTGGGTAGAGCTAGAAGTATAGTAATAATTAGTGTTGCCCAACACCGGTCTTGGTCTTGCAAAGTGCCAAGGACCAAGGACGCCTAACTGTTTCAAGACCAAGACCAGGACTGGTAAAAAAAAAATCGATTTTATAAATAAAAATTAAGGCAAAACAGTTACTAATACTTGACAATTCTAGTTACTATATGTTAATAATTGGCATAACCAATATACTTTTGTATTTAATTCTTCTAATTTTTTATTCGGGCTTAGTTAGGTCTCTCCAATCTAAACAATTACAGTAATATCTCTAATTAGTAACTGCAAGATTGTTGCGAGACTCTTGCTCAAGACCAAGACCATGACCAAGACTCGCCTCGGTCTCGCATTTGGGCAACACTAGTAATAATAGAGCTAGTAATAGTAACTTATTATATACAAAGTAGGATTAGGTAAAAGCTATAAGAACTTTATAACAGCACAGGCCCAGATTTCGAGGAGGGGGCGATCGCCTCCCCACAATAAAAATGTTGAGCGGGCTAGAATATCGTCCTCTCCCCCAATAATTTGAGTTAGAAAAATTAAAATAAATAATAAATTAGTTACATGAATGAATAAAATATTTAAACTAAAATCGATTAAAAAAATTCGACTAGCTGGCTACACTTGGGCCAAGTAGTAGGTACGTAACCACTTCATTGACACCTCAATGTTACTTTTATTCAAACTGTCATTTATATTCAAAGATAATAATATCCTAGGATTTTATGATTAAATTTTCTAGTGATATTCTTATCACATTTTCCTCGGAAAATGAAACTAGTCGGGATGTGAATAACGTTGTGTTTTTATTTGAGGATTAACGCACTAAGAAATCAAAGATATTTTTCACTTTTTTAGATTATTCATTTTTAGCTGAAAAAGTTTTAGAAACGTACCAATGTTATGAAGTCAACCTTCCTCTCTGTGTTTAATCTAAGCAAATTATTCATTTTTTTTTTTTTTTTTTAGATATTTTCAGGTATATATGATATGTAAAACAAAAACTAAAATAACTAAAAATCCTTACAAATATACAAACATATTGACAAATTAATTTTAAATATTCGATATTATATTTCTTCGTTTCGCAATAATTATGTTGAATTTTTAAAAGTAATAAAAATTCTCACCACTTTTTTTTGGTCCATCGTACTTCGAAACTCGGCGCCTATGTATAACAGTTGTTAAAAATGGACAATATATTTTTAAAATATTTAAAATCAGAATGAATCATCATTGAGTCGTAAACTAGTTGAGGGAGCACGAATGAATTTCATCTTTGATACCTGGAAAGAAGGTACAAGATAACTAAAAGAGTACAAAAGAGATATAATATTAATTATTGTGGATGTTGCAATTGTTGGATGTTACGGTAAAATATGATTCAAATTTTTTTAGTACGAATAAAACTGTTTAATTAGTATATTATATTTTTATTCACTGCTCTTTATTCACGGAATTATTATCAAAAATTAAAAGTAATATTGTTGTTAAAACTTAATCTTATCAGTACAATTTATAAATTGTTGGCAATACCTCTACCCCAAAGTATCATTGGCATGTTTTCAGACACAACGATAAAACTTTATTCTTTGCAAGTTTTCAATTAGGGATTTAGCGTCAGTTTGAGAATCATTTAATGTTTCGCGTACAGTACCGCTCAACTTGAGTTTTTCCCTGTGAATGAATACTGCTAGCAAACAACCAGTACATGGATGACGCTCTTAGAGGTACCACACTAAACACAGTGAAAGACTTCCAGACCCTGGAGAAGATAGCCATGGGATGATTCACAATGCCCGTTTCTGAGGCGGCGCAATATTGTTTCTTCTCGCCTTGCTCTGTAGCAAGTAGTACTCCATTTTGAGCTATGTTGTTTTACCTCGATTAAATTCGAAGAGCAACTTCTCCAAGCCTCGTCCCACTGGTTCACTAGCAAGGATTTGATCTTCCTAATCCAATTTTTCTGAGGAACGGAATTTAAGTTTTCTACTTGGCTGTCGTCAATTTGTGCTATCTGACTTGGATCCAAAAGTAAAATTAAATTTTAAAGTAAAATATGATACAAATCTATGTTCTTTATTTTATTTATCATAAATTTTAATTATCTTTACATTTTGTTAATATTAAATTAGCTTGGGATTAATAAAAAATGTTTCAGAAGAAAATTCTAATTGAAGAATAAATAAATATTAATCAAGTTACTGAGAACCAGGCTCGAGAGAAAAAAGAGAGAGAGAAGGAAAACCGTTGAATTATTAAATTATATAAATTCTTTATTATTATTAAGTTAGTCTATTATTATACCTACCTACCATAGGGAATAGACAGTCGGGAAGCAGGCAGGTTAAAATGTTAACTTAGTTTAGCTGCCTTTAAAATGTTGACTTATTTTATATGGTTGTGGGGCATGCGCTCTTGAATTAAAAAAAAAATGATCTCATATTAATGTTTTATCAACAAATAAATTGTACGAATCAACTCCCATTAATATTTTTTTTATTATTTGAAAAACAAAATAATATTTAAAATGAAGAGAATGAATCACAAACTCCACAAGCCAAATATTTGTCAAACACCGCAATCGGCTCTTCGTTCTTGAGCAAATATGGTGACCGGGACTCGTCTAACTAAAATTCAAATATTTGAGCAAAATTGAATTCAGATCATGACATTTTAAAATTGTTCTATCATAGTATTAAAACATGGATTTATTTTTTGAATGAAAACGATCTTTGAATGTCTTGAAACAAAAAGGATCAAAGTAAGAAATATTCAAATTTGAATGAACTACACGAAAGGAATCAGGGTTACCAGAATAAACAGGGAAAAATTCCAACACTCAATTCGGTAAAAATCGAAAACAGATAAGAATGAAATAATGGTTTACGGAAATGAAACAAATACTAAGTAACTTACAGTTTTTTTTCCTGAAGATGAAAATGAAAAAACAAGCACAAAGGTCTGGTAACGTCCAGCGACTGATGGACTTGGGTGGATTGGAGAAGCCAGATAAAGTTGCTGATGTGGGTCTTCTCGCTCAATACAGTACCCTAATAATTGGCTCTAGGGGCTAATAATTGTTTTACATGTAAGCTACAAAATCATTCCTCCTTGTGCACTTTGGCAGCTGAGCAAGGCAGGCCTAACGTTTCTTATTTTAATAAAAACACACAAAAATTAGGTTATGTTCGTTAGACCACACCATAAAAGTTAATTTTTCTTCAAGTTCACTATCAAGTGCAAAAATAAATCGAATAGAAACATATAATTTCTTATATTTATGGGTAATAAAAAAAATATCTATATTTACTTCCGCGAATTGATTTTTGAATTCTCCAAGATATTTGAATACAAATGTTCAATAAAACTCGTTATTATTTGTTTTTTGACACCATTTATTTTTCCATTTTGCCTCTCTAACACTGCTTCGCTTTAAGACGCAATTTTCAATATCTCATTACTAAGAGGATGAAATGCTTAACATTTCCGTCGTTTACATTACGCAGGTTCGTTTTTAATTTCCTGTGATATTTTAAACCAAATGCAAAAACACTTGAACAGCCGACTTTGTCCGAATGAGCGTTACATTTCATCCGAGTGTGACGGCTCAACCTCATTCACTACTCACAAACAAAGTGCAAAGCCCCCCTAATGAAGTTCTTACTTGAATTATTATTTTCATATATATGGATGGTGATGTCGAGTTCCGAGAACCATCCTCGGGTGACCTCTGCACATTGATGCCAAATCTCAAAACAATCGGCTCCGTAGTCTCGGTAAAAAGCCACTGACCATTTCTTGGAATAGTAAGCGCATTTTCTATTCAACAGTTGACAGGTGCAAATTAATTAATTTATTAATTATGAATTTTTTTTTTATTTATGAACGTAATTGGTATACTATTACATATTTTGTATATTATCTATTATATAGTCTATTATATATTTGGTATACCTGGTTTATCAAATTATTAATAACTGCCTAAAATTTGGTAAATAACTTAATCTCTTCTTAACTGTTTCATTTACGCAAGTTCTCGGAATTGGGTCGTTTTCGGTCTGGAGATTTAATTTAATGAGGTACTAAAGACCCATAAATACTCAATTTCTTTTCACGTGAATCGTAAGATAATTTGATCACAAAATGGCTTACAAAAATATTGGGCCGTTTAACGTGACGTTCGCCCCCAACATGTATAAATAACCAGGTTATATAGAACAACCCAATATTCTTGTAGACTACCTTTTTTATTGATTTTTTTTTATCAAATTATCTTACGATTCATGTGGAAAGAAATTGAGTATTTATGGGTCTTCAGTATTTCATTAAATTAATTAGTTTAATGATCAAACGCCACATTTCTGAGAATTTTTGTAGATTAAGATAAGATAAGGCCATTCCCGAAGTTTTAGGCGGATGTTAATAATTTGATAAAAAGGGTTACCACGGACTAATTATTTCGCACTTCTCATAAAGTGAGGTATGAAGCGATGTTCATGAACACACGGAAAGATCTCGAACTTCAAATACGAAGACAGATCATTTGTTGACTTCTTATCAATTAAGAGCGCATTATCAATCACTAGCGGATCCAGGATTTAATTTTGGGGAGGTTTCAGCCCGGAAGCTTTTTTTTCATATATATAACGATCATTTCTTTGGAAAAACAGAAAGATTCTAATTACCTATATGAATTGGTGTTTAAGTGATACTTGAAGTCCTATTAAATGTAATTAAACGAGCAATAATACTTTAAGACATAATTTTTTAATATTTTTTACCACAAAACATATTTATGGTTATATTTTACCATTTTGGGGGGGAGCTTCAGCCCGAAACCCCCCTCTCTCCCCGTAAATCCGCCTGTGCTATCATTGAGGCACTACAATACTTCGCTTGTCCTGAATTAAACAGAAATAGTTGCCAAGAGGGTCTGCCTATACGACCCTCTGCTAGGCGTTACTAAGGCTGAGCCGCATTAGTCAGGTCTTTTCCATTTCAGTTGGTATGAAATAACTTCTCATTGATAAATTAAACATTCATAGTCTATTCTCCATGTTTGAATATATAAATGATTCAGAAATGATAAATTTTGAAACTCAAGCCAACTTGTTATAAATGTCGGTTTTACAAACGCAGACCACGCACATATCTAGGGAAATAATTTAAATATGAAAGGAATTCTATTTTTAGCTTTAAATAAAATAAGCTCAGAAAACAACTCGATTAGGCACACTTGAATATAATAAAAAAATCCGCTTAGTTGTTAAAGGGCGAACACACCTTCTACCCACCCAACTTGTGTTTGCCCAAAATCGGTCTTGGTCTTGCACTTTGCAAGACCAAGGCCGCCTAACTGTTGCAAGACCGATACCAGGACTGGTAAAAAAAAAAATCGATTTTTTGAATAAAAATTAAGGCAAAATAGTTAGTAATATTTGACAATTACTATATGTTAATTATTGGTATGAATAATATACTTTTGCATTTATCTCCTCTAATTTTTCATTCGGGATTAGTTAGGTTTCTTCTATCTAAAAAATTACAGTAATATCTCTATAGCAATAAACTAATACGTAACTGCAAGACTGTTGCGGGAATCTCCGCAAGACCAAGACTGTGTTTGCAAGACCAATACTCGGTTTCGGTTTCGCATTTGGGCAACAATACACCCAACTGACGGCCCTGACCGAGATTTATTCATTGGGTCCATCACGAAATGAATATCAACCCGCCTAGAACGGGTTCGAACCGGCACCGCCAAACCAAGGTTGTTGCTAATGTGATAACTTAACATTCACGGTCATCACGTCTGTAAAACATGCAATTAAATATAGTCACTTCTAAAAATGTTACTATTAATCTAATTAATTTATTTTTTTCTTAAAAGTGTATATTTATATTGTTTTATCACTATACTTGGTTTAAAGTGTCTCGTCATAGTTTTAAGTGTTTTTATATAGTTTCATTTGCTTCGTATATAGCATGTTTACCTAATATTTGCTTTACTTTTTTTACTTTCACTTATGTATATATGTAATATATAGTAAGTGTAAGTATTGCGATCGAGAAAATTTTTGAATCTGAGTTTTCGACGGATTTATACGTTTTGAGGTACCCTGAGTCGAAATGACCAAGTCCCGACAATGGTCTGTGTGTCTGTGAGTTTGTATGTTAGCAGTCTAGCTCAAAAACGGAAAGTCCTAGGAAATTGATATCACGTATTTAAGATAGGTATATGCCTTAGTTGTGACGGCAACTTTTTCCTTAAAATCGGCTAACCGGAAGTGCCACTTTATATCAACGCTGAAACACATTTTCACAGTTTTCTCAAAAACGGCTCTAACGATTTTGATTAAACTCGGTGTATCATTGTATAATTAAGTGGTCTTTAATATAAATTAGGTCTTATCCCCATTGATGTCACTTTACAGAGCTTAAATGCCCAATGTTCATATACGTCTTCCTCTAAAGTACTTTTAATATGGTTTATTTTAAAAAGATAATTATTTCGCATTATTCAGAGTTAAGAAAAAATTTAATAACTAAATATAACTTTTGAAAGAAATTGATAAGTTAATAAAGGAGAAAAAAAATAAAAATGCAGAAAAACGTAGCTATAGACTGTAGCGCCTAAACGAATGTACCGATTTCATTGAAACTTCGCTAAAGTCATTTTCTCGACACCCTTCAAATTTATCTATATAACATTCATCAGCGAAAAGAAGCTGAAAAAAAGTTACGAGGGGTGGTAAAATTAAATTCCGAATAACTCAAAAAGTATACACTTTTTGGGGAATGTTGTGATAAGATGTTTCAAAGGTATTTAAATCGCCTAAAAAACAAAAGAAGTTTCATCGAAATCGAAGCACTATTAGTAGAGATATCGCGATTTTTTTTCTAATGTTTTTATTAAGGCCAGATGTATTTTTTTAATTTTGTTCTTTTTAAGGGATTTCGTTCCAAAATAAAGTTATTTTCTATCCATATATCTATTAACATATTTGTCCTACTTACAGTAGAAGTATGTAAATTCGAATAATAAAATACCACGAAGACTCTGAAACTTTTAGAAGCTCACAACCTGCAAGGATCGGAATACCATCTGCTACACAACAGTAACACTAACTACGCAACGCTCGCTTCCTCTATTCCTCCATTCTCCTCTAGCAGATTGGAAAACCCTATGCTCGGTATGAGGGGTAATATCCTGCGTAGGATTTGCTCGGCATTGCTTCTCTTTACCATTCCGCTGTGGTATATCATTTCACACCAAAAATTTCCAGTTAACGATTGATTTTGTTTTATTAAATCTATTCCGATGTTACTTCTTCTTACGATAACTACAATACATTTCTAGATACAATTAAATAACTGTTAACCGTAACATGTCACTTAATGTTTCAACTTTTTCGATTATAAAAACTTTTATTTTCATTTATTTTTCTATTAAATATTTTCATCGCATATTCATTGTTATACACCAGTTGAAGTCAAAACAGTGAAGTATTGAATCAAATTTTTAATATATTTTTAAATATTAATAATATTGAAATTAAATATTAAAAATATATTTATTGAATAATAAGTATTACTTACATCAATGGTCCTAATTTGGTTTCGAAACTGAATGTTACTTCGTTAACGGAACACAAATCTTCATCTGCTATCACGAAACAGCACAATGGTGTTTCGATTAAATCACTAATTGGAATAGAAGTGGATGCTTTACTACCGCAATACATAAATTAGTAACAAAACAATCAACAGACATATATAAGTGATAGGTTATTATTGGAAAAATTTCAAACCACAAAGCCTTATGTGTCCAAAATGCAGGAAAAGATAAACTCGTCAACATTTCGCCAACTCAGGCATCATCAGGACAAAAAAAACAGCAAATAGAACATCACTCCATGATATCCAATCGCATCTATCCAAATCTTTGCCTACATTTTGGATGCATAAGACTGTATTGTTTGGAATTTTTCCAATAAAAATCTAACACTTATGTATGTCTCTTGATTATTTTGTTTCTGATTTATGTAGTGTGATAGTAAAGCTTCCACTTCTAATTCCAATTAGTGATAAATTGGATAGATAAATTTTTAATAAGGATTTCGAGAAGTGAACTCATAAATAACACAGCTCCACTTTCTTTTTTCCCTTTTTTTTTTTTAATAGTTATTTAAGAACTGAAACAATTATTAAAATTAAATAATAAGAGGAATCTATTAATAATTTTTAAAAAATTTGATATCATTATCATTTAAAAAAATGATATTTTTTGGAAGAGGTCAATCAATTTATAAGCTAAATTTTATAGAACTTGGAATCCATAATATTGACATTACAATATTTCTATACTCTAAAAACAGTAAAATATTCTCAAAGATTTCTTTAGGGTTGCAGTGCATGGGATGAACGCAATAGCTGCCCTAGGAGGTAACAAGTAATCCAAAAGGACGAAAGTTGACAGATTTAGTACCGTTGGGGTGGGCCACAGGATTAGGACGATAAACAAGGATATATCGCCCGGCGTAGAGGATACTACCAGCATTACATAATTTGCATGTGAGGAAAATGAGGAAAATGCAGGGATTTGCTGTGATTATATATATATATACCTGTTCCTGTCATAAATATTGTTACTAGGAAATATATACAGATTTCACAAGAAAAATTAATTTTTCCAAAAACATTATTAGAAAATAAATTGTATATCTATACAGAGTAAAGCAAAAAATAAATGACCCTTTTGTCTTGACACAGGCATTTAACCCCCGTGGCCAGTCATCAATAGCAGCACGCAGCATTTCTTCAAGAAAGCGCTTAACTGCTCGGACTATAGATTGTTAGAGGGTTTCCAAGTTAGGGTGTGCTCTGTGGCATGCCATCTTCTCCAGCCGATAATCTAATGGGTTGAGATCAGGGCTTTCTAATGGCCAATCCGAGGCAGAGATGAACTCTGGAATGTTCTTTTGCAGCCACTACTGAGTTGATATGGCCTTGTAAGCTGTAGCGGCATCCTGCTGGAAAACCCAATGACTTCCAGAAAACAGAGTACCATTTAGGGGCTTGACAACAGGTTCCAAAATATCGTTCTAATAGTTTTTAGCTGCTGTTTTAATTCCTTTTTCACAAAAATAGAGCTTTGTGGTGCCATCAAAGAAAAATTCCCACCAAACCATCACTGAGGAAGGGCGATGACCTTTTTCCACTCTTCCAATGACTTGATGGACTTCTTTAGAGCTGTGTGCGAACACACGATCATTTTGGCGATTAAATTTTTCCGAACGCTAAACAAAATCTTTCGATGAAGACGATTGGTGTAACGGACAAGGAGTACTTTTCATCTATCAACTCTAATTATTTTAGAGAAGTGGTTAGCCTTTGTCATGTCATTCTTCGAAATTCGCCAATACTAAGGTCACTTTTAATCATGCGAGACATTGATCTAACAGAGATTCCCATTTCCCGAGACATGATTTGTTGTTTTCGAATGGGATTTCTTCTAATTCGAGCAGCCACTGCTCTCACTGCATTTGCCGTTCTCACAGTGAGAGGACGGCCTGGTCGAGGTCTGTCACATACCGATAGGGTCTCATTATATCTATTTAAAGTGCGGTACATGAACAAACGGCTGATGCCGAAAGGTTTTTAAGTGTTGAAAATCTCTAACCTACATTTTCCAACTTTGTGTAATGCGATCACAGCTGCTCGATTTTCCTTATCACCCTACTTCATGCTAACCGTGCGAAAAAAAAAAAGCTAACTAATTGGGATTATTATCCTGACATGTAAAGAAAATAACCTGAAAGAGGTATGGATTATTCAAATAATACCCAAGGATGTAAACAAAGTTCAACTTTTGTAACAGTATTTATGGCATAACTATATATATATATATATATATATATATATATATATATATATATATATATATAATGTGAGTGGCAATAATAAGAATAATGTTGAACAATTTTCGTTCTAAATCAAACATTATTCCATGATTGGATTTGAAAGGCAAGTACTACGTTAAAAATCAATATTTTACCGATTGAATTAGTGAAATATCTTAGCTAACTAGTCTACTTATCATTAACGAAAAGAAAATTATTTTTCCAATAACTTCAAAAATAGTTTTTTTCCTGCTTTCAACCAGGGTGTGGGGTCGCGTCAAGATACAATTTTGAATTATATCTCAGTACTAAGATGATGTAATGCTGAACTTACAGTATGCAGGGCCTTATGAGGGACAATTTTCAGTTTTTGAGATGCTTTAATCCAAATGCAAAAAATAGTCGAGGCGAGCCGACTTTACCCGAATTAGCATAACATAGCCGAGAGTGACGAGGGTCTCATTCACTAACAACAAAAAAAGTGCTAAGCGCGCCTAAAAAAATTAATTAATTCCGCCGTCAGCTTCAAAGGACAATAAAATCAGGAGGGTCGCCTCGGCAGTAATTACATTGTAAATAATTTATAATTTTGTAAGGGCACAAAGGGATGAGGTAATATTACAATTATGGATAGCCTCTTTGCGGAATACACTTCTCCACCGCCATTACAAAAGGGCCTAAGTGGCCGTGACTAAATAAGACGCTGGGAGGAGAGTGGTGTTTATTGAGCAAGCTTTGAGGCCCTTTTAAGGCTTGTCGATAACTTGGGTCAACGCCTCCGCTATTACATCTATCAGCTGTGAAGATATTATACAAAATCGGCCCTCTAGGTGAATAAACTGTAGAGCGGGGAAGATGAGAGCCCATAATGGAAGGGTTACATTTCAGGCAAGCTAAATTGCTTGAAAATAAATTTTATAACATTAATGAAGTAGGTTTGAAAAATATATGTCATTACTTGATACACTATATATCTAATAACTCCAGCTACTGTAGCATACGAAGTTAAAAAGTGAGTAAACATTTATTTAACGAGGACCATCGTTAAGTCAACTTGGTCTGTTATTAAAAGCAAAAGCGAAAAAAAAAGTTTAATCTTAGAAAAGAGAAAAAGTTCTTTATAATTCAATGTTGAGTTAAGGAAAGGACTCATAAAGCAAAAGACTCTCATAAAGATAATAATAATTTGGATTTAGAATAATCAATCTAAATTCTTTATTATCACAATTTTTTCTCGTTTTACTTACCTTATAAATTACCAAGCTAAGGAATGCCAGAGAATTTACTGTATCTTACTAATTTTTAATTATCAAAAAACACATAATTCTTCTCTCTTCCATTACGCTAACAACTAGGAAATATCCCGTTAAATTATGATGCAGGTATAAGATAAGAAGAAAAATCCATTGCCTCCTCAGAGCATTCTAGTTCCTCCATTAGGTTGGCTTCCTAGGGAAAGTAGAGTAGATTGTGACTGTTTAAGTGTATATTATAATGGTGTGGGTGCCCATCCCCCTCCCCCCAAGGTCGATGAGCATGAACCCTCTCCCCTTCTTCCAAGATATATTGCTCTCATCTTCTTAAAAACAGTACAAGCTAAAGTAAAATTTTAAAAATAATTAGTCACCTACAATGATACTTTCAGTGGTATGTTATTTGATTTCCTCCTATTCCCTGGTTTGAAACTTTTCATTTCGAAAATTCATAACCTCGTCGAAATGTGCCACCTCAAAAATTCAAAACCCGTCAAAATCTTTCCCTTCAAAAATTTCGATGGCGCAACTTGCGACATGAAACGCTTCTGAGCACATCCCTGTCTGTGTGTACGTGTACTGAGCTAGTGTACCCAGGTTGGAGGGGAGAGAGGAAGAGTACTTGCCTGGTTAGTCCCTGTAGGGATACTGGACCGTTAGTACACTGTTCTACGAACTTCCTCACTAAATCCAATCAAAAGTTATTGAAATTATTTTAACATATTTATTTTTTTAAGTATTAACAATTTATTTTCACAAAATATGATCACATTATTGGTACCACGTTAAATTAACAAAAGTGAGCCTGTTTAAAGTTGCGCATTCGTTACTTTAACATGGTGCCGACGACATGATGTCATTTCAAATCAATTAGTAATGGAGATATTTTAAACATAATAAAAAATTGTTTCAAAACATTCACGGGGTCTCACTAAGTAATCACAACCGTGTATGTTAATAACCGGTCAGGTCTATCTGTCCACCCAACAAATCGTTAGATACCTTTCAGCGGATTTACTAAACTCAGTTTACACGGTAATTTGTCAGAATTTTGAGCTGAAATAGCTTCAAAACACATATCTCACCCAATAATTTAAAATCAATCCGTTGTTAGCTCGAAAAATCGTTACCCACCTTTTAGCTAATCAATTAAACACATTTTATTGCATCATGGTTCAGTGTTTTGAGCTCATGTTGTTTGAAAACAATAAGGGGATCTCACCGAATAATTTGAGCCATAAAACTTAAAAATTGATCCATCCAATCGGTTAAAAAGTTGTTACATAGCTTTTTGCAAATTGGTTAAACACATTTTATTTAAGAACGGGTCGGTATTTTTAGCTTGACGTTTAAAAACACCCAGGTGATCTCACCGAATAAGTTGAGCCATCCTATTTAAAAATTGAACCAAAAATACGCTCAAAAAAACCGTTAAGTAGTTTTTAGCAGACAATCCATACACAACCCTTGTGTCGTTTTGCTTAGTTGGGTAAACATATAATTCTTTCCCTCAGAACTTTATTAGATGTGTGCCATTCTACAACAAAACAACTTAAAAGAAAATTACAAACAAGAAATAAAGACTTGATAAAGCTTTTCGAAATATAATTAGTAGTCCGTCGTACATAGCTCTTTTTATCAAATTATTAACGAACACTCCCCTTAAAATTCGTTAATTTCTTCATCCAATCGTAACTTACAACTTTTTAAATTACTAAAAATCTCTATAATAGAACTTTTTCAATTTGGAAATCGGCAAACTTTGTATATTTAATTAGCTACTAAAAATGTATTAACACCCACGTGCTTTTCATTTAAATCGTAAGATAATTTGATCGCAATATCAAAAAAAAAAGTGACCTACAACAATATTGTTACATTTGGTGCGACCTCCACGCTATATAGGCCTAACGACACATTATTTTTGTATGCCACCTGTTTTATTTCGATTTTGTAATCAAATTATCTTACGATTCCAGTGGAAAGTAAGAGGATGTTCATAAGTTTGACTACCTAATTACATAGACAAAGTTTGCCGCAATAGTGAAAACGCTACAATTCCGAGAATTATAGTAAATAAACAAGTTGTAGTTTACGATAAGTTAAAGCTATTCATGAAGTTTTAGGAGCATGTTAATAATTTTATAAATATGACTACTACCAACGACAATACATTTGCGCATGTGTAAGCGGAAATATATTTTTAAAGCAGCCGATGGAATTTGACAAAATTGAAAACTTTTTCATCATCTGTTTACCTATTCTCCCATATCTCAGACAAATCTAACTTGTTTTTGAAACATAGGTTATTAATGAAAATACATTTGCACATTTGTAGGAACTATTGGTTGGATAAAACTTGTAGCGGATCAATTTTCGCCAACCTTCAACTTTTTTATATATTTTTTCCCAAATAGAACGAACCATTTATTATTGATCCTAGATGTCTAAAATGTAAAATGTGAGTAGAAATTTTAAATACAGAGGGATTTTTTTGTAACTTTCTACACGAATACAAACTTCCCTATCTTTGATAATGAAGAGGTTAATAAGAAAATTCTTTTGGGTATCCAATTAGACAAAGTTACTTTAGAGCCGATATATTTTCGACATTCGATTTTCTCTGACCGCATTTGGTCTTCTCTCTTCTGCTTCGTTAATCGATCCGAAGGACTCATGGTGTTATTTTATGGTTGAGTTTTCCCGATCTTTGCAACCATGTTTTCTCGTTCAAACTTCATTTGGTCTATTCGGCTGTTCGGCCGGTTCTACGTGTCTAATTAGACGTCTTTCATCAACACGTTTTTTTTCTTTACGAAGTTTTCCCTGTTATATATCTTTTAACGTAGGAGATACGTAACGAGAAAGAAATTTCATAATCTTATACAAAAATGTAGTTACAACTACAAATAAACAGAAGTAAAGGTGAAGCATCCACTTCTAGCGAAATGGACACTACTGAATTATAACATTTGTTTTTTTGTTTTTTTTATGAGAATACATAGGCTGGTATTCACAAACATGCTTGACAGAGGAGGCAGTAAATAAAAGCACTCAACATACTTTCAGAAGAAAATATTGTCTGTCGCTGACGCGAACACGTGAATCCTTGCGACAGCATTTTGACATGTCATGACGAGCACATAAAAAAGAAGCAATAGACTATGTCTTCTATCCAACATTCTTATTCTAGTTCTGAAACAGTAACCGAATTGACGTAGTGCGGATTTGCAAATCTCTAGAATTTACTCAAAGTTATATCTCAGGATATTAAGTTATGATTAAATTTCAAAAGTTTATCTGCAACACAATCAGACTGTAATATACCCAAAACGTGTGATCAACAGAATACTTTCTGCTTTATCGAATCTTAAAGGTGCGGTTGGGCAGTAACAGAATGGACAAAACCCAATGTACTTAAATTCATTTTTAATATTTTATTGATGAAGAATGTTATGTTGAAATGTTAATTTAATCAGATTCAAACAAAGAACACGGCCTCCTCAATATTTACAATATTGTAATAAGCTTGTCAGTGTGGTTAAAAAGTCTATGGATAGCATATTGAGATTAATGATAATGGCCTGCATACATATAATTTCACATTTATATGGTTTATCAAAACATAATACAAGTACAAAATGATACCATTTTGGTTGGCATTCGTTATCTTCAGATACGAAATTCATTGATCATTTGAACCCATGATTGCGAATGTGGCCACCGAATCAATGCATATTTTGCACAAGGGGGATCGAAATCTTTTATGCATGATTCCTTTAATCTCGAATTGGAAATTTGTTCCCCGACACTTTCTTTACGGAATGAAACAAGTTATTATCATCCCTAGTTATTCGTTTAAACATTAAAATAAATATCTTAAAAATGTTAATTTACTCAGGAAAACACACATCTACAAAGAAAGAATATTCGCGTATCATAATTTTAAAGAGGTTCATACTCTATTTAATTTGTCCGACTGAATCAAATAGTAAATAAAGTTTAATGATTGGAGTGACGTGAACATTTTTTAACTATGTTTTTTTTTTTTTTTTTATTGTTCTAACCTAAACCAATTTTAAATCAATCAAGTCTAGTTATAAAAAAAAATAATAAACTTGAAAAGAAAATCCTCTGCAACCTCATCATTTTTTTTTAAATCGTTACCTAAGAATATTTTGTCAATTTCTATGATATATTAAAGATAAACTGTAAGTAGATTTATAGAATAAGAAAAAAAAAACTTTAAATCCTTAACTATGTTGTATGATTTCTTTAAATTTAAGTGCTTCATTAATTTAAAGGGCCAATATCTTTTAAGTTGTATTTAAATAAACAGTTGTATTCAATGAACAATGTTTCAGTTTTGTAAAACAGTATTTATTGAACGATTTCGGTATAGTATAAAATGATATATTTATAAGACGATTTATCGTTTTAATGAATAAATGAAATTTTTTTTTTATTGTTTAATAGTTTTTTTTTGCTTAGTTATGTATATTTCAATAATAATTATACGTTTTTATATTAACTCAAAATATTAATACAGCTAAAGGCAAAACCGGATATATTATTGCTTACAAAGAAAGAGACGAATAAGTTTATTCAAATATTTATAAATAACTTCTGAAGTAGATCGAGATAGAACCTAGATATTTGAGAATCGCTTTCGCATATAAAACCTTACTACAATTTCTTTAACCCCTTATTTCAATAAAATTCAATACATTTCTGTAATTATTGAATTTCTGAAAATGTATTATTATGAAAAAAAAAATTGTTTATTCATTCATGATATTTACAGCAATATTAAAAAAAAATAATACATCCAGTAAATGTGCACTTAGGTACATAATAACATGAAAACGCTTGTTGAGAAACTACCCCCTGGTTGCACTCAAATATGAAAAATTTAAATCCGAAAATAAATTACTAAATAAGATACTGGTTATACGAATTTCTTTCGTTTTTTTTATTTTGGAATCATCTGAATACAATGCACTTATAATAAAATATTTAATATGGATAGTATTATAATAGAGTAGCAAAAGATTTTAAAACATCTATGCTTGCGCTATATAATTGTAGCGCCCGACTTTTAAGGTGAAAACAGATTTATTATTCTTTACTATTAAAACCCTTTGGCGTTGCTCGAAAACACACTATGATATATCTCAAAGAACAAGCTTGTATACATTTTAAAGTCGTTACTGAAATTTTGAATTTTGGTCGGTTTCTCGAGTTTTGTCCTGCTCGTCCCACTGTAAGATGTGGCAGAATTTTATTACATCAATACAGAAGTTTTTAATTTTTTTTTCTGTATTTTATTTGAATTGAGAGTTTTAATTTACAATTATTGAGTTTGTATAGTTTATTTAAGGGTGAAAATTTAATTTACACATTGATAAATCAAAATTTAATCTTCATTAACATTAGAAATAGAAAACTAAAACGAGATTTTATTTATTTTAAATGAAATTTAAAAAATAAATAAATAGATACAAATCGTTACTTGCCTTTTTCTCCTCGAACTCCCTGGCGCACCTTATGAAGGAGTTCCTGCGCCGTGTGGTGGTCGTGGTGCCCACTTCCCTCTTCACTGCGTCTCCGGTCTCTTAGGCAACAGGCGTACATTAATTAAATGGAAAAATATCTCATGGAAGTTTTATTAGTGTTCTATGTTTAAAAGAGGAAAATAGTTATACAAGCACAATACTCTTTTCAAATTATAATGCATGCACTTTACCTGCAAAATACAACAAATTTTCAAGGAAAAATATATAAAAAATGTATCATTGATGGAAGCTAGTCGACTGTTCAACATATCATGGGTGATAAATATTCAAGATGCAGCGATTATAAACAATTTTTTATTTGTTTTTTATTTTACTAGCCAATATTTACAATTATGTAACCATAAGAAACAACGCAAATCTTGTACACATCTTGTATTTAGTCAGCAAATTATTTACATTCTACTAACAGAAATGTTACCTCCCTGTTCTACAAACAGAAATGTTACATCCCTCTCCCTCCCTTCTGACTATGTTACCTACCTTTTGCTATCTGAAAAAGGTCAACTGGGAAATCTTCCCCCGACCAACCTACCAAATGTCTCAGTACTTGAAAGCCTTCAGTGCTCGAACCACGGTTAGTTAGAGAAAATACTACAAATTTTTATAAATAGATTATATATATTATTACTTTTCTACCTATACTAGGTAAGGAAAGTATTGCATTCGGGTCAAATTTCCGATATGCGGTTTTCGAAAGATCTATACGTTTCAGAACCCCCTGAGTCTCCCTAGATTCCCTACAATACTATATAAAAATCGTTTATTTTGGACAACTAGTAATATTCTAGTATCAGAAAAGGGTGAATAAGAAAATAAAGATGACTAAGTGAAAGTAAGAAAATCTGTTGCCCGCATCATACAAGCTTCACTATTTCCTCTACTTTTAACTGAAATTATTGTTTGACAATACTAAGCTATGGCAATCGGCAATATTAGAGAGTATTGACATTTTTACACTGATCTGCCTTAAGCCGGTTTACATTGCTTTCGTTTATCAAATAAATCGTACTCAAATCTTTTCTTTGATCAATTTTCAGACAAATAAATCTAGTTCAATTTTTTTTTATTTTTTCATGAACATACGTAAAGATATAAAAACTATTCTGAAATAGGTAGGAAAGTGGTTTGAGAGGACACACCAGATGTTTTTTAGTTTGTATAACTTTTTACATATTTCATTTTTAATGTTGTGTATTGTAATAATAGTTAAGATTCATGTACCCTCAATCACTATAGTTTATTATTTACCATTATCGGTCTTAAAATATTATATCTCATTGTATTTTAAATGTTCAGCCCTGATGATGACCCACATGTTTGGGTTGAAACGTTGGTACAAATATTTAAAAAAATTGTGTAATGACTGCGTCCTAACTATTTATCACCCATAAGAGCATTATTGTTCCAGTAAGTGCTGTTTTTACATTTTTTCTAACAGTCCCTTCCTCGCCTTTTAGTCTATACGTGGTTTATTTTATGTAGGTTTAACAACCACTTAAACAACAGATTATATCGTTTCCGTCCTTTCCTTCCTAAATAATTTCAGTTAAAAAATAACCTTAAAATAAACCTATAACCCTTCTTCTTCTTGTTTAGATTCCCTCTTTAGTACCTTTCAGCGTAGTGGAGCATTCAGCCAGGAATTCCATTCTTTCCTATTTCTAGCTAGGTTCCTCGCCAGTCGGAGGTCTTTCTCCCTCGCCCTACAGAGTCGCTCAATATAGTCAAAATAGGACATCCTAGAGCGGCCCCTAGGTCTTCTGCCATCTGGAACATATTCCATGATCTTTAGAGGATCTCTATGCTCGTCCATCCTGATAACATGGCCGAACCACTTTAGCTGACGAGTTTATAGGAGCTCTTTCAGTGGTGCTATCCGCAGATCCAGACGAATACCTTCATTGCGAACTCGGTCTATCCTTGTTTTCCCAACCGTCCTTTGCAGAAATGAAATTTGTGCATGATTCTGCTCTCCTGTCGGTCTGTTAATATCCAACTCTCCGCTCTATGCAAAAGTATGGGTAGATATACGGTCTTGAAGATGTGTAGCTTGACATATTTGTCTACTTCTCTCTTCCCTAACACAGTGTTGCATATCTGATAGTAAACTCCATTTGCCTTGTAAATCCTGTTTAATATTTCTGAGTCTACCTTCTCAGATCTATCTATCACTATACTCAGGTATGTATCTAGAACCCACCACTATTATATAATCTATATCAATAAAATAAAGGCTTGTTCTGTACGATATAGAATCAACCCGTTTAATGATATATTTCCGTTTCATACATTACAGACACCAAATCCACTTTAATAACAAATTTTGTCGGTCTTTATGTTCGCATTGTTCAACGAAATTATAGCTCAGCAATGCCTAATGGTAGACTTTTGAAATTTTGACGTTATATTTAAGTTTGCTTGACTTAAAACATATGCTTTAAATGAAAACAAAATATTGAGTAGAACCAAAGTTATGAATTCTGGGGCAATTTGTCTAGATATCCGGGTTAGGCAGTTACTTCGATTCTTATCCCAACCTACCCTACCCCGAGCCACATTTAAAAGTTATTCTATTCAACTGATGCAAAAAATTATCACCACTTAACGGGAAAAATCCGAAATCTCGAACATATACATATGTTACAACGCGTTGTCGCTTAAAACACGGGTAAAATACACTCAATGTTCAACTTTGTCCGATCTTCCCGCTCAAGGAGTCATTCGATTCAGCTTTCCGAGGATAACAAATGATGTCGTATACATTTTTAGGATTAACCAAATAGATTAGCCGGAAATCGGAAAAAAAATCCTCAAAAGTAAAATCCCCCCACTCAATTTTATGGAATTAAATTTGTATCCTCCTCCCATTATACAAAATCCATCTCAAAAAAAGATTTTCAAATTTTAACTATACACCCTTCAACGACGGGTACATCAGGTAGTAATATAATATAGTAAGAGACAATATTGCGAGCGTGAAATATTTCGAATCCGAGTTGTTAATAAAAATACAAATTTTAGTTCTCCTTAGTCCAAATAACGGATGGTCGGTGTGTGTGTATTTGTGCCTATAGGAGCAGTCTAGCACAAAAACAAAAACTGATAGGAAAATTAAATTGTGTGTTTGAGGGAGGTATATGCCTGTAATATCCAAATTCCAAATTTTCAAAATTGCTTCCTGTAAAAAACGTTTAATATAATTAACTGTTAATCTAAAATTGCTATGTTGAAGAATATTTTAAACCCTTTTTGTTCAAATATTGAAATCAGTTTAAACATTAAAAACAGATATCCTAACTTTATTTTTTAAAATGTAATATTGTCTTTAGGGTAGAAAAATATACCGGATAGAAGTTGAAACTACACTCATAAAAATATAACAACGAGAATAAAACGAAAACGTGAATTGAAAATAAATAAAAAAGAAAATCTTCAAATAAATTATCATCGTTTTTTGCGCTGCAATCCACATGAGGTCAAGACCTATCATGAACAAAATGATACACATAGAAAATATTAACACTCAGCTTGGAAACCACCCGACTAAAGCTCCAGAAATCCATTCCACCGAATGATGTAGAGGACGGATGGAAGGTTCAGCTCATTGTGTAAGATTCTGGTAATGAGATGGCAGAGATCCTTGATTTATAAATTAATAAAGAATAATAAAATTATTTAAAATAAGAAGAAAAGATAAATAATAAATATATACTCATAAATTATTTGCAGGGTCCAACGCCAGCCCCTCTTGCCGCCAGTACTGCCTCAAGCCTTCTAGGGAGGGATACTTCCAATAATGTTAATGTCTCCAACGCAGATTCCTTTATTGACACATCAGTCAATAGCAGGCCTCAACCCCTTACGTAGGCAAGACTGACGTAGCTTCTATTCCCTAACCCAACGTCATTACAGAAAACTTGACTGACAGGAATAATGACGTTGCATCACGTTCACTTAAGGATATGACTTCCCGCGTCCATGTTTTAGTATAAGTCGGAGTTTCACTTGAAAATAATTGGAATTAGCACCTTTAATTTAAAAATTAATAAGAATAATAAAAAAAAAGACAATCTTATAAAATATCGTATAAGTCAAAATACTCAAAGCTTCATATTATAAAAACAGGAACTTTATTAATTCTTTGCGAATGAAATCTAATTTCTCACTTCAAACCTCTTCTGATGGCCAGATTCAAATTATTTTAAAAACTTTGTTGTCATATATGAAAATAAAAACTAGCATCCAATTAGTGTTGCCGAAAATTGCTCTTGGTATTCCCAAGTGCACCAAGACCAAGGCCGCCTAACTGTTGCAAGACTGGTAAAACCAGGACTGGTAAAAAAATATATTTTTTAAATAAAAATTAAGGTAAAATAGTTATTAATACTTGACAATCTTAGTTACTATATGTTAATAATTGGTATAACCAATATACGTTTGCATTTAACTTCTCTAATTTTTCATTTGGGCTTAGTTAGGTTTCTTCTATCTAAAAAATTACAGTAATATCTCTACAGCAATAAGATAACAAATAACTGCAAGACTGTTGGGAGACTCTTGCGCAAGACCAAGACCATGACCAAGACTGAATTTGCAAGAACAAGACTCGTCTCGGTCTCGCATTTGGGCAACACTACATCCAATTCTTAAAAAAAAAAAAAAAAAAAATGTTGGTTTTTTCCTGTTATACTACGAGTAGACTCGGAAATCATTATATATATATATATATATATATATATATATATATATATATATATATATATATATATATATATATTACAGCATTCTTACTATAATGATTTTCAATGAAAATAACATTAGAATCCATTTTAACATTACATAGCGATCTCACTGAATATCTAATCTAACAAGATGTCCATAATTTAAAGTAATCAACAAAACAACAATTATGTAACATAAAAAGTAGTTAGTCAGGTTATTTTTAATATTTTAATTTTAAAATTCCAAATTCATGAGGAATACAGGTGACATCGGTAAAGAAGTTAATATTGCTGCATATACTGCAGCTAAAGAAGTGGCGTGTTTAATCGGCTCAAAACTTAACTCGTTATTTTAGATAGTTAGAGTGGTATTAAAATGCCCCCCAAAAATAATCAATTAATTTTATATAGTCTAAGGCCAACTTCTATTTAATGTTATAAAGTAACGTGTTTTTTTTTTTTAAGAGAAAGTAAAATATCTCATTATGTTTAATGGTGCAAAACGAAGAAATAATAATAATAATAAAAAAGGATAAAAATAATGCGTATTATGAAGACAAAAATAGAGGCTGAGACCACTCAGCAAATTTTACATTTGGGTTCTAGTAATATAAATTCTAACTGAGTTTTAATAGTATATAAAATTTAAATTTAATAAAATTTTAATATATTTATTAAAATAATGTTTTCAGTTTTTGAAGTGAAAACTTCTTTAGGCGCTTTTGAACTTGTTTTGTGTGGAGTGAATTAGATTGAGCCACCAGACCTCCGATGTGTAACGCTCGGGTGAAGTCGACTATATGCATATAGATTAAAATATCTCAAAAACTACCCATCGGACCAGCTTATTTTTTACGAACGATATGTTCATCGTTTCATCCTCTTTGTAATGAGCTATTATTAAAAATTGCATTTTAAAGCGACGCCGTGTTAGAGAGGCGAAAAGATACAAAAAATAGTATCGAAAGCAAAACGATAAATAGTTTTATTGAAGATATGGATTAAAATATCTCGGAAACTAAAAATCGGATCTGCATACTGTGAGGGAGGAAATCGTTCAGAATTCCATCCTCTCTGTAATGGGATATTATTAAAATTTGTATCTTAACGCGACGTCGTGTTGGAGAGGCGAAAAGAAAAAAATAGTGTCGAAATCCAAACGATAACGAGTTTTATGGAATGCATGGTATAAAATATTTAAGAAACTAAAAATCGGACCTGCATACTGTAAGCAAGGAAATCGTTTAGCATTTCACCCTCTCTATAATGGGATAATGGGGCATTATTCAAAAGTGTATCTTGACGCGAAGCTGTGTTAGGGAGGGGAAAAGAAAAAATTGTGCCGAAAACCAAATGATAATGAGTTTTATTCAAAATATGGATTAAAATATTTCAGAAACTAAAAATCGGATCTGGGTACTGTAAGCGAGAAAATCGTTTAGTATTTCACCCTCTCTATTATGGGACATTATTCAAAATTGTATCTTTACGCTAAGCTGTGTTAGAGAGGGGAAAAGAGAAAAAATAGTGCCGAAAACCAAATGATAATGAGTTTTATTAAAAATATGGGTTAAAATATTTCAGAAACTAAAAATCGGATCTGGGTACTGTAAGAGAGGCGAAAAGGAAAAAAGTAGTGTCGAAAACCAAACGATAACGAGTTTTATGGAAGGGATGGATTAAAATATCTCAGAAACTAAAAATCGGATCTGCATACTGTAAGCGAGGGAAATGTTCTGCATTTCATTCTCTTTATTATGAGCTATTATTTATAATTTATGTTTCATATTTGAAAGTATGAAATTAATAATGTGAAAATTAATATCTCGCCTGGTTGATGTTTTCACCTCGTTCGTGTGGTCTAAAGCACAAATCTTAGATATTATTTTTTTATTCTCTTAGATATGAAACTAAGACGCCTGAGTAAATTCAGCTAACGGAGATTCATGTATCATCCCCAGGTTCAGAATAAATGGCGATAAATGTTTTGATTGCCAGTTGAGAGGAATTGGAAACCTTTTGGAAGTGGTGCTAGGTCAGTGTAGGCTGCCTGGGGTCTTGCTCCCGCTATTGATCAATCCCCTTCGCCGTAACTTCTACCATAATGTTCATTCACCATTCGGTATATTGTTTCATCTAAGTGCGCCCCCCTCCCGAGTCCGTCTGCTCCAATATTGATAAGGCAGGGAACTAAAGGTAGGCTAAATGGCCCCCTAAACGATAAACTTCACGGTTAGAAATATATCCCCGTATCCGTTTGAAATAATAATTTATAAGGAAAACGAACGATGAGGAAGACTAAGACAGAAATATCACTTCATTATTAACGTCACGACTTCGTGAGCACAACAAAATTTCCTGAAAAAGATATATAGTTTATTCTTAACTTTTCTACTAATACTGATATTACTGTGAAATCAATAAGCCAAATTTTTCAACATAAAACAAAAAAGATTATACTATTTTTTTTAAATTTTATGTAGAAAAATAAAAACAAAACATACAAAGAATTAATATTTTATTAATTTGTATCACATTTAATAACCATTTAATTAAATAATCACGAATCCTATATCCATTAAATAAATAAAACTAATTTTAAAAACAAATATTTTGTTAGTTTATAGTTTCAACCTTTTATCATTAATTATTCTCTCCTTACTTCTAGCTCAAAGACAGAATTTAATAAATAATCATTCTTAGTATATAATGTTATTCTTTATTACTTTTCACTTGCTTTTATTCATAAATAAAAGTAATAAAAAATAACATAAAAAATAAGAGTGATTAATCATTAAATTAAGGACAAAAAGTCAGAAGAGAATAGCAAACATTTAATTTAAAAAAAATTCTATTTTATCATTCATTATCTGTTTTATTATTCATAAAAAAAATTATTGAAAACTGGAATTCAATTTTATTTGGAAAGGATTGAAATTGTTTAAATACACGGCAATTAATGCATTATATGAATGAATATCTCATTGATATTTATGTAAATTGAAATACATACTTAAGAAATGTACAAAATAATACATCAAATAGTACTAATATATGTGTGAAAGAGGTTCAATGTTGTTCACTCACTTCGTTAAAAATATGTTTAAAACTAAGATATATTCTCTTATCAAATTAATTGAGTAAATTATAAATAAATAGTAGTAAAAATAAATTCTAGTCAGCGTTCACGGTCAAATGTGTCTGGGCATATACGAGTCGAACTGATAGTCCTAAATATGAATATTGTTTTGTTTTAATATAGATTGATTTTGATTTTGATTTTGTTTTAATATAGATGACTATTGAATAATTAAGAGAATCTATTATAGTGAGTCTCGGTGGAGTATGCAATTGTAAAATTATTGAATGGGCTTTTCCTTTTTTTTTTCTTATCCTCCATAATTATCAGTTGAATATTTAATGGTTGACCGTTGCAGTATAAAGGAAGGAGATGGGGTCCGGGGTGGCGGTCATAAATAGGCTAAATAGTGGCAAAACTACTTTATTAAAAGCCAACGTTTCGACCCCACTTTGCAGGTCTTCTTCAGGGAGGTGTGTTCAGCTAGGAGTTTCACTTAGAACTAATTGAACTTCCATTTATTCACTTAGAACTAGTTTCAGTTCTAAGTGAACCTCCTAGCTGAACACACCTCCCTGAAGAAGACCTGAATAGTCGGGTCGAAACGTTGCCTTTAATAAAATAGTTTTGCCACTATTTAGCCTATTTATGAACGCCACCCCGGACCATCTCTTTCCTTTATAATGCATGCCGATCAACTAGTAAATATTCAACTGATATTTTTTTATTTATTGAGTAAGACTACATTCACACCATAAACAAAATAAATAATATTCAAAAAGTATATACAATAAATACAAATAAAATAACTTCAAGATAAGTAAACTAACTCGACGAGATCAAGTCTTCATCTTTCGCTTACGAACTGGACACAACAGGCTCAAAGCTCACCTATTCAGTAAGCTCAAATTAATTTTAGTCCCCTCTGCGAGTGCGGTGAGGGTGTACATAATGTGGAACATATCCTACAAACGTGCATGGCCTACTCTCAGCAAAGGAGGGTGATCTGGCCCTCTCCAACTGTAGTGGAAAGGAAACTATATGGAAGCCTGGAGAACCTGAGGAGGACTACCGACTTCTTCATTTTAGATCCTCATCTAGTCATATAAGGAAGAACGCAGAAGAAGTGAACTAAAAAAAAACGAAAGCAAACAAAACTATATACCCTATTTACAATCATACGAGGGACCCCTACTCTGATTTTTCCCTACAACTACAGATAGAAAAGCTGTTAATTTGTAAGAAGAAAAGCTGTGTAGAAAAGTACACAATTTATTAAAGTGTAATTTTTATAAATTAATATCAGTTCCATTACCTGATATTAAAATTTATTTCATAAAATGACAAACCAATAGCTTTATGATCATATTGAATGTTTGTTTTTAATTAATATCAAGTTTTCTCCTTGAGATGCAATTAATTAACTTGGCATCTTTTCAAATACAATAAAGATCTGGTCTTTGATCATTGCTTCACTCCCAATTTCAGCATTCATCACTTACCATAATTAAAGTAAACAGTGATCAGGGTCGTTATTATTATATTATCAAGGCAATCAGAAATAAAATTATGGAGGATATGACAAAAAAAAGGAAAAGGCCATTCAATAATTTTACAATTGCATATTCCACCAAGACTTACTATAATGGAACCTCTTAATTATTCAATAGTCAATAACAATCTTTATTAAAACAAAACAATGTTCATAGTTAAGGCTATCAGTTCGACTCGTATAAACCCAGAAACATTTGACTGTGAACGCTGACTAGATATTCGTGGGGTTAATCCCCTTCAATAATAACTAGGATTTCTTTTATATGAAATATACCGAAATTAATCTAAGTAATAACTTAATCGAAAGGATGGAATTTTAAATGACGGTCTTATTTTTTTTTTTTTTTAATTTTTTTTTTTTATAAATTTCTTTATTGAGTATTATAACAATCTGTCTGTTGGACATTGGTTATAGTGAGGTAGGATGACATTCACACCATATGTACAAAAAAATAAAATAAATAGAACAAAATAATAATCAAAAGTATATACAATAGACAATAAAATAAAATAACCTAAAAAATAAGAAAATTAAAACTAAGGAAAAAAAAAAAAAAAAGAAACACATGCATACCTATATACAATCAGGCGAGGGAACTCCAGGAGAACCCTGCGCTACTCTCCCAAACGCGTCACTGGTACTAAAGCCAGCGGAGATTGGTCGAGAGCACTTTAGCCACATACACACATGTCTTGAGTGAAGAATCTGGCCATTGCCAGAACTCCAATTTATATAATCTACAAAAGGTCGCGAGGCCACTGCCGTTTCAACCTTCTTGGAGGATTATAGGGATGGGAGATGCTTGATAGGGATTGTGCAAGAGGATTTGGGTGGTAAGTAAGGTTCTGGTGAAATTTGGAGAATTTTTCTGGGATAAGGTCTAGGACAAATGGGATGTTAAGGTCATTATGTAGGGTTTTGTTGGATACATAGAAAGGAGCATCGACTATTGTTCGAAGGACTTTAGACTGGAAGGATTGGATGCGCTTGATGTTAGAAAATTTTGCTGATCCCCACAGTTCTAGTCCGTAAGTCCAAATAGGTTTCAGTATTGTCTTGTAGATCAGTAGCTTGTTTTCAATGGAAAGTTTAGATTTTCTGCTTAGTAGTCGGTATAGTTGGCCGTATCGTCGGTTGAGTTCTTGTCTTTTGAGTCTAGTATGCGGGTTCCAAGTTAGTCTTCGGTCTAAATGAAAGCCAAGATACCGGACTGTGTCTGAATAAGGAACCTGGATGGAATTAAAGAGTACTGGTGGACAGGAATTGCGTCGGAGTGTAAAGGTAATATGTTGGCATTTAGATTCATTAACTTTAATGCGCCAGTTATTACACCAGTGCTCAATCAAGGTGAGGTGACTTTGGAGATTTAAGGATGCTATTTCGGGATCAGAGTTGGATGATAAGATTGCGGTGTCGTCAGCGAATGTTGCAAGAAAAGTATCGGGATGAACAGGGATGTCAGCAGTAAAGAGGATGTAAAGCACGGGACCCAAGACGCTGCCTTGGGGAACACCGGCTTTAACGGAGTAGATATTGGAAAATTCTAATTCCATGGCAATACGCCGATTCCACAGACACCGTTCACTACTTTGGTCTGACTTTAAACCGAATAATAACGTGGAGCCCACCAGGGATGCCCATCCCTCCTCCCCAAGGCCAATGGCAACAAAATATCCCTTAAGATATTTTATTGCTCACTTCGTCTTAAAAACAATGCAAGTAAAATTATAACTAAAAAAATCGTAATTATATGCAATTACAGTTCGTGCAGTCTATTCCATGCTTTCTTGTTTTTTTATTTGAATCGTTTCATTTAAAAAATCATAAACCCGTACCCACTCAAAAGTTTAAAATCCCGTCAATGTGTCTCCTCAAAAAAACCTCCTGGGCATTCCCGGGACCCAAATATAACAAAAAACAGAACGCTAAACCTAGAAATAACAATTCCAAATTCACTTCTATCGAACATTCAAAACTAAAACAGGCAAAAATTTAACTCATACTTTTTTTACTTACAATTTTTTTTTATAAATAGAATTAAAAATTAATAAGATATTAAAATAATTGTAGTGTTATCAATAAGAGATAAGTTGTCCTCGAAGATAAGTCAGTCAGAATCAAATCCCAAATTAATAAGCAAAAAAATAATGCAACGTATCAAAGATAAAGAAATCAATTGTTGTTTATCGATAAATAAAGTCGATAAAGGAAACAAAAATTAATTTAAATATTCATTATTTGGAACCAACATGTTTACAAATTTCAATAAGCTGTATCTTTGCTAAAAATTGTCCGATTTCGATAATTTTATTTTCTTTTTGCAGAGAATTTAGTAATCTTTTATATAATCATGGGCATAAATAAGGGGAAAGTGTGTAATCTTATAGTTATTCGCAAATAAATTTTGTTTTCTTTCATAACTTGTTTGCCTGAATTTTCGGGGTGGTTGGACTATTTTTCCACCTGAAGAAGAAATAAGCCTTCGAAATTGGTGGCTCAATCTTAAGGTTTGGTGAAGAATTAACTAGAATTAAGAATTAATTAATATGGCTTGCCGATCAAAAACACCATCGATAGATAATATAAACTTCTCTTCTCTCGATCATAGAGGCCTCAAGTCGACGAAATGAGACATGTATTCAATGACAGTACTACAATTAACGTAAGGTTGTGTGGATGCGAACGCTATGTCTTGCGTTATCTCGAAAATGGTACGTTTTTCGGCTTAAAAACGCAGGATCCGATAGTTCAGGGGGAACTATCCGGGTCTTGTTGTACGCATCAAAATCTTCAAGGTCCAATTTGTCCCGTATCGATCAACAGACCTACCACCGTTCCAGTATTGAAGATTAGCAAAATGTTTGTATCGACTTTATTCATTTTAGAAAGAAAAACAAAAGTGGAGAATACGGTTCACTACGCCCCGTGAAGTTCTGAATCCAATGGTACTCATACCTTCATGGTATTTGAGCATGACAGGAGCTTATATTTGATACAAAACCGATTTCGAGCATTACTGTACTAATATATGCGGGGATTAATGGAAGATGTGCCTTAAATTGTGAAATACTAAGAGATAATTAATTTCTTTATTTAAAATCTTTGTATTTTTTTTTTTCACACCTATAATATTTATCACATGAAAGCGGCTGTGCAGTGCAGTAATTAATTTTTTCCTTGACTAGCCTCATTTATCGAAATATTTTTGTGCGGTCAGCACAATTTAAAGGAATATTTCATTGGACCATATTAAGTATAGAGTCAATATTTTTATTCATTTTTATGATAAACCATTGTAAACCATAATAATTAGAATATTAATTTGTCATATTGTCTTTAAGATATAATCTCTCGTAACGAAATTACATAGCAGGTTATGTGTCTTGTACAATAGGTAGCTTGTCCAATTTCAGTATCCAAAGCCATCTCTTGTAATTGAATCTCGCGAAGTTTCCTCAGCTGTCCTGTCAAGTTCGGAAGGAACATCTTTATTCCCCTCCTCTCTCATGGTTACGAATTTAATCATGTCAGAAAAAGTTTTGGCGGCTGCCTCGCAAAGAAACCTCTCTACGATAGTGTATTCGTAATATAATCTTCCTTTGATAAACTTTATCCCTTATCACATCAGTATTCTCAGAATCTGTTTCACTTTGACTAATTGTAACTGGGAATGATGGATAGGAACCTCGGATGAAATATCTTTTCTTGTTCGTTACAAAAAAAAAAAAAAAAGAACAGAGTCCTTCTCTTTGGACTACTCTTTGAAGTTTCTCACAGTAAAGCTATGCGTCAATAACACTACCATCTGGAGCCAGCTCTAAGTGCAAAACACTCTCATAATTCTACAGGTTTGTGAGTAAATATCCCTTCAGACGATCTGTCTTACCAAACCTGATCTAATGATTCTGATCAACATTGTTGAGATGTGATGTTGGGCCGATTATATCAGATGATAGGAGAAATGTAGATGAACTCGCGCTCAAATGTAGACGATTTTTGTTGATACTGGCGGACTAATTCCGTTCAATCGAGGCTACACTGCGCTAAAAATGGCAAGATGAAAAGAAAGACGAAGTTTTGGAACGAACCACTAACATCATACCTAATATAGTTCATATTCACGAATATTTTTTATATATATCCAACATTAAATAAAATTATTATTATTATTCATTTATTCATTTCATCTCTAAGGATCATTGACGTACTAAATTATAATTTTATATACTTTTTTCAAATAATCGAAGAAGTAGTTTTTTACTTCCTCACTACCGAAGGTAGGGAAGCATTGTTTTCGTGCGAGAGATTAAAAAAAATTTTTTGCTCAGAATCTAAAATTTTCACTCGCGTTTTACGTTTCAGACATCAAGGATCAAATTTGGTTCCGTGTCTGTCTGTCTGTCTGTCTGTAGTCAAATCGATGTGACGGGCATTTCCCCCTAGTACCGTTCATCCTATCTTCATGAAATTTTCAGAGATTATGCTGATTGGTGCCTAGATGGTCCCATATCAATTTTATCAAATTCCACTCAGCACTTCCGCTTACGCACGCGCAAACGTATATTTTTAGATTTGCCAATATTTCAGAAAGGGCTCGTTCGATTGTGTTCAAAGTTAGATAAAAGGTAGACTTTGGTGAAAAAATAACGTAGTGTCAATTTTATTGAATTCTGTCCACCACTTTTTCTTATATATGCACTACTAGCCCGCTGTCCGCCGTCCGCGATTTTTTTCCGAAACTACTTGACCGATTTTTTTTAAAATTTGGATATAAAATCAGAGGTCACCAGAGGATGATCATCCTTCAACGACATTACTATTCGCTTTCTTGTTTCAAAACGGCGGCAGAAAAACCTGCGTTGCTATAGACTGTAGCGCCTAAACGAATGTACCGATTTTAATGAAACTTCGCTAAAGTCATTTTCTCTACGTCCTTTAAATTTATCTATATAACATACTTCAACGAAAAGAAGCACAAAAAAAAGTTACGAGGGTTGATAAAATTAAATTCCGAATAACTCAAGAAGTATACACATTTTTGTTAATATTGTATATGGTTTTTTATAAGTTTGCGGAATTTCCTAAAAAACAAAAAAAAAAATCGTTAAAATCGGACAATTAGGAGCAAAGACATGGTCTATAGTTTTTTTTAGATATGCTATTGCAAAAGGTTTTTCTTTTGTTTTGATTTTTGAATGTGTTACTGAAGTAATGCTATTGTTTAGCATATTATTAATGATTAAAAAAAAGTTTAGTCCAATAGTTGGAATCACCTTTTATTTATTTTTCTTTATAATTAGGAATTTAATGTTACTTTATATGTATAATTGCTTGGAAATAATATACCATAGTGAAATAATTTGCAGTGGATTTTTTTCAAATTAATTATCATCATATATATATATATATATATATATATATATATATATATATATAATCTTTCGGGCTGAAGCCCCTCCTCCAAAATTTAATCTGGATCCGGTAGTGTATATCACTATTATCAGAGCAAAAGTTCGAATATAAAAATTTTCAGCTTTAATTCTATGTGTTAATGGTGACATTTTGTAGTCTGCATCTGATATAAGTAGTCTGCTACTATGGAAAATAGCAGATGACAATAAAATATGAAATTATTCTAATAAAGCATAAAGAAATTATGAGTTTTTATGCACTCTTGTAAAACAATAAATAAATTTGTACGTAAGACCTTTTGCACTAACAGTATTGAAATTCATGTTCAGTATGCATTTTTTTTTTTTTTACTAAGCATAATCAAGTATGGAATCTTCAAATACGACACTCTTTTGTTGAATGTTGAAGGTTAACTGTAATCGGCTATTCCAATTCTTCTTCTCTCAGAGATTTTATCCTCATACGAAAAATTTTATACCTTGTAATATACAACGGAAACGGTGAGGAAGCTATACTGACCTTACTTGGCAGACGTTTTTTACTTCTTTTAATCATCCTGTAGGATTTCACCTATTATTTGTTCCATTTAGGTTTTGCTGCGATAGTTCAGATTGATCTCTCGCTCAGCCTCCACTGGTTTTAGTACTAGTAATGCGGTTGAGAGAGAAGGGTAGGTATTTCTAGGTGTTCTGCTTTTCCCTCTACATCATAGGTGGAGTGAAAAGCCTGGTTCGGAGCTCCCTCGTCTGATTGTAAATAGTGTATATAGGTATATCTGTTGTTTTTTTTTAAATTTACATATTCAGTTATTTTATTTATTGTATGTATTTTTTTATTTATTATGTTTTTACTATTATTTAGTTCTTATTTGTCATATGTTTTATTTTATTTATTTATTATCCTACACTTTTCAACATTCATTGTTCAGACATCACACAACACTCAGAAACACTGTCGGCTACATTTGCCTATGACTCGGCAATACTAACATAAAACAAAGATGCTGCTAAGGTTTCTCAGGTACTTCAAGAACACCTAGATGACATAGCTTGTTGCGCCAAAAGATGGAGGTTAAAAATGGACGAGTCTCAGAACCAATTCGTTTCATTTACACTTCGACATAACTCTTGTCCTCAAGTATTTTTTAACAATATCTCTGTACCGATATTCAGGTATCTACTTCTGTAGTGAATGAGACTGAGCAAATAATATTAGAATGACCCAACTATTTTGAACATTTGGACTTAAATATCTCATTACTTACTTAATTTTTAGTGGAGATTTCGTTTTGATTTCTCAAAGCCTTTAGTTCATTTTTTTTAGTCAACATTAGATTTTTGATATGCTGAATGATGCAAATGAAAGTACGGAACAACGATTGATGGAGTTTTTGTTAGGTATTTAGCAAATAAATTTTAATCAAAAGTATTCATCACGTATTTTAGTTATTATATTACAATAGGTTTTGTTTCATAGACTCTAACATTTTTTTGAAAAGTCTTTTGTGCTAATCGTAGTTTCTCAATTTCGTGACTTCAACATAAATTCGTAATTTTAATAAACTAAATAGTTACTTGAAACCATGACGAATCGGATACAACAGGAGCAACGTGCGTTATAAATTTAAACTTCAGTTAATTGAGCTGTAACTAGCGACTAGATGCATTAAGCCCGGTTACTATCTACAATGCCAGACGATGATAAGTTAATGGAGGAACATCGTAAAGGTAACATCGGTTAATTTTAGGCCAACCATTATTCAATATTAACCTAAAAGCTTACTTAGAACGTGTAACTAAATTTTAGGTAATAAGTGTTTAACATTTAATTTGTTATGATTTTAAATATTTGTGTAATCAATTGATACCTTATGCTGGAAAAAAAATCGGAAAATTAGTATTGTTGATATCAAAAATTTTTAAAATTTTCATTACTTTTTAGCTATAAGTATAAGTATTATTTGACATTCCTGTTAAACTAAAAACTGTTTTCTAAGAAGAATTTTCATCAAATTAAATAGCAATTTATCATAATTTCGTGATATGGAAATTTTTTAAGTATTCCTTTAAAAATTAAATGCAAATCACATTAAAATTCCTTTCTAATTCAAATTATACAATATAAACTAATAAATGATTATTGTTATATAAGTAAATTGACCGAAATAGATGAACATAGGAAAACTAAAGAAAGAAGTATTTTTTTTTGTTCAAAAGTAAAAACATATTTTTTTGGTAACTGCCGTATGATATTAAAAATGACACTGGGTAAATTCACCATTAAACATTTAATTGGCCAGTTCAGGACTAAACTTATAAGTATGAATTAATTAAAATTGATCTCAAAAACGAGATACGTCTTTCACCAATTAAAACAGCAATAATTTACACTCCTCTTGTGTTATACTCAGACCATTTGGAAACAGAATTGGATTTGTATTTGGATTCCTACTAAAAAAAAAAAAAAAATCCCCTAGTGTAAGACTCAGTGCTGATTTATATTTTAAGACCGCATAATTAATATAAACAAATAAAAACTATTATTTCAAACTGAAAAAACATTGTTCATATTTTTTTTTTGTCATCATATATATTTTTTACTAGTTGAATAACATTAATCAAGATCCATATAATATGAGGTATTTCCCCAAAAATATCAAGTACATAAAAATATATATTCTTCCAGGTTCTACGATTCGGCTCGTTAATAAATTGTTATTCTTTGGTGAAATTTATCAATACCATTAATGAAATAAATTCACAAAAATAAAAATCTACAAAAAACAAAAAAAAGTTTTCAACTGATTAAAAATAACATTTTTATAAAATTTTCAATCAAATTACAATTCAAAAAGTTAGAAGTTTGTCGGGGATGCGGTCAACAATCACACATTATATTGATGTAAAAATTTATTTTACGTTTCGACTTACGTTGTAGCTCTCCTGGGCTAAAAAAAAAAAATGAGATTCAAAAAAATTATTATTATTAGTTAAAAAGTAAAAACAAAAATAAAAGTTCAAATATCAGATCTATAAGTGACAGATCTATTTTAGAGGGCGAGAAGTGATAAAAAGTAAATAAAATGAGAAAAAATTAGAGTAAAGTATAAAACAACATAATTGAAAATTAAAACACCAATTAATTATTTGGAACTTACACTAACACCGCACTACCCAGCTATATCTTAAATTATAATTATGGTCAATCATTCCCGTTCAACCAAAAATTATAATTCGATTTTTAAAATAATCAGCTTTGGGTCCCCATGGTGAGGCCCAGGGACAGAGACCGCCCCCTCCCTCCCGGCCTAGAGACGCCACTTTACTGATAAAAATGGGTTAAAAAAATAAATCGGACATTTCAGTAAAAGTTTTTGGTTAACATTCAAGCAGATCGACTAAAATCGCTCATTTCACCTGCACACCAAAAAAAAAATTAAATAAATAAATAAAGTAAAGATATGGAAATGTGGAAAGTAACAGATGATAAATTCAGGAAGAAGATCACAGAATTGATGATGGACATCTGGATAGAGGAGAAAATCCCCAGAGAATTGAAAACCGCCTTGATACATCCACTGCATAAGAAAGGAACAAAAACAGAAGCTGACAACTACAGAGGAATTTCCCTACTACCCGTCAGCTACAAATTTTCTCCAAAGCACTACTCAACAGACTAAACCTACAAATAGACCCTAAAATCGGAGAATATCAGGGAGGCTTCAGAAAGGGAAGATCATGTCAAGAACAAATCCTGAGCCTAAAATTATTGATAAAATACTACAAAACAAGGCCCAAAAAGAACCTCTACATCTCGTTTGTTGATTTTAAAAAAGCGTACGACTCATTGAATAGAAAGACGCTACTGGAAATACTGAGAGAATACGGAGAGGACCAGAAGACCAGGAAACTAATAGAATTAACACTAACCGACACCGAATCCAAGGTAAGATTCAGAGGAACCACCAGCAAATCTTTCCGAATAAGGACGGAACTCAGACAAGGAGACGGTCTCTCTCCAACACTGTTCAACGTGGTACTAGATAGGATAATGAAGGAATTGTGGAAAACTAATGATGTGGGTGCAAGTATAGGGACCAAAAACAACCACGTCAAGGTAAGGTGTCTTGCCTACGCAGACGATCTTGCACTTCTAGCGGAAACGGAAGAAGCGGCAATCGACCAAATAAAGACACTGAAAGAAATAGCCAAAAAAGCGGATCTCCAAATCTCCTACGAATAAACAAAATTAATGACCACAGACGCAGACTTCAAGAAGAAAACAGTGGAAACCAAATACGGGTCAATAAATGTAACAAATAAATTTAAGTACCTGGGTGAGACTATATGTAATAATGGTTCGGAAAAAGAAAGTATCAAGGGAAGAATAGCCAAATTGGAAAAACTAACTTTTGCAACCAGTAACATATACAACAAGAGAAACCTTTCCACGGAAGCAAAAATACGACACGACAATACAGTTGTTAAATCTGTGATACTATACGGGACGGAAACCACATGCCTCCCCAGTCTGAAAAAATTGTTGAGAATAGAGCGAAGAATTCTAAGAAGGATTTACGGCCCCAAAAAGACAAAAGAAGGATACAGGCGAAGATCCAATCAGGAAATATACAAGGACACAAGAGATCTAGAAACGGAAATAAGGATCAGGAGACTGAAATACCACGGACATGTGGTAAGAATGGCCCCAGAAAGAATTAAAAAGGAAATATTCCAAAAAATCCGTAGATACAAAAGCTTGGGAGGATACATCAGGCAGACGAAGGAAGAAACGGAAAGACTTGGAATAATGGACCAGGACTGTCTGGACAGAGAGGCCTATGGTAAGAGACTAAAGGAGATCACGGTTCTTGCTAAGAAGAAAAGTTCGGGGGAGTCGCGTGGACGGAGGAGAGAGAGCGGCGGCACGCGGAGATAATGAGAGAGAAGTGGAAAGAAAGGAAAAACAAGAAAGAAGCCAAATGTCATGATATTCGCGTGGTCTCTATGGCCGTTCCGGAAAAAAAAAAAAAAAAGTAAAGATACTTGAAATCTGTTTTATTGAATGTCGGATACATGATTATTTTGACTAGCTGAAGATCTGCCATGTAGTTATTTTTTTTTTTTAAACTGTGTTATTCACAATTCAGAAAAGTAAAAAATTCCCTACATACACGAATAATTAAAAAAAAAAAAGTTGTTGGAGGTTAGGAAAAATAATGAATGACAAGAATAGAAAATCATGCTGATAATGTTTTCTGTTTCACAACACCGAATAAAATTTAATATAAAGAAATAAAACTGAAATATCTTGCATTAAAAACTTTCCTAAAGTCCAGTACTGGAGAAAATTACTCCCAGCTGCTGTGAAAAATTGCTTCCGTTAAACGCCGTTCTTAATATTTTTTTGTTTTTTATTGCGGTTTCGGGACCTCTTAGGAAAAAGGGGAAATGCGGTGTTTCAACTAGCACATTAATTATAAGAAAGGTTTATGCTTTTTGGCACCGAGTTCAGAAACAGTTTCTTCTGCCTTAATGATTTACTTCAAGGCAGGGTTTCAGAGTTTGCGTTTGGTTAGAAATAATTTATATTTATATTATTTTACTAAACGTATTTTATTTATTAATACAGTTGTAAATATCATAAATAAATAAAAATATTTATATTATGATTTGAATAAGTTTGCAGCTTATTCGAGACGAAACGAATATAGTCGCTCCCTAGAGACGACGATAGGGTCCATTAATAAAGATTGATGTTGAGGGTAATCAACCGTCTCTCCTCTGGTTTTTCCTTACCGAAATAAATGAACAAATTTTTTTCCATTTATTTGTTTTTGAAAATTTACTAGGACGGACTCTGAATATTAAGTTACTGTAATATTTATCTTATTTTTCTTATTTCTGTTAATCTCTTTAAAAATTAAAAAAAAAAATTACCATAAAAATGGTTAAATATATTATAATAGTAATTTATAAAAACGAGATGAATGCAAAATATTTTTTTTTTAATCAGTGTTTTACTGATTGATATACTTGATACTCTAAACTAGGTGCATCCAAACCAGAGATGAGCAAATGCTAATCTGAGTACTCACTACCAAGTATTTTACTCAAATACTGACCCTTTCTGAGTACCAAAGAATTTAATCACTATTTCAGATGATGTCAAACAATTAACTGAAGTAATGATTGAATTCGAAGTAGTGATCCAATTTAAGGAAAATAGTTGGTACTCGGTTCTCAGCGGAGAATTTGCTCATCTCTATTTTTTTTTTTTTCATTATTATTGAAATTTACAATTGTATTAAATGATAAATACGAATATTAAATATTAAATAAGTAACATGAAGAGAAACTACCCTTTGGTAGCACTCCAATCTCTACAATTATTTTAAAAATATGAAATTTAGCAAATCACTCAAACACGAGGTTGTAACTTTATTACATGCATTTTTTTCTCTTAAAAAGACCATTTTACAATTTAAGTGTCATAAAATAAAAATATATCTCAGTTTTTACTGCATATAAAAATTATCAAGTCGTGGCACTAATTCATGTGGCACTAAGTAAATTTGCCGTTCTTGAGGAGAAACCTTTTCGCTTGAATGCACCATTCAGGAGCTATAAATGGAAAAATCAAAATTTGTCATGGAAAAACAATTTTATTTTACTACCATAGTAAAAACATGAAAACTCTCTCCCCCAATCTCTCTCTCACTCTCTCTCTCTCTCTCTCTCTATATATATATATATATATATATATATATATATATATAATATATATATATATATATATATATATATATATATATATATATATTACAAACTTTTTTTTTTTATCTATACTTAAAATATTATATTGTGAAATAATTATTATTTTCGGGAGTTAGGTCATTTACAATTCTAAATCATTAAGTCATTTACAAGCTACTGGCTTGATACAAGTAATAGAGGGCGGTACTGAGGCTGTCGATGTGCCCCTGGCTTAGAGTATCGAAGCTCGATAAGAAGCTCAAAAGAGGATCCCATTCTATGTATAAGAAAAGAAGGGATCGATACGTTAACGTTAACTCCAAATTTATGTGGTTTATTAAAATTGTAAACGACCTGATTCCCGAAAATAATAATTATTTCACAATATATATGTATATGTATGTATTATATAATGTATATGTATGTATGTATGCAGAGTATACTTTATAAGAAATATCTGCAAGTTTTGGTGTTTTTTTTTCAAGGGAAGCGCTAGGGGTATGTTTAATTATGTAAGTTACATATCTGTGGCTATTCAGGCAATTAATTTATGAACACTCCGAACTCCGAACTCCGAAAATACCCTTTTTGTTGACATTGCCTTTTTTATAGAACACCAACGACAATAATAAACCTAAAACCTTTCTGGAACTGATATTTAAATAAAAATAAGTAAAAGGAGTTGACCAAGATGTAATTAGGAGGATCGAGTTTAAGTTATGCTTAAACTATCTGAGATTAGGCTGGCCTAATCATAGATTTAGTTGAGGATGGGGGTGTGGAGGCAAAGATTGTTCGTGTTGTCGGTATTAATCTTTAGGATTTACTTTGTATTATCATTATAATATTTGTGGAATGTAGTGGTGATAGTAGATTTAGTTATTAGGTTAAAAAATATTTAGGAAATAATTCAAACAAATCTGGTTTTGATTTCCTAGATCTAAGGATGGGCAGAATGAGGCGATATTCTGCTAGCAGAGATTCCCTGACCTCAATCAGCTGTGACAATGAATAATAGAGAGCGATCCCGGGGCAATGTCCCAATAAATTTCTAATAAAAGGTTTCATGTTTGCCAACCGTCTAAACCAAACATTTACCGCCTTCGATTCATGGCTAATAACCAATATATAGGTGGGGACACTATGTCATACACCGCATTGCTCGTTATAAACTATATAGCCCTTCTCATATATCAATAGTCTAAATAATCCATCATAAAAGATTTATGACATGTTTAAATGTTTTAACATAATCATATTTATTTTAAAACTAGCTACTTTACTCAGAAGGAGATTAATTGTACTATTCATAACCAAAAAACAAATTTGGTGCGCGCATCACACAACTTTCACTTATCGCTCTACTTTGAATAGAAATTATTTTCTGTCAATGTTGGGTTGCTGCAAAGTTTTTGAAGTATATTTTTAACTGAGCTAAAACTTAAACCTTACAACTAACATGTAAGAACTCATCAAGACTGTTAAAATAGCACAAACCCTGTATATTATGTGGATGCTACGTATGCCTAGCGAGATTTGTAAGTACATTTGTATAATTAACCAACATATAAATGATTATAGATTGTATTATTATCAGATTTTTATTTCCTAGTGTCGATATAATACAGAGTGAAAATACGTGAATAATAAAATGTGAAAGTACTCATTAACTGATATATATCTAAGTATGTACATATATATATATATATATATATATATATATATATATATATATATATATATATATATATATATAAGTTATGGTTAGATGTAAGTTTATATAAGAGTTAATCCTAGTCAATAGTTGTAAACAAACCGTAATGCTATATATATAGCATTACGGAGAGAATAAAGTCAGTCTTATTTGAGCAACCACGCGTTTCATTTCAAACCTCTTCTTTCTTTCTTTTTTTTATCTTTCCGAGTTCGAACCGACGTAAGTGGTGCCGAAACCCGGGAATCTTAAAGAGTTTACTTTTGTAGTTGTCTTTTCGTTTTTATTTTTTTTTTTCTTTTCACGTCGTGGAGATAAATAAAAAAACAGGATGCCGAACGGAGTAGGTCAACCGCCAGTACGTCCACCACCACCAGTACCGCCTACAGCACAGGTAGCGCAACCGACTGCGGCACCAGCGGCACCGGCAGCGTTTCCTACGTTGGCAGAAGCGTTAGCGAGGGACTTTCCTCCGCTACCTACGGAGACGTTAGCGTCAGCACATGCGACGACGCTGGAATGGCTGAAGGTTAGAACGGCGACATCGCAGGACCTGAGGAGAGCTATATCTGACCTGGAGAGATTTGATGGAGGAACAGGTGAGTTGAACCACTTTCTAAAGGGAGGCGACCGGGTGATATCGCGTATAGCGGCCAAAGAAGGGGAAAACTTGATAGATCCGCTGGATGCCAACGCATTGAGGGCAGCCTTGGTATGCCGGGTTAAAAGGAGTGTGCTGAACATGATCCAGGCGGATGAAGACACCCCATGGAGCACCGTGAAGGACAGGCTGAAGAAGGCATTTGGAGGGGGCCGTTGGGCCCCAGAAGAAGACATCTTACAGATGTTCCGAGAGAAGAAACAGCCGTATCAGTCCAACGGACAATATGCAGCAAACCTGTTGGCACGATTCAACAATGTAACGGAGAAGACGAGGGAAGTAGCGGATGCAGTGGAAACGGGAGCAAGAATGGCGTTCCTGGCAACCATCCTTAAAGTACAACTGGGTAGAGACACGGGAAAGAAGGATGGACTACCTAGAGACAAGGGTTTTGTAGAGTGTGCCCAGGAAATGATTGATGCAAGCGCGCGGGAGGAAGAAGCAGCCAGGGGAGAAGAGGAGAATGAGAACGGGTGGAACCGAGTATCGTACAGGAGAGCGGAACCCGGTAGATTTAGAACGAGACAGGAAGGCTGGAAGAAAAGAGGAGGAGAAGTTAGCGCAAGAGAAAGAACGGCGATAAGGGAGAAAAAGCCAGGGAAGGAGAGAAGGAAATGGACAAAGGAGGACAGGAGATGCCACGGGTGCGGAAAGATAGGTCACCTAGTGGCGAATTGCCCGCGAACCCGATGTTTCGAATGCGGAACTGAGGGGCATATTGCTAGACAATGCCCGTATATGAGTAGACGGGGGGAAGCGGGCCGAGATGAGCCGATGGAGGTGAACGCCCAGAGATTGTGGAGGAAGAGAGGAGCGGCATCGGAGTCGGACGATTCGTCGGGAACATCTGGAACCGAGGAGAAGGAGCCGGTGGTGAGAGCAGCTCGAAGAGGCAGAAGCAGCAGAAAGAGTGGAGAAGGGGGAGCCGTCGCGGACAGGAGAGGAAGATCAGACGAATGAGGAGAGGAGCAGAGGGGAGGCAGCCACGCGGTAGTAAATAATATTGGAGGTGAGTGCGTTGGTTTGCCAATCATAAGTGTTGTGGGGAAGGGAAAGTGTCTGGTGGATACGGGAAGTTCGAATACAATAGTATCTAGGCAGATGTTGGAGGAGTTGTGTAAAGGAGAGAGGATACCGGGAATAAAAAAATGTACGTGTAGGTTGATCACTTTGGGTGGTCCATGTAGGATAGAAGGGGAAGTAGAGTTAGATTTAGACAAATGGATCCCAGGAAGTGGGAAGTTGAGGGTACATGTAGTAGAGAATATGCCGAGAGAATATGGGGGTATAATAGGATGTGACCTATTGAGTAGAGTGAGACCAAGAATAGACTACAGGGGAACAGGTTGGAGGGTGCGAATGGGAGGAAAGAGGTACCGGTGTAAGAAAGGGAGAGTGGGAGGAAAAGGGAACATTGGGGCAATAGAACAAGCGGAACATTGGGTCCAAAGGATAAAGAGGGAATACGCGGATATTTTTTTTAAAGAGGGGGAGGTGTTGAGCGCAACGGGGAGGACAGCACATGAGATTCCGTTAAAACAGGAAAAGGTGACGTACGTGAAGGAGCGACGTTACCCGCAGGCTTTACGTCGCCATATCAAGGAGGAGCTCGAAAGCTTGAAGAAGCAGGGCATCATCGTGGACAGCACGTCACCATACAATAGTCCCTGTGGGCGGTGAAGAAAAAGACGTCGTCGGGAGAGCAGAAGTACAGGGTGGTGGTAGACTTCAGAAAGCTCAATGACAACACCCTAGACGAGAAGTATCCGCTTCCGCGATTCGATGATATTATTGACAGGCTTAGTGGGGCAACCATTTTTAGTACCTTGGATTTAAAGGCGGGCTACCACCAAATTCGTATGAACCCTAGGGACCAACACAAAACGGCGTTTTCGTTCGAGAGGGGGCATTACGAGTTTACTCGCATGCCATTTGGACTAAAGAACGCTCCCATAACTTTCCAGAGGTTTATGGACGAATTCTTGAGAGGATTAGACGAAGAATTCTGTCAAGTCTACATGGATGATCTCTTAGTCTTCAGTAAGGATGAAGAGGAGCACGTCGATCATTTAGGGCGCGTATTCGACAGATTAAGACAGTTTGGGCTGAAGTTGTCGGCGGAAAAATCGATTTTGGGACAGGATCAGATAACATTTCTGGGACATTCCATTTCAAAGGAGGGGATCAGGCCCGATAAACAGAAAGTCGAGGCGATACAAAATATGGCGATGCCCAGGGATGTAAAAGGGATCCGCAGATTATTGGGAACACTCAACTATTACCGTCGGTTCGTGCCGGAAATGGCGGAGTATTTAGCACCTCTTAATAATCTTCTGAAGAAGGGCCGGAAGATAATAATAACGTCAGAGATAGAGGACAGCGTAAGGAAGTGCATGGCGCGGTTACAGGATAAGCCGGTACTCGCTTTCCCCGATTTTGCGAAGATGTTTATTGTCACTACAGATGCGAGTGAGTATGCGTTGGGGGCAGTACTTGCTCAAGAGGGAACTAAGGGGGAACAGCCAGTAGCGTATGCGAGTCGGCGGCTTACAGATGCGGAAACGCGATATAGCGCCTTGGAAAGGGAACTCTTGGCCATTGTATGGGCGGTAGGACACTTTAGGCCGTATATTTTTGGCAGAAAATTTAGGGTGCATACCGATCACAGACCGTTGCAATGGGTTGGTAATTTAAAGGAATCATCGGCTAGGGTCACTCGGTGGAAACAATTTCTAAGCCAGTACAATATGGAGGTCGTTTATAAGCCAGGTAAAGACAACGTGGTAGCGGACTGGCTGTCCAGAGCCATAATGATAAATGCTATCGAGGAGGAAGAAGGAGAGTCGTCGCGGGACGTGCGGCAGTTTTTGAGAGCGTGGACACCAGAAGGGGAAGGGGAACCAGGGAATGGGGAAGCAGAGGAATCGAGAGGAGAAGAGAGCTCAGTGGAAGAAAGGCCTACAGACATCGAGGAATGCGAAGAGATCATCAATGATAAGCGACGACAGGTAATTTGGAAGACCAGAACGTCGGGACTCATGAAGATTGACTTCAGTAAGTATGGAAGGAAGAAGGTGAACACCATTTGGTCCCAACCAGGGGTGAAAGAGGAACAAATTTGTAAGGCTCTGCAGGACGCCTCGGAGCCGGGAAAGGTTCACCACCTGTATGTGGGGAATGCAACCATCTGGGAAAAAATCAAGAAACTCTGGAGATCAGAAAAAATAGGCATCGACAGATCGTTTATCAGGTGTAAATACTTAGTCGAAACGGTGACGGACAAGGAGCAGCAGAGGGAGGTAACATTGGCACACCACCAGGGCAAGACCAACCATCGGGGGGAACAAGAGACGTTTCAAGCGTTGCGCAGAAGGTATTTCTGGGATGGCATGAGGAAGACAATTTCAGAAATCATTGGGAGATGCGAAGTGTGCGCGCGCACTAAATACGATAGACGGCCACCTCAAGGATTACAGGAGGAAACCCCTACGGGAGACATGCCATTGAAAGATGTGCAAGTCGATACTTTTACCTGGAGGGGGTTTAAGTGGATTACGATGATCGACCTCTTCAGCAAGGTAGCGATGACACATCAAGTAAGAGATAAGTTGTCGGAGGCGGTTGTGGGGGCTCTACAAACATGGGCCCAGTTCTACGGAGTGCCTGATCGCATAACGTCGGACGGAGGGAGGGAGTTCGACAACAGTACCGTACGTGAGGAGGTTAAACGTTTAGATATAGATTGGCACTTTAATACTCCGGGACATACAAAGGGCAGAGGAAATATCGAGAGGTTGCACAGCACGTTAAGCGACCACCTACGTATTTATCAAGGGGAGCAGAGATTGGAAGGGGATGTAGCCATGAAAAGAGCAGTAGCGGCCTATAACCATTCAATCCACTCCGTTACAGGGTTTTCCCCGGTCGAGGTATTGTTTGGAGTAAATATACGGCGACGGGATTGGATGGAAACACTTACGGATGAAATACAAGCTCAACGGATCACTTGTAACAGAGCAGAGATAAAGAGGGTGTGGGAAACAACGAGAGCGAAAATAGAGCGTGAAAAACGGAAAAGGGTGGAGAAGGCCAATTTGTACCTCAAGGACAGAATGGGTGATTTGAAGATAGGGACGACAGTCTATCGTAGGGTAGGTTCTAATAGGGGGAAAGAACTGGCACGCTACGAAGGACCATTCAAAGTGATTGTACTTCGCGAACATAATCTTTGCACAATTCAGAGTCTGAACGATCCCAGGAAACGGAGGACCGTTCACATAGAACAGTTGAAAATCCCGATAGAGCCGGGTCAGTAACGTAATAAGTGGTATAACCTCTTTCCTGTCTCCTACAGGCTACAGTTTGTTTCAGTTGTAGTTCTTTGTTTTTTGGTGGTTGTTGTTTTTTTTTTGCAGGAAAATGGTTAATTTTGTTTGTTCTGTGCTATGGCTGTATGGGAACGCCAAGGAAGATTATTTTGTTTTGTACGAAGATTATTTTTGTTTTTGTTATGAATTATGTTTTGTTATGTATTATTTCACTAACCCTGCGTTAGTTTATGAGAAGTGTTCATAAACTGGCGGGGGGGAGTTATGGTTAGATGTAAGTTTATATAAGAGTTAATCCTAGTCAATAGTTGTAAACAAACCGTAATGCTATATATATAGCATTTCGGAGAGAATAAAGTCAGTCTTATTTGAGCAACCACGCGTTTCATTTCAAACCTCTTCTTTCTTTCTTTTTTTTATCTTTCCGAGTTCGAACCGACGTAAGTTATATATATATATATATATTATCAAATCTAGAGGTATTAAATTACAGTAAATGTATTGAAGTTTATAAAAATATATGTTTAACTCATCTATGCAATATTTTTGTACTTCACTGCTTCTTTCACACAAGTAAAATTAAATATTATTTTAAACGATGTCATATATTGGGTTGGCAAATAAATCCTTTCGATGTTTCAGGATGATATAAAACTTAATGTACTATAGAAATAAAATTTATTTTAATCTAAAATATATGCAGCATTATTTAATATGATTTTTCCCATCTTTCTACTAACTGCATAATGCCATGTTCTTATTATGTCTGGAGTTTATTGTTAAAAACTGATCCAAGCGGTTCTTGATGTTCTCTTCCTTTTAGAATTTCTTTAAATTCATGGAGTTCTGCAAAGACCGGAATAAGTGGTAGTCACTTGGAGCTAGGTCTGGTGAATAGGGAGGGTGGGGAAAAAAGTCCCCAAGGCTCCATAATTTATTGCGAGTGACCATGGGGTGTGGGGCCTAGCGTTGTCTTGGTGGAACACAACACTCTTCCGATCATTCATAACTCTTCAGGATGATCTCCAAATTCGATGTTACTATATCAGTTGGAAAGCTGAAATATTTCTCTTCAAAGCCGTGTGAATGGATTTAATGCCTACATAAGGAATAAATAAACAAACATTCCTTATAGGCTTTTATTTTTTATCACCACTTGTAATTTGTTAACGAAGGTCCTGTTGATGTCATTTTATGTTTCTGTGACCCTAAATTCCTGATCAATTTCCTGTAGATAGTTAAAGTCGTATTGAAGTTAAAACATGTTTTTTGATTTTACAATTTTTTTTATAACAAAACAAAATCATGTGAGGGACTCGCCTCGCGACAAATTTAGGGTCGAAGCAATCTCTTGTACTGATTGGGTGGGATTTTGATCAACAATTTCCTTAACATTGCTAGTTTCAATTTCATGTGGGCGACCAGACCGAGCATCATTGATGTCAAAATTTCCTGAATGAAATTTGGCAAACCAATTTCGACAAGTGCGTTCGGTTAAGTTTGTTTGTTTCGATGGCTAGGCGCAAAACATCCAGGTCATAAGCGCCCGATCAACTAAATAACATCATTTAATACTATTTGGATGGTTGGTACAAAAAATAATTTAAAAAAATAAAATAAAAACAAAAAAAATAAAAACATAAAAAAATAAAGAAATAGATTGATAGAATAAAATAAATAAATAAGGATAATAATAGACATTTATAGGTAATAAGATGTATAAATAAATAAACTTTAAAAAATAGCAGTAGAATCAATAAATCAATTGAGATTAATAAACAAATCAATTTAAAAAGAAATGAAAAAACAAATTTTTTAAAAAGTAATAATAAGCGAAAATAGAATACAAATAAATATATAAAAAATTAAAAAATAAATAAAATAATAGTAAATCTGCAAAGGATCATTAATTATAAGCCTGTCAAATGTGTTTTTTAAGTCTTTCACTATCCAGGAACTTGATGACTTTGGTAACGATTTCTTCTTGATTTCCCAGGGATGCTGATATATTCTGGGGTATTTCGAGATCTTTTAATCTCGCGGTGTAAAAAGTGCATTCTTCCAAAATATGTTTTATAGTTAGTGATTGGTTACACTTTTGACATCTCGAGATAGAATCTTTTGTTATGAGGTGGAGGTGAGTCAGTCTAGTATGTCCGATCCTCAGCCACGTGAGGACGACCTCTTCTCTACGACTGCTGCGTCTGGAGCTGGTCCACGGTTGCACCTCTTTCTTTATTGTTTTTAATTTGCTAGGTGCGCTGTTGTCCCACCGCCTTTGCCATTCTTGGAATATGGTTTCTCTCAGAGGTCGTGCAAGTTCAGATGGTGTCAAAAAAACTTTACCGCGGCCTGGAAGAGTAAGAGCTTCTTTTGCTGCTCTATCAGCCATTTGATTTACTTTATTTCCTATATGGCCAGGCGACCAGATAAAATGTGCCGTTGTTCCAACTCCATGAAGCATTTTTATAAGACTTAGAATGCAGTGTGAACAGCACAAATCTGTAGAGTGCACCAAACCTATACAAGATCCAGCAGTATGTGCCCTATGCTTGGAGGGACACCCGGCCAACTACAAAGGCTGCCAAATTTACAAGAATCTCAAAACCAGACACCAGAAAAACCGGATTCAAGATGAAGCACTAAGAACAAGAAGAGAGAGAGAGCCTTCCAGAATTGTAAACAATGATGTATCATTCTCCCAACTACTTAGAGGTAAGACTTTAACCGATAAATGTCAAGCCCTGCCACAACAACAACCTCAAACCCAACCTCAAAATCCTCTTCATCCTAATATACCTAACCACCAACAACAAATTCCTCATATTCCTCCTCCTTCAAATGCAACAGATCTCACAAGTTTGTTAGCATCTTTCCTCACCGATTTCAAATCCCTTGTTACTCCACTCATATCACTCCTCACGAATCTCGTATCTCACCTCATCCCTCCTTTGAAAAATCCTTAAATGACTCACATCCCTAAACCCATATCCATTCTCCTTTGGAATGCGAATGGTGTTAGAAATCATACAGACGAACTATCTACTTTACTACTTGACAAGAACATTGATGTGGCACTAATTACTGAAACTCGACTAACCACTAAACAGCACTTCAATATTCCACTATACCTGACATATCGTACTGACCACCCTGACGGAAAAGCACATGCCGGTACTGCTGTAATTGTACACCAATCCCTCTCCCATCACCTACTTCCATTACCTATTCATGATTTCCTACAGTCCACCGCTATCGTGATAAAAACCTTCTCCTTTCCGGTTACTCTTGCATCAGCGTATTGCCCTCCTAACCGATCCAAATCCAATGCCCAATTCAGTTCTCTCCTCGACTCCTTAGGACATCACTTCATCTTGGGTGTAGACCTAAATGCCAAGCACCAACAATGGGGTTCCAGAACCACGAATTCTCGTGGCCGAACCCTGCTGTCTGCACTCGATTCCCAACGTTTTCACCTCCTTTCCTCCAACTCTGCTACCTATTGGCCCACAGATCCCAACCGTAATCCTGATCTTCTTGATTTCTTTATCCACAGCGGCTTAAGTCCCCTCAATTGTTCCATTTCACGTCTAAATGAACTTTCCTCTGGCCATAGCCCTCTAATCCTTAATTTTTCACTTGAACCTGTTCCCAAACCTTCTCCACCGTCATTCATTAGGGGCCCAGTAAACTGGGACCTTTTCCGCCAAATAATCTCCGATAATATTGATCTCAACATATCCCTCAAAACTCCCGATGACCTTGATAGTGCCGTAAATTCCTTTACTACCACAATCCAACAAGCCGCCTGGACTGCCTCCTTCCCAAAAGACTCCTCCAGAATTCCTATAAAGACCATTCTACCCCAACACCTCCTTAACCTAATCCGCACCAAACGCCGTGCCAGATTATTATGGCAACGTACCCGACATCCTACCGACCGCTGCTCCTATAATTACTACTGCAAACAATTAAAACTGGAATTAGCCACCTTCAGATCACAATCCTTCAACTCCTACCTATCCTCCCTCTCTTCTCGCGACAATTCCCTTTGGAAAACCACAACAAAAATCCTGAATCCTCACCGCATTTCCCATCCTCTCCGACGAGGTGATGGCTCCTGGGCAGCATCTGACGAAGATAAAGCTGAGGAGTTCGCCATTCACCTATCCAATACATTTATTTCACATCCGGAATCCCATCCTGCCCACACCGTAACAGTAGAAGAACTCCTTACATCACCAATCCCACTTTCCTTGCCCCCAAAAGCTATTCATCCTTCCGAAGTAAAATTTCAATTAAAAAAACTAATCCTCCGTAAAGCTCCTGGACATGATCTCCTCACACCTCAAATCCTTCGACAACTTCCATCCAAAGCAGTCATATTCCTTACATATATCTACAATTGTATCCTACGCACCACCCACTTCCCTCTGTTATGGAAACACTCCACTATTATCCTTTTCCCAAAACCAGGAAAACCTCTCAATAGCTCAACATCCTATAGACCAATCAGCCTACTCCCAATCCTTTCAAAAATTTTTGAAAAGATCCTTTTGAAACGAATCCTACCCATTATAGAATCCCAAAATATCCCTTCCCATCAGTTTGGTTTTCGCTCTCAACATTCTACTGTTCAACAAGGACTCCGAGTTGTTGATCATATTTCCTCAGCCCTAGAAAACAAGGAATACTGTTCGGGTGCCTTTCTGGACATTGCACAGGCATTTGACCGGGTATGGCACTCCGGACTGCTCTCCAAGCTTAAAATCCATTTACCTCAGTCCTTGTACCTAGTCCTCCGATCCTACCTCTCTGACCGCTCCTTTCGAGTTCGCTGTGGAACAGAATTTTCCAATATCTACTCCGTTAAAGCCGGTGTTCCCCAAGGCAGCGTCTTGGGTCCCGTGCTTTACATCCTCTTTACTGCTGACATCCCTGTTCATCCCGATACTTTTCTTGCAACATTCGCTGACGACACCGCAATCTTATCATCCAACTCTGATCCCGAAATAGCATCCTTAAATCTCCAAAGTCATCTCACCTTGATTGAGCACTGGTGTAATAACTGGCGCATTAAAGTTAATGAATCTAAATGCCAACACATTACTTTTACACTCCGACGCAATTCCTGTCCACCAGTACTCTTTAATTCCATCCAGCTTCCTTATTCAGACACAGTCCGGTATCTTGGCTTTCATTTAGACCGAAGACTAACTTGGAACCCGCATACTAGACTCAAAAGACAAGAACTCAACCGACGATACGGCCAACTATACCGACTACTAAGCAGAAAATCTAAACTTTCCATTGAAAACAAGCTACTGATCTACAAGACAATACTGAAACCTATTTGGACTTACGGACTAGAACTGTGGGGATCAGCAAAATTTTCTAACATCAAGCGCATCCAATCCTTCCAGTCTAAAGTCCTTCGAACAATAGTCGATGCTCCTTTCTATGTATCCAACAAAACCCTACATCATGACCTTAACATCCCATTTGTCCTAGACCTTATGCCAGAAAAGTTCTCCAAATTTCACCAGAACCTTACTTACCACCCAAATCCTCTTGCACAATCCCTATCAAGCATCTCCCATCCCTATAATCCTCCAAGAAGGTTGAAACGGCAGTGGCCTCGCGACCTTTTGTAAATTATATAAATTGGAGTTCTGGCAATGGCCAGATTCTTCACTCAAGACATGTGTGTATGTGGCTAAAGTGCTCTCGACCAATCTCCGCTGGCTTTAGTACCAGTGACGCGGTTGGAAGAGTAGCGCAGGGTTCTCCTGGAGTTCCCTCGCCTGATTGTATATAGGTATGCATGTTATTTTTTTTTTTTTTTTTTTCCTTAGTTTTAATTTTCTTATTTTTTTAGGTTATTTTATTTTATTGTCTATTGTATATACTTTTGATTATTATTTTGTTCTATTTATTTTATTTTTTTGTACATATGGTGTGAATGTCATCCTACCTCACTATAACCAATGTCGAACAGACAGATTGTTATAATACTCAATAAAGAAATTAAAAAAAAAAAAAAGAATGCAGTGTATCCCTGGATGGTCTGGATACATGTTATTCATAGCTTTCAGAGTACTTAGGGAATCAGATACCACAACCACTCCGATCTCTGCTGTGTAAACACTACAAGATGGTGTAATTTACGTTCGGTTAAGGCATCATCCCCATAAACATTGCAAATTTTTCTATGAGCTTCTGCAGCACGCATACCTTTTTAAAATACTACATCAAAATATGCCAATAATGAATGATAATTCTTCCATATTCACAATGTAATAGCAAACACAATACTAAGCTAGTTTCAACAAGAGTAAACAGATATAGTTGTTAACATATTACAAACAGGATAAACAATCCATCTTAGTTTGTAATTTAATATAGGAAGATTTCATTCACGTTCCTCCTAATTTATATATTATGTTATAATAAGATCATTACAAAAAATTTATTAGAGGGACCACATTGGCTAATTAACTATTAAACATCCCAATAAAGAGCGGAGCAGATTCGAATCCGGCCAGAAAGTTTTATTTTTATTTCGTGGGATTTTTGAGGAATGAATCTCGGCCTTCCAACTCTGACTAAAATACCAGGAGAGTAATCCACATTTTGTACCCTCGTTGGTTTACATTATAACGTTGAACCGACAGGACATAAGCAATATAATGTCCATATCAATTTTAAGCTTAGATATATTGCATGTTGGAAACTCTTTAAACTTTTAGCAAACTCGGCTAGAAATGGAATTATGTTTCTGAGTTACGACCTCGGAAGGCGTCGTCACGTAGCCGAACACCACTAAACAGAACGACTCAGGGAATAAAGCTTTCATATTTCATTTAAATATAGTGCTTTATGAATTACTTTTCCAGTATACGAGTTCTAAATTCGTTTATTAAAAAAGTTCTAAACATAAATAAATTTTTTTAAATATTATTTTAATGAAATTTACAACTGCATTAGATAGAAAATACAATAAGTAAATGTGAAATTGGTAGCATGACATGTACAACATGAAGCGAAACTACCCATTGGTAAAACTCAAAAATTAAAATTAAACTAAATTACCATATAAAAACTTGCTAAACATATCTCTTGATATTTTTACTAATCGCAGAGATTTAACTCTACAGAATCAGAACCCGAATTGTTATGTAGAAAATATCCGCAGAACTTGGCATATAATTTTCCTCCTTATTACTTCCTCACTTCGACTATAGCTGCATGGTATATGGGGCGTCTCCGGGGATCTTGAGGCGAAACTAAAACGTTTGATAAATTGCATTGTACGATTCATCTTCGGGATCCCAATTGACGCCTTTATTTCCCGTTATTATTATGAGCTGAAATGGCTATATCCTTCCTAACGATGTAAGTATTTCCTAGCATCCTTCCTCTTCCAAGTCATCCAGCCGTCTTTCATATATTTCGGAGTTCCTTCAATTCAAATTCTTTGTCCACTTCCGCAAAACTCGTTCCCGGTCTTCAGATTTGTATGCAAGATCCCACCGAACCGCTGCTTTCGACAGATCTTTCATTATTCGATCCAAATCCCTACGAAATTCTATCCCATCGTACATCCGTCGCTCCGATACCCTCCCCACCTTTAAATCCCGCCTGTCAATCACCTCTTATCCGTTCCGATCTCATAAAATTGTAAATAGATGTAAATATGTAAATGAATAATTAGTTTCTTTTAAATACTTTATTTCATTTTTTTTAAAAATGAAAATTGAAGGTAAATAATATTCTTTTCTTTTACTTATTCATTATATGAATCAGTTTATTTTGTAATTATTCTCTGAGGCTCCAAAGCCTACATTTATATCTCTGTGATTATTCTAATGGAACTTGTCCCACAATAAATAAAGCGTTATTATTAATATTATTATTTATAATATGCAATAAAATACTGTAAAACATGCAGCTGAAGTGTTTTGAACTAAAAACACAGCATATTATTACACAATGGTTTAATATCATTTCCAAATAGTTATACAATATATCAAATATCTTATATTTCACAGTACTATACTTTCCTTTGTCAATAAAGGTTTTTGCTAATATTAGACTGCTTAAGAATATGCTCTTTATATATATAGTTAAGAAATCTAACAGGAAATTTGGTTAACGTTCAAAGAAGCATACAAGTAATCCACCGAAAACTTAATAATTTTTACGTATTTGTAACTAAATTTCTGCTTTAAACTTTTTTTCGGCGAGGTAAGTTTTAAAAATAACTTTAAAGGGCTTCAAGAAGAAATCTTTAATTCACAGGTGACCTCTGATATTAATATAAAACCTCAATAAAAATGGGCCCATTAGTCTCGGTGGAAACCTTTGAACAGCGCTCAGTGATGCTAAACATTTTATTTTTGGCAAACTTCACCTACCTCAGACATCTGATTTCAAAGCTCAAGTGGATCTTATTGCCCTAAAATAAATAGTATAGCAAAATAATATTTTTCTATTCTGAATCGAATGAAACAAAATGTAAATCGATAGCTTTACGCGTTATTGTTATAATGACAATATTATGTAGACAAATTTAATAACTGTTTTCATAATTGTAATTATTAAGGAACGTAAAAACTCCAACTGTCCTCAATCCAAATTATTTGGAACTCCAATAAATTTGAAAATATATACATAATAAAATTAAATGAAATAAATAAAAGAATAATAATAATAAATCCGCATTTCCCAACAGAGCTGAAACCTATGGAATATTTTTTATAACAATTTTCAGAAGATATTCAAGTGAAATTTAATTAATTAAATTAAAATTAATACTCGTTCAAAGAAGAATGTATGAATTTTTAAACGAAGAAAATTTATCTTTCTGCACCAACAAACGCAATGTGAGCGAATTTATACGCACTTAAAATTATCGGTTGGTTGTTACCAAACTTGTTCTGAAAAATAACTGCAAAAAAAAAAACTTTTTTAAGACTTTTAAAACCGTTTTATCTTTGATATTGTTGTGGCCTATGTATAATTTCAATTTTAATAAAAACAATGCACTTACTTAAAGGATTTAAAATAAATAAATATTACCGCTTACGAAGAAAACAAAAAAAAACAAAACTGAAATTGTAACTCAATAGGGGAATAAAAAGAGGATATGAAAATTCGGAAAATGAAAAAAAAATCCATTTGCTATTCGAAGAAATCAAATAGTGAAGTCAGCGTTATTTTGTTGTTTTTTATTATTTTTTGTCGATTGAAAATGTGCCTATGATTATAATCTGAAATATCACCCACAATGCATTTTAATTTTACTGCATATAATTGCAGTTTGAAAAAATATATGTATGTTATAATCGCAACTCAAGTATAGCATAGTTTTGACGAAATCTTGGAAACATAAAATAAAATAATATAATTCTAATGAAAGAATAGATAACAAAAATAAAATGCTAAATTAAGAAAATATTGTGATTCCAAATTGGTATCTACATTGACTCTAGAATAAATTTACATTTGATTAAATTTTAAATACAGGGTGCCCAAGGAAATAATCAGTAATTCAAGAAAAGATAGTCTACCGAAAATAAATTTCACTACCGTTAGAAGCAGCTTTCTAACTCAAATCATTGTCGAATAATATTTTAAAGGTTCAATTAAAACCACGACTATCTTATAAAAACCTAAAGCCATATAATGTAACTTAACAATTCTCAAATTATGTCACTATAAGCAATATAGCTAAAATAGCATTTATTTATTTATTTATTTTTTTTTTGTTTTTGTCGAGAGTTGCAGTAAAAGCAATAATAATACTGAGGCACACATTTATGCAATACCTTCAGTAAGAAATTCAGCGGTTTGAACACTTTCCTTATTACCTAGTTTTACCAAAAAATCATAAGTTATTTTTTTCTGGTAGGCTGTAATATTTTTATTCTTTTATGGTTTTGTAAAGGTGGTTATATCTGAATGAGCATTTGTATATATTTATATATCTTCTGGAATGCCCTTTCCTCTCAAGGTCAGTGACGCTTGAACTGTCCTCCTTCTCCCAAAATATTTTATTTATCTCCTCTTTTTAATAACAGGGCTCAAATTTAAACTATAAGTTTAGAAATTTCATTTTTCGGTTTTTCATTTCGAAAATTCCTGACCTCGAAATGTGGCCCCCTCAAAAATTCAATATCCCGTCAAAATTTGCCCCACTCAAAAATTTTGATGGCACAACTTGCACCATGAAACCCCCTTCTGGACACTCCTGTATATTCTTTGTTGCTTATTTATCTTTCTTTGTATTTTGTTAGAAATCATGGAATTGATAAGATGTGTGCTCTTACAAATGTATATACTTTATAATGATGTAGAGATGGTTGACCGTTGATATAATATGAGAAGGAGTTAATTGGAGGGTGCAGTCAAATAAATACTAAATTAAAATAATTACTATATTTTAATTTAGTATTTATTTGACCGCACCCCCCGATTAACTCCTTTTCATATATACTTTATGATTCTTGCAAAGGGAATGTATTATTTGTTTGACCTAGAAACCTCAATATGTCTTCGAAATCAGCTTAGCTTCCTATAGTTATAAACAGAAAAATTTTTGACGTTTTGTAATCGATAGTTATTATAAATTAAAAAGGGACACAGGAATCTAAAAGATTTTCTTTAAAAGGTGACCAGAATATTGAAAATAATAAAAAAATAAAATGAAATATAAAAGATGCTGGTGAGAGAAGTGTTTTATTTGGGCTAGGAGAAAGAGGGTGGTGAGAGAGGGAGAGGGGGAGGGGAGAAGAAGGAAGCCTATAATTCTAACCCGATTTTCCTTTGACCTCTGTTGGGTGCTCTCTTGTACCTCATCAATTTATCTACACCCCTTCTTCACCACTCCTTTGATTTATATTCATAAAAAGCAAATATTTTTTATTTTTGTTATTCAAATTAACATAAGAGAATTATAAGACAAATGATGGAAAAATTCTATGTTATGACATTGATCTGCATTTGTTATTCGTTTACTACAAGCAGGCATTTGATAGCATCAAGAGATCAGCTCTGTTAGGAATGCTAATGAATAGTGCCACATAAACTAATTAATTTAGTACGCATGACCATGGAAAATGCATCATCCAAAGTTATTATTGGAAATAAAGTTGGTCGATTGTTCGAGGTATAGTCTGGAGTGCGTCAAGGAGATGCCTTATCGGCAACACTTTCAACATAACTGTGCATGCTGCTGTGAAAGATTCAGCTCAAAAAGACACCATCGATATAAGACCTGGCAAATTTGTGCTTACGCTGCACGAAGTGAAAAGTCGCTTAAAGAGGCATTTGAGATTGTGTACGAAAATGGCAACAAAGTAGAGGTTGTGGTCAATGAAAACAAAACTAAATACCTGAAACAGTCCTCGGCAGCAAGTAGCAATGTAAATGTAATAAGCGGAGAAATAGAGAACAGAATAATGGCTTCTAACAGAGCTTACTATGCAAGCCTAAAACATCTCAAGTCTCCATTGTTGTCAAAAGCCTCAAAAATAAAGCTGTATAATACGCTTATTAGACCAGTAGTCACCTATGAAGCGGAAACCTTGTGGTTATCGCAAGAGGATTGCCGTAAACTAAAAGTATTCGAAAGGAAAACAATAAGAAGGATTTACGGTACTACAAGTGTTAATGGTGAGTGAAAAATCAAAAGTAACAATGAAATCGAGGCTATATTAGAGAATCAAAACATTACTCTAACTATATCAAGGCAAGTAGGCTTAGATGGGTAGGACATGTAGTGAGAATGGAGAATGAACGGGTGCAGAGAAAAATATCGGAAGCATTCTTCAGTGGGAAGAGGAAAAGAGTAAGACCGAGAAGCAGATGGAAGGATGAAATGGAGAGAGATGCGAAAAATCCAGGAGTTGGAAGAAAGTAGTACAGGACAGAGAGAAGTGGAGAAAGATAACTGAGGAGGCCAAGGGTCATGGCCTGTAGCGCCGGGGAGTTAGTTAGTTAAATTAACATAAAGCTAATGTTATAGCCATCATATGTTTGAATAATTCTGAAATCAAAGGCTATTTTCTTTTCAAACGAAACATGATGCTAAAGGCTTCATTTAGTAGTTTGGTCCATAGCTATATGCAAGTGACATTTTGGCTGTAAGAGATGATGTCTTTGCTCCGATCTGAACAAAAACCAGTGTTGAAATAGCTACTTGTTGGGTACTTGTACTTGTAAAAGACTCCAACATAAGAATTTACAAATATATAATTGAAAAGAACCGTTGTTGTTTCCTCGTATCCTTATAAATATAATGTCACCTTTATGGAACAAGAGAGAACCATCATCATTTTCTTTATTGTCCTCATATGTTTTGAGGCTATCGCAAAATAAATTTTAACTCCTCAGGCCAGATTAGGATTATCCGAAACCAACAAAATATCGATACCAGTAAAATATCTGAAGAAAAGTACCAATACCACTAAAATATCGGAACCGAAGTATGGATACTTGTGAGTACTCTAATCATTGTATCCCTAATTTACCTATAATAATCATAGCTAATAATCACTTTACTTTAAATTTCTTTATTGAGTATTATAACAATCTGTCTGTTGGACATTGGTTATAGTGAGGTAGCATATAAAAAGGTGAGGTTTTTTTTGTACATATGGTGTGAATGTCAATAATCACTAATAACTATTTATAGGGTTTCCCGATACCAATGAAGTATAAATATCATACTAAAAATATCGTTACCAACGAATATCATTAAAAGCAAAATATAGAATCAAAACATCTAATATTTGTTGGTACTTACTTATATCATCACTCATTTAAGTATCCATTATTCTAAAAATATCAGTTTATCGGTAATTTATATATTTCATGTATTTATAACAAAGTTGATAATTACTACCACTTTAACGATACTAAAGAAGCATCGATACCTTATATCAAATTAGAAGAACCTTCTAAGTATTCATTTTATTTTATCGGCTATTCAAGTAATATTTATTTAATTAATTGACGAGACAACTAATTATTAAATGTTTCCGATTACAACACGGTATTAAAACAAACGTATCGGTATTAGAGAAGTTTTTTTTTTTTTTGCTTCTCGCCTTTAAGGCTATACGGGGTTTTCCCGGGCCAGAGGGTGTGAGCGGGGATTTAAAGGTAATAGAGAAGTATAGGTGGATCTACGGGGAGATTGAGAGGGCTTTCGGACTGAAGCCTCCCCATTCTCCTTCCAAAATAGTAAAATATAACTATGTCTAATGAAAAAAATAATGACTAAAAATATTATTGTTCGTGTATTTAATAATACTTAAAGAATCACTTAAATTCTATTTCTTTATATATTTAAAAAAAAAAATCTTTCGGACTGAAGCCTCCATTTCAAAATTAAATCTTGTATCCGCTAGTGCCTCTTACCACTTACTTTTTTCAATTATTTATTGAGAAATATTACAATCTGTCACATCTAATGTAAGGGTAATATTGATAGAAGAGTAGCTCATTCACAGTCTATGTACAATAAATAAATAGAAAAATAATAACACTAAAAGAAAATGTATATAAACTAATAAGATATTAAACTAATCAAAATAAATACTCAAATACACACATGCTACAAAATACACTTAAATACAAAATCCATTCACTCAAGATCCATTCACTCCGTGCCAAGCCTTTCCCCTCACTCATAGAAGGAAAGGCAGGACTCTAGGAGATCCCAGCCACAATCACCCAGCCGCATTACTGGTTAAGGACCAGTGGAGGCTGAGCAGAGACGCTATAACCAGACATACATGACATGAGTGGAGAATCTGATCATTTATATATATTTTTTCTAAATAACTTAATTAAATAAAATCTAATAATTCAGTTCGTGAAACGGAACAAAATGAGAATCGTTACAAAATAACCAAAAGTAACGACACCACTGAACTATAAATCAAGTATCAGTTCTAAAGTATTGATAGTTTCAAGTACTCCTTCTATTCAGTTATTAGTTTTTTTTTTTTTAACAATCTGATTATTAGAAAATTCCGATATCAACGAAGTTTTAACACCACACGAATAGCAAAACAAACAAAAATCAACCTTGTTATCAAGGTTGTTGTAACCTCGCGATTAAGTGATTCATAGTTCATAAATTTTAAACAGTTTTAAAATTTTATCATCTAATCAAAGAAGCCTTCGCGGGCCGGATGGAATCCCTGCTTTAGAGCTCTCAATTTATTTATTATTACTTTTTTTAAATAATCTGATTATTAGAAGTTTCGGATATTAAGATTCGATATCACATTAATATCAGAACTAAAGTTTCGGTACGATAGGCGTAGATTCGGAAGAAGAGGGAGGTAAATAATAAGAAACAACAAAAATGTTGGGCGGAGGGAGGGGTGAGAATATTGTTTCCTCGCCTTCCAATAATTGGAAGTAATCAAGAAGACATTGAGAAACTCAATACAACACTGGTAAGAGAGACAAAGCAGATCGGTCTACAAGTAAATGAAGACAAAACAAAATATATGATAATAAACCGAAAATCCCACCCCAATAACAGGATCTGGGCAAAAGGAAAATCATTCCTAAGAGTAGAAAAAAACGAATATCACGAATCCTAAACGAATTACCAGAGGGCAGAAATAACCAGCATATAACTAGAGCAAACAGAGCTTTCTTCTCCCTCTCAAACGTATTGAAATCCCAACAAATCTCAAACTAAGAGAGTACAATGCTGTGATAAAGCCAGTTGCAATATATGGCTGTGAGATCTGGACAATAACCAGCACCTTAGAAAACAGTGTTGAAAGATTTAAGAAACAAAAGAAACAGTACAAGATAGATATAGAGAGCAGGCTTGTGAAGGCGGCAAAAGATCTACACGGTCTGTAATGCAAAAAAAAAAAATTATTAGCAAATGTCACTTTTCTGTTCATGGTAATTATTCTTAGGGGACTAAATGTGCCAGGATAAAAATACTTTATCATGAACTAAATATTCCTATCATTTAAAATTTGTTTATATTCAGGGATAATAATGTAGAAACCTATCCTTGGAGTTTATGATTCATTCACCTTCATATGGGTACCTTCATTTTCACGTGATTTACTTTTAATTTCCTGCGATAAATTTGGAAATAATGTAATTTTATTATATTTAATCTTTCTTATTGCATAAGTATAAACGCCTTTTTTATTTAGAGAATATTTTATAGACATGTTTACATAAATAGTCAGGCTGTGAAAACGTTTTATTGTTATATTTTATTCCGAAATTGCACAAACTAAGAAATCAAAAACGTTTAACAGTTTTTAACATTCTTCATTTTTAGTAGAAACATTTCTTGAGATGTACCTATGTAATGGAGCCTATCTCCCTGCCTTCCATGTTTAATTTATACAAATAGTAATGAACCCATTAGTTTTGTATATTAATTTTGTTATTTTGTTTTTAGTTTTGTGATTAATTAATGTATATAGATACTTTCAAGTATATATATGAGCACATAAAAAATCCTAGAATAGTCTAAACATATATATATATGTATTTTAAAATATCCAATATTATATTTGTTCGTTTCACATCAATTATGTTGAATTTGTACACCTAATATGCACTACCCCATGCATAATATGCAAAAAAATGTGTATATTTTTTTGTTTATTTCTTAGTGGTTACATACTACTTTTTAAATAATGTATATTATGTTAGAATTTTTATAAGTTAGTTTTTGGCCAAATTGGTATTTTATTTTGTATTAATTCATCTTTGTTATTCTAAGGGGACTCAGTCCCAGAATGAAGTTCTATTTTCTATTCTATTCTATTCTATTCTACCCCAATTTTTTTTTGTTCCATCGCATTCCTATTAAAATGGAAAGCGTCTATATATATACAGTTAATCAATGTTCCTAATAACATGTTCAACAAATTCGGTGTACTTAAAATTAATAAATAAATAATTAAACGTTTTTAACTGGACATACAGATAAATTAATTGGAAATAAGAAAAATATAAAATGGAAGTCCTTCCCTTAACCTAATATCCTCACAGTCGCTAGAAGGGCAATCTAATTACCTATAATAGCAATGTTTACATCTGTGTGGCTCTACTTTTGTCTCTAATATAATTCCTGTCAGTCTTGTACTAGCTTCGGTTCGGTTAACATCCCTGTATATCTGTTATTATTTTAAAATATTTCAGAGTTAGTTTTTTGAATTTTCAAAAAGGATGTGTTGGTTTGAGGTACAAAATAAATTTCGCAATTTTTAAATAGTCTTTAATTTGTGTTTTATTGTGCGAATATATAGGTGATGCTACTTAGATATTGCTGCATTGGATATTTTTATTACAATATTTAATGGTACAAATTAATCATTTATTAACATCATGTGTTTTTTTTTATTTCGGCTTTTTTTAAATTGAAAATTGCAGATTTGATGTATTTTATTAATAATTTCTCTATTGATCCTTATTAGATTCACACAAAAACAACTTAGTTGAATTTAATACCATGAAATATTAACTTTTATAAATCAAGAAAATGTTCTAGGAACAAATAAGTTAAGTCAAATATTATTTATAAAAACATTTTTAAAAACGGCGGACGGACGAAACAATTTTTAGATTTTTGAATTTTACTTATCCTGGAACATAAAACCTCAAATTTGAAGTTTTTTCGGTCGATTGCAATGGTTCATTTTTGAAAATAATAAACCAAAAATATTTTAAAATAGCGTATCTTTACTAATAGTACTCTGATTTAGGTGAAACTTCGTTTTTTAAGGAAATTTAAATACCTTTGAAACATCTAATCTCAATATCAACAAAAAATTGTATACTTTTTAAGTTATTCGGAATCTAATTTTACCATCCCTCGTAACTTTTTTTCATTGAATGATGTTATATAGATAAATTTAAAGAGCATCCAGAAGAAGATTTTAGCCAAGTTTCATTTAAATCGGTATAATCGTTTGGGCGCTAAAGTCTATAGCAACACAGTTTTTTCGGCCACCATCAAGAAACTAATAGGCAGATAGTAATTCCGATGTAGGAGGATCATCTTCGGATGACCTCTGACTCTAAATCCAAATTTGAAAAAAAATTGGTCGACTAGTTTCGGAGAAAATGCGCGGGTAAGTTCAAGGGGGCGGTAAGTTTTTGAATTTCTATGTCGATTATAATGGTTCATTTTCATTTCAAAATCAATTCAAATTTTAATTTTATTGGATTTATTTAAATTAATTTAACTATATTTTCTAACTTTTTATGTTGGCTTTAAAAATGTATTTAAACGTGTCAACTTTATGCTAATAATCATAAAATGTGATAAAAATATAAGAAATAATGACATGCCAAGCATGGGGATGGACAGAACTCAACAGCACATGTTCCCTGAATTGTTTCAATTACATAGATTGTTTAAGGAAGGAAATCTCCCATCCAGCGCATATTTAGTCTCTTATTGATCTGTTGTTATGCCCGTTTAAATTTGTATAAAATCGTTTATAAAGGGAACTTATATGTTGGTCAACTGTTGGAAGGTTGAGGTCAGTATGTAGAGTTTTGCTAGTCCAAGGGGCTTTCTTAATTTGATAATAAATTATATTTAAACCAGGCAATTATAAATTTAAAAAAATTTAAATAATGATTTCGTATTAAAATACAATGCTTCCTTACCTTCGGTAGTGAAGAAGCAAAATATCCATATATAACTGCATTAAAGATTTAAATATCCTTTAATAATTCTTTAAAACATTATAGCATTGAACAAAATATTGCAGATAAAGATACAAAATAAGATGTCGAAGTAAAATACATTTTATTTAATTCTGAAATTGCCTATTTTTATCACAAATTATAAATAGATTACATAATTTCAATAAAATATTGAAAAGTCAAATTTTATTATACCTATACTAATAATGTGATATAAACTTTATATAATATATAAAATATTTTAATAATAATATCTTCTCATAACATATTCAGGTATTGATGCTTTAATTATTTAAATATAGTTTTTAAATTCCATAGAACATTAGAATGCTTTATTTAATAAAGTAATGTAGGCAATGTTAGCTAATAAATTTTAAAAATTTATATTTCTATTATAATTTAGAATTAAGAAGTAATAATAATAATAATAAAATACCTGTTAAAACATTTGAAACTGACCATCGTTACAGACCGTATCAACTTGAATATTTGCAGTACCGTTTGTGATTGTGTCTAGGTCAGAATTGGCGCTAAGTCTCCGCCAATCAGATCGCAGTACTGCTGATCAAGTTGGCATTTGTCACTGCTCAACAGTGCAATTCTTTGGTCTCCATATTAATTTAGTTTAGATTTGGCGCCGTTCGCCGGTTGGTTTATTTTATTTTAAATCTGTGAGTGGTGTTATAAATGCGATATAAGTGATTAGTTTCAGTATCTTAAATATTAAATTATTGCGTTATTTAATTCCGTTTCGAAATCTGCCTATTTTAAAGAACCACCGTGTTCTTTAAATATGATAGTGAACTTGAAGAGAGGAGACCTCATTAGATACTTTCAGCTGTGAGTATCTATGAATTTTTAATCTGTAGTGCATGGTATTCCTTAATTATATTTAGACATGTTTTTTAAGTGATGTTTTTTATTCATTTTGAAATTTATTATATGGTGTTAATTCTCATTAGCAGTTTTATATTATCTTTTATTTATAACCGTTTATTTTTTAATTATTCTGTTTAAATAACTGAATGAAATTATATGTCGTTTTGCTTTTTATTAAAATAAAATAGTTTTTATAATTCATAATTTGCTTCAGATATTTCATAAGATTAAAAAGAATAACACTTATGAAGTATTGAAACTCGCTCTATTGTTTTTGTAGTAGTAGATAGAAAATTAAAAACTTCATTAGTTACATATTGCAATAAGTATCTTGAAAATACATTTTTGCTAGTTGATAAATGGTCCATCTGGTAGGCGAGTGTCCAAGATCACATCGATTACACTTCCTGAAATGCCGAAATTAACCGAGTTTGTCCGGAGGTGACCGAACTCCAAAATTGTAATTTCTAATGATTCATATAGCCATAATTTTCGCTTATCTTCACTTCTTCCCACGGGCGGATCTAAGGGGGGGGGGCTTTCGGGCTGAAGCCTCCTCCCCCAAAATGATAAAATATAACCATGTTTTATGGAAAAATATATTAAAAAATTAACTCTTAAAATATTATTGTTCGTGTAATTACATTTTAAACGACTTAAGGAATCACTTAAACACCGTTTCATGTAGATAGTTAGTTTCTTCCTTTTTTTTCCAAAATGTATAATCAAATTTATTTTTTCATATATAGTATTATATTGTTCGTTTTACAATAATTATATTGATTATATTAATTGTCACTCATAATTTGTATGCATAATTTGACCTTCCGAGAATTTTTTTGCGGTTCATCGTCTCTTCAACCAGAATGAAAGGCCTGCGCCTATGATCGGTACCAACCAAGTATAAATCAAAATATTTGTTCTAAAGAATCCATACATTAGTGTATTCCATTTTTTTGGTTTATTATTTTCAATAATGAAACATTGTGATCGACCAAAAAATTCAAAAACATAACCCTCTCTCAAAATTTGATCTTTCACGTTTCAAGAAGCGTAGAATTCGAAAAACGAATAAAAAATTTTTTGTCCGTCCGCCGTCCGCCGTATACCGGACTACTTTTTCTCCGAAACTACTGGACCGATTTTTTTCAAATTTTGATATAAAATTAGAGGTCACCCGAGGATGATTCTCCTTCATCGACATTACTCTCCGCCTTTAACTTTCAAAATGGCGGCCGAAAAACCTGCGTTGCTGTAGACTATAGCTCCTAAACAAATGTACAGATTTCAATGAATTCAATGAATGTACAGATTGGAATCACCTTTTGTTTTTTTTTTCTTTGTAACACGAAAGGTAATGGTTACTTTAGATGTATAATTGTTTGGAGATAATAAACCGTTGTGAAATAATTTGCAGCGTTTTATTGCTTTTTTTCTTTAGTAATCTGATAATTGGAAGTTTCCTATACCAATTAAGATTCGATACCACACTACTATAGTCAAACAAAAGTTTGGATTTCATTTAAGTATAATAAAAATATTGGTTCTAAAATATCGATACTTTGGAGTATTCTATTTATTTATTATTAGGTTTTATTCTTAAATAATCAGATTGTTAGAAGATTCCAATATCAACGATGATTCGATACCTGACAAATATCAGAACAAAAGTATCGGTGCCAACCAAGTATAAATCAAAATATTATTTCAAATGTACAGATACTTTGGAGTACTCTATTTATTTACTTCTAATTTTTTTTTATTAGAAATTTCCGATACCAACTAAGATTCTATTCAACACTAATATCAGAACAAAATTATTGGTACCAGGTATGTAAAACATCAATATTTTAAAAAAATGCATCCCTACATTCGGCAGTCAGGAAGCAAAAAGCAATATTAAAAATCAAATTTAAATATAATATGATGTATTTTTTCATATAATATATATTCGATATTTACATTGTTTGTGTTTTTTTTTTTGTTTTTATATTATCGGAGAAACTGTAATAATTACTCAATAATTTGAAATTTGAATAATAGCTAAATGAGTAATAAGAATATACTGAATACTTAGAAATATATTTATGATTAAAAATTATGTTTGAGGTATCGATACATCTTTGGTATTGGAAAATCCTTATAATGGGCAGTTTTTTAAAATTTTAAATCTATAGTAGATGAGCGAAAAAATGAATGAAATGAATTTAGTACTCAGAAGTATCGTTACTTTCAAACTATTGTTAAATATTTAAAATTCAAGAGCTATTTTTTTTTTACAATAAATTTATATTTTTTTTCATATTCTATTCTTATTTCATTGTACATGACAAAAAAAAAATTCAGTGACTAATTAGTCTCAGGAAAAGAATCCGATTTTTATACAAAACGGTATATATTATTATTTTTTTTTTTTTTTACTTTCACCTCGAGTATTTAAGAAAAACACAACAAAAAATCGATTTAAATTTCAAAAAATTTCAATATTACATTTTTAATTTTATTTACTAAATTCATTAATTTAAACTCTGCTCCATCTTTTCTTGTAAATAGGAGCGGATACATCCCTTTTCAAGATGGAGGGCTCTATCCCGCTATGATATTAACGTTCCACCTTCCTTGATTCCGCCTTCCCATTCCCTTTATATCTCGGTGTAATCTTTCATCTTCCTACTCCCTGATTAAATTCGGATTTCTGGGGAAGTATTGAGTTTTGGAATGAAGAAAAAAGTTCTTAAGTTCTTAATGGATTTTGAAAAAAATATATTTACCTTAAATATATATTCCCTCTTGCCACATTTAAAAAGTTCAGTCACTAGGGTATGAAGAAAATGAAAGAAAAACAAACTCTAACTTTATTATTATTATTCAAATTAATGTGCAAAAACCTTTAGCATGGTTTTTGTAGACCTTCTTCGGAGAATATTGATGACTTTAAGCAATTAAATCGAGAAATGGTGAAAAAAAAATAAAATTATTGAGGTCGAGGAAAAATGGGGCTTTCTAAAGAGTTAATGTCGCGTGTTTATTAGTTACCTATCTTAAAAAAAAAATTGCTCCATCTGAATATTGATATTTGAACACACCCAGTAGTGAGCTGAATATATTTTTTCTCCAATCACTATTGTTTTAAGAGAGCATGGCAAATTTAACAAAATATGTATATTCTAAAAGTGATGAAATTTTAATTTCTTAATTTTGTTTATATAAATCCAAAAATTCTCTTCAAACAAGGGATAAAAGATGGCGGGGTGGCCGAATGGGCTAACGCCGGTGCCGGAGAGGATTTTAAATTCCCCGCCCTCACTCCCGGCCCGAGAAAACCCCGTATAGCGTAAAAGGCGACGTAAGGGAAAAAAAAAAGGGATAAAAACCTCTTTGGGTGTTTAGAGAAATGTATAGAAACTAACGGAATGTTGATTTTGTTGGTCTAATTTCTTTTAAAACCATCATATTCGGACCAGAAGTACCTATCATTCATTAATGAGTCGAAACAGCTCCTCACACATCAAATTCATTATCAATATCTTTGCATTTGTGATGCGCTCATGCATGTTACATCAAATACAAAAAAAAAAAAAATCTTTATGCTTTCTATCTAATTTATTAATAATTCTATTCCTAAATCTAATAGGAACTTCAATGAACATAAAATGGTTTTGAAAATGAACCCTTGTTCGTTTAATTCTTTGGAGGAGTCAGTGAGAGGATCAGAGAAATAGGAGTTGGGGGGATAGATATTGGAACAGGAGCACAAAGGGGGTGAGATTACCTTCCCTTCTTTCTGATTTTCTTATTCTCCTTCTGCCATTCGCTATTTGATTTATTTCCAGCCACCTTATCCCTTTATTCTTCTCTTTATCCTTTTATAAGCTACAGGCGACTCTCAGCGAAAAAAAAAAAGAAGAAAGAAAAAATTTCCAATGTTAGACCTCAGACATAGAAGTTTCCTAGCTATTTATAACAGATTTATACTCCTTAATTCCACAAGAAAAGGTCCATTAACAAAATCAAAATTAATAACTTACATTTATCAATAATTGATCATTTCAATTTAATGATATAAAGATTCGTGATTAAATTTAATCATTTGAAGGTATCATTTAAGTGGTAATATTAAATTGAATTGATCCAATTAACATGCACACTTTTTTTGTGAAGTCAAATTGCGGGAAAGGTAATGCCAAAATACTTACTTCAAAGTATATGTTAAAGAACGTAGATCAGAATTGAAGAGATAATCAATCTTTCAAAGAACATGTCAAGTTAAGTAAATTTGATTTTGAGAAGAATTGGAAACATAATTTTTAAATTTTAAATGAAAAATTAAAGAAGGTGCTACCTAGAAATATTACTCTAAGAAAAAATCCTTATTTCCTGAAAATGGCACGAAAAGGCTCTGTCACTTCCATAAACGAGCACTGTACAAAATTTTGAAACGAGCTGCACGAAAGAAATGAAGGCTATGCATTAATTTTCTTTAAGAGGATAACGCAGTTTAACATTATTAATTTTAAGTGGAATTATTAGCTAATAAATGGAAAATAATAGTCCGTTTAACAGTTAATTTATATCCTGGCCTGATTTTTTTTTTCTTGCCGTTAATTCATATTTCATAGTTTTGAATTTTTGACGGTTTTTGTTTCAAGTTACAGACTTCATAACAGGTATATTTCTATTAAAATATTTTCTACGATCAAAACCAAAAAAGAAAAATAATAAATCGTGGAACACACTTTTCTTTTATAACGAGTTCTCGATTATCTCCAGATTCTTTTTGAGAAACTTGTGAAACCCGAGAAAATATTTTTTGTTTTTTTAATGGGATTTACAACTGTATACAAATACAACAAGTAAATATGCGCAAATATAAATAATGGCATGTACAGGCTTGAAGAGTTACTACCCGGTGGTAGCACTCTCTAAATAATTTTAAGTAAGAAGATCACGAGGCCATCTCCTTTTCAGACGCCTAGGAGGATTATCAGGAATCGAGAACAAAGCAAGAGTGGAAACAAGCGGATTTGGATGGGACTGAAGTTTATCATGAAAGGATAGATATCTGGCTCGAGCTAAATCAGCTACATATGGTACAGTAAGGTCTTTATGAATGGTTTCATTTGTGACAAAGTATGGAGCATTAAGGATTTTACGGAGCATTTTGGATTGTAAGGATTGGATACGATAGGAATTCGATGGTTTGGTGGAGCCCCAAAGCTCAACTCCGTATGTCCATATAGGTCTTATTATATTTATGTAGATAAGTCTTTTGTAATTAATAGAAAGTTTGGAGCGTTTGTCTAGTAAGTGTTGGAGCAGTCGGAAACGTCGAGCAGTTTCTTGTCGTTTCAGTCTAGTATGAGGATTCCAAGTAAGACGTTTATCCAAATGGAGTCCTAAGTAGCGGATTTGCTCAACAGGAATAAGTGGAGTATTATTGAACGTTACTGTAGGACAAGACGTCATAGGTTTACGACGGAGGGTAAAGGTGATTTGATGGGGTTTGTTGGAATTTATTTTTATTCTGCAATTTTTACACCATTCTTCAAGGCTTGTGATATGTGATTGAAGAGTTTGGGATGCAATTAAAGGATCGTTATTAACAGATAGCAAACATGTGTCATCGGCGTAAGTGGTGATGACAGTGTCAGGATGGGTTGGGATGTCAGCTGTATAAACTGTGTAGAGGATGGGACCGAGGATACTACCTTGTGGAACGCCTGCAGATTGAGCAAAGAGGGATGAGAAGAAATTATTTTGGTTTACTTTGAAGTATCTATCAGTAAGATAGGAGCGGATAAAGTGAAAATATGTAGGGGGTAGGACTTTTCGGAGTTTGTACAGAAGACCCGGGTACCAGACTCGATCAAACGCCTGTTCAACGTCGAGAAAGACTCCCGTGCAGTACATACCGCGCTCCAATGCAGAGGAGACTACATCAACCACACGGTGACATTGTTGGATAGTGGAATGCGATGTGCGGAATCCAAATTGGTGATCAGGGATAATATGATTAGAGTCTAGGATGGCATACAAGCGTTTTAGGATGAGTTTTTCCAGGATTTTGCCCATGATAGGTAACAGAGAAATGGGACGGTAAGAGGATGGGTGTTCGGGTGGTTTTTTAGGTTTGTGTAACATTTTGACAATAGATATTTACCAAGAATCAGGGAAATATGTGGATCGGAGCACAGCATTGTATATGTAAGTGAGGAATAGGATGGCTTTCCGAGGAAGAAGTTATAGGATCTGGGAAGTGATAAGGTCGTGTCCAGGAGCTTTTCGGGAAGGTAATCTGTTGATGATATTAGATATTTCAGAAGGATTAAATGCTTTAGGTGGAAGAGATATTTGGAGTGGAATATCCAGTTCTGCTTCAATACATTCAATTTGATGTGGATTAAGGATATCAGGATGTGGATTAATGATTTGGAAGAGGTATTGACCGAATAGTTGAGATTTTTCTTCATCGGATTTGGACCAGATTTGGGATTCAGTTAATAGTGGATGGTTAAAGTCTTTAAACTTTAGTATCCTTTATGTGGTCGTCCATAGAGATTTGTCAGTAGTTGTAAGATTATCAAGTTAGGTTAAGTATTTTTTTTGTTTTGAATTTTCTAATTTCTATTTTTAGTTTGTTAGTCAATTCGTTATAGTAAGTTTTATCTGAAGGATATCTAGTCCTATGCCATTTCGATCTTGCTCTGCGTTTTTCTCTTAATAAGATTCGAAAATTTAATGGCAAGTTACTATATCGTGAGTTATTGCTTTTATTGATGGAAATGTTATCATTTATACTAATAGCTATTGATGTAGTGAGTTTTTCTATGGATTTGTCAATGTCTTGTTTTGTCTTAAGCGGAATTTTTAAGTCCAGTTTATTTTCCAAATCGTGACGAAACTTGTCCTAGTCTACTCGTCCTGTAATCAATTTCGGATGTGAGGGTTTAGGAACGAGATTTGAATGTAATAATAGCAGAACTGGACTATGATCTGATGAAAGGTCATCCAGGGATTTTATTGTGGTCAGGGAAGAGGAAATCTGAGAAGTGATAAATATATCTAGGATATCAGGACGTTTTTTAAGGGATGTTGGCCAATATGTTGGATTCATGGGCGAGAGGATAGAATAACTATTAGAAGATGAGACATGAGATAGGATATTACCACGGAAATTGGATGGTACGAGGAGTTGGTTGAAATTTCTGAGGTACATATGATGGTGGGTTCATCTGGAGATTTGGATGGGATTGTGCTGGATGCGGAAGCTCCGGCGGAAGTTTGACCGTTAGGGGAAAATAATGCGGGGAGATTTGTTGACGTGGAGGTTGATGCTGAGGATTAGTGATTTTAGGTTTGGATTTGAAGGTCTGAGGCGCCTGACGTCGAGGTTGCTGCTTGATGATAGTGGTTTGGGAGTGTTGCTTGGTGGATTCTTGTTAAGGAAGGTCTGTTGATACATTGGTCGATGGCCTTTGTTGGACGATTTGCGGTGTTGACGGCAGTACTGGGAAAACATCCAGATTTTCAATTTCAGGCGGTTCTGTGTTACTTTTCTGAACAAGGTTCTGGCTTCTTACTGCTATATTATGGGATCTTTGCTTGTGGAGACTTTTATAAACCTCACAACCTCTATAGCTCGCAGGGTGGGCTTCACCACAAAGAACACATATCGTAGGTTCGTGCCTTGGTTTCTGACAAGTGTCTGATGCGTGTGAACCTGCACATTTCACACATCTGGCCTCGTGAAAGCAGTAGGCTTTGGTATGTCCCAGATTTTGACAGTTTGTACACTGCACTACTATGGGCTTCTGTCTTAGTATACTCAAAACGGACTGTTGAGTATACTAATCTCGTTACCTGAAATATTTCGGAATTGTTTTTTGCTGGTTCCAGATCCACGAAAAATAGTGGTAACAGATATTTTTCTCTAGGATGTTATACGGGTGAAATATTTCTGACACTGTGGCCTATTTCTTTCAATCCGATTTTAATAGCGTTTGAGGTGGTACTTGAATGCAGACCTCTCAAGATTACTCTATACGCTTTTTCCTATCTGAGTTGATAGCAGTGGAATTGGTATTTTCTTGATGTAAAATGCTCGATGAGTTTTTAATAGTTTTCTTTAGAGTTAGTGTTAATTTTTATATCATTAACTCTTGAATAACATCGAAAATTAGGCTGTCCTATCAAGTCAGCAATTTCTTGCCCGAAGGACATAAAATTTTCAATTTTTGATACAAAAATAGGTGGTGGTTCTGGATCCGAAGATATTTTTGGCTCCTAAGTTTTATTTGATGAAATATTGGTAGTAACAGAATTACTGATTGAGGTGGATGGTGGAACTGTTTTTAATTTGTTGGCTGCAGTGGTTTTACTGCGGGTGTTTGGTGTAGATTTACTATTTTCAGATATTTTTTTTGATTTGATAGCTTTATTTTTTTTCTTAGTAGGTGAGTTACCCGCCGATCCCGGGGCAGAATTTGTATTGCGCTTTTGGAGTGTTCTTCTTTTTAAATATTGCGAATCTGTCTCGCTTATTTTGGAAAATGGTGTCTCTTCCTCCGATTCATCACCCGACGTATTAACAAGATCCATGATAACAAAATAATTAAAAGTCTATAAAAATTATAATGGAATTAAAATGGAAATAAAAGAAATTAATTCTTAAAACTAAGTTATTTACAAAAATATTTACAGATAAAATAAAACATTTCTCAATGTACATAAATAAATAAAACGAAAAGTCTCAAATAAAAATAATTGAAAAAAAAAAAAAAGTTCTTAGATACGAACTCGATGTCACTCGAAGGAAGGAATGTTGGTACCAGGCGTTGACCGTGAATCTATCTTGATATGATAAGACCCGTAAAGGGAATTATCGGCCAGCTGAGCTGTTTCTACCAAACGTATATCAATTAAATAGTCAACATAATTTTAATAAATGTCTCTCACCTCAATATTGGAATGTGGAAATGTTCAAATGTACAAAATCACACTATTCACACTGTATAGCAGCAGAAATTGAAGCATTAACCTGATGAAAAGGAAACAACGACAGAGTGATGCAAGCATACGACTGTAATTGCGGCCATGACACTTGGTACTCCCGAGAAAATATAACAACGATATTACTGAATAATGGATTGAAGTAATCCGAAAAGGTATTTGATATAATTATTCGATGCACAATAAAGCTGCATTATTCTCATAAAAAGCGCCCCCGAAAACCATATATCGAAAAAATCCTAAAATTATAAAAAGCTCGATGCATAATTGTACAATATTAAATCCGACAACATTTTAAGAAAAAGCGCTGCTGAAAAAATAATAGTGTACCCTGATATCGAATAAATCTAAAAATCATCAACAACTCCGTGTGCAATGACGCAACCTTGAATCCGACAGCATTTTCATAAAAAGCGCTCCCGAAATTATAAAAGTGGACCTTTATTTCGAATTTACAAAATTCGATGTTACAAATATTATTTTTTATTATTGAAATTCACAACTGTATTAAATGATAAATACAACAAGTAAATATTAAATAAGTAACATGACATATGTAACATGAAGAGAAACTACACATTGGTAGAACTCCATTACAAATATTAGATGCGAAATGCTAAAAAAAAAAAGGATTGCCAAAAGAAATGTATAATTCAATGATTTGAACTTGTATTCGAATAACGAATAAAAAGATAATAGACAACTTCAGATCATTTACTATCTAAGATAAAATGAATTATTCGCTATTTGTTATTCGACAATTGGAATAAACTATTCATCATCTATTATCTTTTATTTAAGATGAATTTGGCCCAACTGTGATTCAAACTAAGTTCTCAGTACAGGAATATAATTGTTTTAGAAATAACTTTGACGAAGGGGGCAAGGTTCAAAGAAGACACTACTGACATGGACTTTATTGGCTGATGAAGTGATCAATATAAAGGCGTCCCTCGCAAGCCTCTGACATCCAAACAATTGTTTAACTTCCAACCTCGGTCCCTCAGGTTTAAGTCGGTTACAGATACAGAAATCAGCGAAGTGTATAATAAAAAAAAAGTATAAATAAAAAAGCAGCTCGAAATTTGCATTGCTCTATAAAATATAAATATCGGGAATACAGGGTTACAGCAATATATATGAAATCATGGCTCATAGAACAGTTTCGAAAAAATATTGTAATTATTAGCAGAGGGTTTGTTAAAATAATAAAACCATTTCATTATAAGATCAAAAATTTAATGAAAAATGTTTTTCCACCATATAACCCGAATAACATTGTCGAATAAATAAATTATTCAAAATAATCAATGTACAACACAATTCAAAGTAATCTTACAATTTATTTTTATAATTCTTTACTTTATTACCATGTTCATAAATTTATTTAATTTATAATTCCTATTAATATTTCGTGAAACCAGCTAGGTCTGTATATATATATATACAGACCTAGCTGGTTTCACGAAATATTAATAGGAATTATAAATTAAATAAATTTATGAACATGGTAATAAAGTAAAGAATTATAAAAATAAATTGTAAGATTACTATATATATATATATATATATATATAAAAGATATATATATATATTATATATATAATAAATAAATATAATATAATATATAATTGAAATAAATAAATATTATATATATATATGTAATTTGAATATATATATATTTGAATGAATATATTTGAATATTATATATATATATATATATATATATATATATATATATATATATATATATATATATATATATATATATATATCATTTTTATTATATTGTACATAGCTAGAATGATATATGGCCTATGATCTGACACCGTGTACAATCGATTTTACACATTTTTATGATTAAGAATTATTTTAATATCAGGTGGAGGAGGGAGAGATTTTATCATTATTGAATTATGCTGATAGGGCTTAGGTAAATGCCGAATTTCAAATTAGCATTTTCTAGAGTACCTTTAATTCGATTTATTTGACATATTTTAAAGTCTCTAACTGGTAATATTGAAAATAAATATTCGTAAATAAGATATATGATATACTGTTGTAATAATGTGAATTTTAGAAGAAGAAAAAAAAAGATATCTAATATATGAAGCCATTGGATATACTGAAAAGTGAAAAAAAAATTTTTTTCACTTTTATATTATCTAACAGTACGTTGTAAAATTTATTTTAACCTTTAAAAAACAAAAATATAGATGCAGTTGCTTAAAAACTATTTTATTTTATTTTTAACGTCTAAAAAAACATAACATCGAATATGGAAGGTTTGGAGAACGACGAAGAATTTTTGCTTTTAATTATTGTAGATAATAATATCTACTATTATTGTTGTTGTTTATTATTAAATAGGAAATAAATCTTTTTATGGAAACCAAATGAAAAGTAATTGCAAAACTGGTAAAATTTATTTCAACCTTAACAAACCAAAAATCTGTGGTATCTCTGACCATGACTCGTCATGAAGTCGAAAAATGATCCTCACAATTTCTGGAAATTGAGATCATCTTCCAAATGCTCTAAACACCGTGAAGGAGTTAGTAACTCACGGTAAAAAATACTAAACAATTTAGAAGTATAGACGAGGGACTATACTTCAGGGAATTTAATAACTATTTCAGGGTCTTTAGAAGGCTTGGAATATGATCTCAATTTACAGAACTGGTGAGGACCATTTTTAAACTAAACAGGTTATGGAAACATATAAATATAGAGACCATAGAAATAAACGATGGATTTGTTTAAAAACTATTTTATTTTATTTTTATGAGAGAAGGCGTAAAGTATGTGCTGATAAAATAAAAAAGATTACGAGTGAAATTTATAGGTAGAAAAAGATATGGTTATAACTAGAGAATGGATTTTCATGTTATTGCACATTTTATTCTCTAGAGTGAAAAAAAACCCGGATCCGAATATATATCCGTTTCAGGATCTGTAGAATAACATTTTTAAATTTTATATTGCCCGAAATTGCACGTTTTTGCATAAATTGCACATGTTTGTAAATTTTATAATAGATTAAATGATTTATAAATATAAATATATGTGTGTGTGTGTGTGTGTGTGTGTGTGTGTGTGTGTGTGTGTGTGTAAAGTTTTACTTTCACTTTTTATTTTACTATCTTGTCCATATTAAATTTATAATTTAAGAAAGGACAATATCAGGAAGGTAAATGATTCTGTGACAGGTAAAGATTAGAATTTAACATTACAAAAAGACGAAGTAAACACAAGTACAGACCTACTGTTCCTGAAATATAATTTGCTTGATGTAATAATGAACACTGCCTTCCTAGTTTAGTCTGGAATTCTCACTCTTTCTTAAATCCTGCAGTATCCCTTCCGGCTTTGAAGGGTGAATCGTAGACCATCATGCATTCGGCATCAACGATATCCGACGTGACATTCTTAAAATCATATTTTTCAAATTTTCCGCAAACATTAACTCAGTTGAATTGTTCAACTGAAATTGAATCGATTGAAATTATTGGAACTGTAGAAGATATTTAAAAAATCATTAGGGAAATAGGAAAAATTATATCTCAAAAATTTTACTCCGTAATAGATAAAAATACAGGTTTCTCTTATTAAAAAAATATAACGACTCCACTAACGGTATAAATGTAAATGACAAAGAACCAGGAGTGGTTACTTGTTAGAAAATGAGCCTCCTTACATCAGTTCAGGTTGAACGCTCTTTTTCTCAATTAAAAGAATATTTAAGAAGTGTCAGTACTTGAACACCCTCAGTGTTCAAAGCAAACCCTGAAGATGACCCACATGTTTGGGTTGAAACGTTAGCACAAACAAAAAATTAAAAAGTTTTTTTTTTTAAAAGACAGCGTCCTGAATATTTATCACCCATGATATGTAGAACAGTCGACTATCTTCCTTCAATAATTCATAAAAGAATATTGTAACATTGTAAATTTCATCTCGATTAAAAAATAAAGTTTTCATTATAATTTGGACAATTTATAATTATGTATGTACATATATTATTTTAAATTAAAATTAAATATCTGAAATCAATTGGTCTGGACTATATAATATCTTCTTATCCTTCATACCTTAAATCTTTTCAAGTTCCTCAACATTACTCCATTCCTTGTATATGCCAGTCAATTAACCAATTTAAGGGGAATTTAAACAAATATATTTAATTATTTGTCGTTAACTATCTTTTTGTATTTGTTTTGTGAGTTATCTTTAAACTTTCTATTTATGTTAATCCTTATTCTTTTTTTTATTTACCTTTCTTCAAGATTTAGTTTAATCGTAATTTATTGTTGTATCAGATTATGTATTGTTATCGTTAGTTAATTGTAATATGGGTTTTAATTTTCAATGTTGCATTTTAATTTTTTTTTTTTTTTTTTACAAAATATTTTAATGCAGAAGCTTAACGTAGGATTTCGATGTATTAATGTTATAAATTAAACAAAATAGATGATTTTTTAGGTGTAAGTTAGAAAAATTTACGTATTTTGGAATTTTATTGATCGATTTTGAGTTTTTTCTACACGTTTTTCAGATTTTTATTGAACAAAATTCCGGTATCTAGTTATAACATTTATTATTGTAATAAATTGTTTTATAATCTCTATAATAACTTTACTTACTGGTTAATTAACTTGGCCCGACCATAGATTTAAATATTAACTAGTTCTATCGGAGCAGGAATTAGTTTCAACTCGAAGTAGGGTGGTAGTGAAAGTTACGTAAAGCGCGCACCAGTTTTTTTATATTCTAATCTTAATATCTTTCCCACATATTTATTCATTTTTGATGAATAGGCTATGATAGCCCAAAGAAACTGTTTTTATTTATTTTTTTTTTTTCAACGAATTTGTTACTATTTTAAAGGAAATCCGTCGTGAAATATGAAAATTGTAGAAAGCGTTCAGATTATTAAAGAAATTCGGATATTTGTGCTAAAAATGCGTGGTTTTGGAAAGACCAGTTTTTTAAAGTGGTTTTTAAAAATCATTACCAGATTTTTAAAAAAATCATATCTTGAAGACGGAATTGAGATATGGATGTGAGATTTTTTGTACTTATATTTAAAAACATTTTGTAAATATAGCCTAACCCTCTCTCTATTTGCCGTTGGGACGTGCAGCATATTGGTAACCCTCCAAACTGCTCCCGAAGATATCGGGTTATCGATTACGGGATATGGCAGGTTTTGTTGGCACAGGGTTAATTAAGCTTGTCTCGATTAATTAATTTGGTAATGTTATTTAGAGCCCTGTGGAGACGATATATTCTGGGATTGTAGCGGCCAGATTTACAATATTTTGAAGCAACTTACTACCAACTAGCACATTTTTCCGGAAACTGTCAAATGTTCCAAAGGTATTACCATTTGTCTTCATTAATTACGTATTAAAAGTCCCAATAAACTAAAATTAATTTAGGATATCTTCCAATATACCTACTTATAAATTTTTGCCCGTTATCAATAAAAGAGTAACTTCCTACAGGATTCGTCGTATCATGTGTAATTTCATTTTATTGTAAAGTTGAATTTGTCAAAACAAGAATAGGTACTAATATATTAATTAGTATTGATATATTTTAAGTTTCTATCACAGTATTATTTTTCAAGCCTACTTACTTATTATATCATATAATATATTTTTCAAGAAAATAATATCACCCTTTTTACATCATCTCTTTATTCATCTGTCTTTACAACAACGTCAAAAATATAATGATGTTTTAATAGTTACCATAAAAGATTTAGATTTTATATAATTGTTAATAATTAGCGTTATTTTTAACTGTCTAACTTTTTGCCAAATATGTTTTAAAGCCATTAAGGTACTCTTAATATTTTTGCTGGTGGACCGTGCTGAGGCTGTCGCTGTGCTCCTGGCCTGAGGTATCGAGGCTCTGTTTTAACACTTTGAAGAGCATCTCATTGTTAACTTATATAAACAAATCTGGTGCGCGCAACACACAACTTTCACTTACCGATCTCCTTTGAATAGAAATTATTTCCTGGCAATGCTGGGCTATTATAAAATGTTTGAAGTGCATTTTAAACGGAGCTAAATCTTAAAGCTTACAGGTAACAAGTCATTAAGACCATTATAATTACAAAATGTCTATTTAATGTATCGACGACAGGCAATAAAAATCTAGTCACTCCATCTGCTTTTATAAACCACACAACTTTCTTTGTTTTTATAAACCATAGAATGACTAACTCCAATTTCAACATTTTTGGGTGATGTCATTTTAGTGATATTTTTAGTTGAAAAAGTTATCTACGCAGACAATGAGAAAGTTGATTCCAGAGGTGGTGATTGCAGTATTGAAATATAGAACTGAGAATAAAGGTATAAATTTAGGTACTTATTTCTTATAAAAGATGTTCTTAGGAAAGACACTTTATTAAATATCTGTAGAAAAAAGGTTTTTTTTAGTCTCAACAATTAAAAAAGTATATTTTAAATTTATCCAAATTTTAGCCTCTTCAGGGAAAAAAACTAGAGACCATATCTTTCCTCCTAATTGTCCGATTTTAACGATTTATTTTTGGTTTTTTAGGAAATTCCATAAACTTTTTAAAAAATATACAATATCCCCCAAAAAGGGTATATTTTTTGAGTTATTCGAAATTTAATTTTAACATCCCTTTTTTTCCAGATTCTTTTCGTTGAAGTATGTTATATAGATAAATTTAAAGGGTGTCGAGAAAATGACTTTCATTAAAGGCGAAGTTTCATTGAAATCGGTACATTCGTTTAGGCGCTACAGTCTATAGTTTTTCTGTATTTTTTTTTCTCCTTTATTAACTTATCAAATTCTTTCAAAAGTTACTTGTAGCATTTTGTTATAACTCTGAATAATGCGAAATGGTTAACTTTTTAAAATAAACCATATTAAAGGTACTTTAGAGGAAGACATATATGAACATTGGGCATTTAAGCCCTGTAAAGTGACACCAACGGGGATAATACATAATGATATTAAAGACCACTTAATTGTAAAATGATACATCGAGTTCGATCAAAATCGTTAGAGCCGTTTTTGAGAAAATTGTAAAAATGTGTTTCAGCGTTCATATAAAGTGGCACTTCCGGTTAGCCGATTTTAAAGAAAAAGTTGCTGTCACATCCGGCCCATATACAAACCTCAAATACTTAATATCAGTTTCGCACTACTTTTCTTTTATGAGCTAGACTGTTAACACACACACAGACACACACATAGCCCATTTTGCGACACTTGGTTATTTGGACTCAGGGGACCTCAAAACATGTATTTCCGTTGAAAACTGAGATTAGAAAATTTTAACGATCGCAATACTTACCGTTACTATATATTACATATATACGTAAGTGAAAGTAAAAAAAAAAAAAAAAAAAAAAACGGAATCGAAACGTCGAATAAACATAGAAGCAATGAACATTTAGTATTTTATTGAATAATTAATAAGTGACCTTATTCCCAATTAAATAATTATGTTAATGTATGTATGTATGTATATATATATATATATATATATATATATATATATATATATGTGTATATATATATGTATATATATATATATATATATATATATATATATATATATATATATATATATACATTTTTTCAAAGTTTTTTTTTAAAAATGTTTTCAAGTTTTCATTTATTTGATAACTACTTATGGTTGCTGAACCATCGTTATGAACATAAAACATAAACATATAAATTATTAACATTAATTTTAGAATTACTCTCATATTGTTGCAATTTTAGAGCATTATTCATTAATATTATCGAAAATTTCAAAACAAAGATATAGAAAGATGCGTTCAAATTTTACCAATTTATAAATTAATTACTATCAACACATTGTGATGCTGAAAAAACAAGATGAACTTTTAACAGCTTTTGTTTATCTTATATTGCACAATATGAATGCTGAAATTTTGCGATCAAACAATGGGATAACTATTTGTGCCACAAATATGATCGCAAGTTTCACTTAATTTTATGTATTAGTGACCCATTTATTGCTTCCCAAATCCTTCAGTCACGTATCACAAACCTTGAAGAATGCTGTCAAAATTATAGGATTATAATAATTTCCCACGAATCTCATCAAATAACCTTCTCCCTTCATCATAAACCTATGCCTTTCTGTCCTATGATAATATTCCGCTTAGTCTTGCTGAACAGATCCTAAGATAACACCTGGATAAATGTCTAGCTTAGAATTCTCAAACAAGACTAATATGACATGAAACCGCTAGACGTTTTCGGTTACTTCAGCATTTACTAGACACTCATATATGCACTCTTATAAGCTCCCAAATACTATTAAAGACTCATTTACTTGACTATTTGTAATAAGGCCTATTCGGACTTGCAAAGTTTAGCTTTGGGGCTCCATTAAACCATCACCTTCCTCTCGTATCCAATCCTTACAATTCAAAATCTTTCACAATATGCTCAGTGTCCCTTACTTTGTCACAAATAAAACTACCCACAAAGCACCTAATATTCAATATATTGCCAATTTAGCCCAATCAGATACTTATTCTTCCATAATAAATAGGTCCATCCAAAACCACTAGTTTCTAACCTCCTCGATACGTGGCAATGCTCCTAGGCTCTGAAAAAAAATATGGCTTTGGGACCTTCTAATATAGAACTATTATTGGATTGCTTCCAGTGGATAATAGTTTCTTTACAAGTCCATGTCATTTTACCGATTCATATTTCCTCCTATTTTTAGTTAATACAGCTATAAATTTCATAATATTCGTTTCGGCTACTAAGCCATTTTCTAAGCCGATAGGTAGCCGATGTAAAAATGAAATACATGTGGTGAAGTAAAAAAACACAGATTATTTTACATTATTATAAAATACTTCACCTAAAACAAATAAGCATACATGGGTTATAAATTTCAATATATATATATTTTTTTAATTCTTATTGTTGGTATACACTTAGCAGTTCTGAGTTATTAGAGATTACCGAAAAGATTTACATTGAATGTTTAATTAATGATTGTAATGGTGAGTGTTCATTAGGGGATGATTTGGAAATATTCAAAATGATATGAGGCAACGTGGGACGTGAAGCGCTAGGTAGGAGGGAGGTATATTAACAAAGCTGGGGATTTTTTTTAATCCGGATTAAGAGCACTCTGGATAATGAAGAGTATTCGGATCAGATTCGCAATCAATGCTCTCTGTTTGAATACATCCGCTCTTTCCATTCCGATCGAGTAAATTCTAAATTTTAAATTGTCAGCATCAACTGTAGTATGATATTTTTGATTATGGTCTCTTGATTTTTTTTAATAAATTGATCATAAACATATAACATATTGATCAGCTATAATAGTTATACCTATAGAACATTTTTCTGGTATTTATAGTGAAATAAAATGGAAAACTAAATTATTATAATTTTATTTAAAATTTATTTTTAGATAAGGAGGTTTCTTGTTTTACTCTTAAATTTATCAATTAAATTATAACTTATTTATCATTAAAGTTTATTCTTCGTTATATTTTGTTTAACATTTCGGGAAATGTTCACATCATAACTAAATAAAAACATATGTTCTTTTTAAAATAAAATGATTTATACAATTAAATTGCAACAGAAAACATGAGCCAATATACACTCCCCTAAAGCACCCAAAAGTATAGTTCCCGAATATGTATAATAATTCAAAATTAACATACAAATTACATGTATTGACAAAAGTAAAAAATTGAACAACTAGCAACTGAAAATAACATGTTTTTGATGATAGGAAGAACATTTCCCGAAACATCATACGAAATGTACTTAAATATAAACTTTATAAACACGGAAATAATATTTGTCAACTAAATAATAATAATCTTATTATTCTAATAGAATTTTACTGTCACTTATTCATGCGTGTAATATGTAAATATTGTGATCGTAAAAAATGTCTAATCTGAGTTTTCAACGCAAATACATGTTTCAAGGTATCCTGAGCCTAATTAACAAACTCTGGCGAAATGGTCTCGATATTTATGAACAACTAAGTTCAACAAACAAAATAACGCCCCACACTGAAATCCTTATCCTGTATAAGGAAGGTGTACACTCGAGATGTTACAGCAAATTTTTAGATTGAAATTCACCGGATGGAAAGATGATATTTAAAATAATCGATTTTAAACGTTCTTCATTTTTTTTTTTTTTTTTTTAACGGCTAGAACTATTTTGGTTAAACTCATTATATCGATATAAAATTAAATGTCCTTTACTATTAATAAGGTTTTATTTCCATTAATTTAGTGAAACGAGGTTTAAATGCAGAATTTTCGAAATTTCTTCCTCTATGTACAGTAATGTTTACAATACTATTATTGTATTCTTTGAACATATTAATGTACATATATAAATCATCTAAAGTAAATATTTCTCCACTCTTTTATTATTAGTTTTTTCATTAATACAATGGTATGACAACAAAAGTAATTTGTCGTTCATTTCAAATTTCAGTTAAAATAACATAGTTTATTGTTTTTAGTAACTATCTTGCAGTTTTAGGACCTTATTGCTCATATTATGTCTTTAATATATCAGTATAGTTATGTAAATCCTTCTGTTATTTTTTAGTTTTTTTTCTGTGTTTTTTTTAGTGTAATATGCATTTTGGCCAGATGTTATGTTAATTTTTATGTACAATATTGTTATTCTCAAGAGACTTTAATACAGAATAAAGTTGATTCTTCTATTCTATGTAGTTCCTTTGCTTTCAATTATTAGAAATAATCATAGATTTATCATTCCCAGTAGTAACGCAAAATGGATATGATAGATTGATGGATGCTATGAAAGAATTTGATCGTTAACTAAAGGAGAAAATAGAAGAAATATTCTCATAAGTTTAAAACAAATTTCTAGAAATAAGATCATAATTACAGGTTTATATTATACTGTTGGAAAAATATAGATTTTTTTTTTTAGAACGGCTGCATTGATTTTGATGTTTCATGGTTCAAATTATCCTTGTGTTTTAATTAATCCACTAAATGATATGTAACAATTTTTGAGCGAATGACTGTATCGGATTAATGGCTCAAATTATTCGAAGATCTCGTCAGTGTTTAGAAACATTTCAAGCTAAAAACACTTTATTGGATAAAATTTGTTTAATCAATCGCTAAAATTTATGTAAAGGCTCTTTGAGCGAACAGGTGTACCGATTTTTAAGTTTAATGGTTTACATTTTCCAATTATATCCCGTGAGTGTTTTGAAACAATTTGGGTTCAAAGTCGTTAAAAGGTATATAACGACTTATTGTGCGAACGAAACGGGTCCATCTATTTTGTACTCACATGGTTCAAATTACTCAATGAGGTCTCGTTAATGATTTGAAACAATTTGAGTTTTCTATTCTATCAGAAACATCAATTTCACGGGTTTTAATGCTTTTTTGACAGGTGGGAATAAAGGTTATCTGATTAAAAAGAATATATATATTCCCAAATTGTTTAGGCTCCATATTATTATATCGTGCCACTTTATATCTTTGTTAAAATATATAAGATTAAATAATGTTCATTTGTGTTGAGTATGAATCGACAAGACTTGAAAAAACGCTGCAAGTCATATCACAAAGGTTCAAACAATTATACATCTAAAGTAACATTACCTTCCCAGTAACAAAGAAAAAAGAGATAAAAGGTGATTCCAATTATTGGCTTAAACATTTTTTTTTTCAATCATTAGTAATTTGCTTAAAAAAAGTCATTACTTCAGTAACACATTCGAAAATAAAAATCCAAAACAAAGGATATAACCTTTGCAGTAAAACATATAAAAAACATCTAGAGACCATTTCTTTGCTCCAAATAGTCCGATTTTAACGATTCTTTTTTTTTTTTTTTTTGTTTTTTAGGAAATTTTGTAAACTATTAAATAACAATCAACAAAAAAGTTTATATTTTTTGAATAATTTGGAATATAATTTTACTATCCCTCGTAACTTTTTTTCAGCTTCTTTTCGTTGAAGTATGTTAAATAGATAAATTTTAAGGGCTTCAAGAAGAAGACTTTAGCCAAGTTTCATTGAAATCAGTACATTCTGTTAGGTGACACAGTCTATAGCAAAGTAGGTTTTTCGACCGCCATCTTGAAAGGAAAAGGCGGATAGTAATGTCGGTGAAGGAGGATCATCCTTGGGTGACTTTAAATTTAAATTTGAAAAAAAATCGGTTGACTAGTTTCGGAGAAAATGCGCGGAATAAGTTGAAGGGGGGGAGAGAGTTTTTAAATTTTTTGGTCGATTATAAAGATTCATTTTCATTTCAAAATCAAATCAAAATTTGAGAGGGGGTTAAGTTTTTGATTTTTTTCTTCGATTACAATGGTTCATTATTTTCAATAATGAACCAAAATATTTATTTATTTGTTGTTTTGTTACCTCTGCCCTGTAGGGTCATTGGAACATCTTTAAATTACACTCTGTTGTAGAGTTTTATCGCTTTTAAAAACCTTAAAGTTTTTTTAACTGTACTTTTACTGTCTTGTAGATTTTCTTTTAGACTCTGTGCCATGTTCAATTTTTTTTTTAAATTTTTGAGCCAAAATAAATAGGTAAAAATAAAGACGAATATCACAATAAAAAAAAAAAACAACCCGACTTCATTCATTAATCGGGAATTCCTGTCAATACTTAAGGGAATATTCTTCCGTATCGGCTCAAAACCTATATTTGGAGAAATTGATATGTAAGTATTTTTAATGTTATGTGGAAGCCGGGTACATTTTACTCCACATTTCGGTTTCTGGCTAGTAGTTTTCATACCATGTTCCTGTGCATGCCAACATCTGAAAAGTCTTGAGTTTCGTTCGGGCACACGACTACTGTAGCAAATTTAAATATTCGTAGAAATCAATTTCCCTAACAATCAATAGTCTGTGGTTCAGACCCCTTTTTACGAAATTATTAACGTCCTTAAACTTCGTGAATAGCTTCATCTCATTGTATCCTACAAATATTTTATTTACAGAATTCTCGGCGTTTTGAATCTGGAAATCGGCAAACTTTGTCTATTTAACTAGGTAATAAAAACCAATTAATGCCCATTTGCGTTCCACTTGAATCATAAGATAATATGATCACGTCAACAAAAAAAAAGTGGCCTACAAAAATATTGGGCCGTTTCGTCTAAATGGACCAATATTTTGTAGACGACCTTTTTATTCGACTTTGTGATCATATTATCTTACGGTTCAAGTGGAAAGCAAATGGATATTTTGGGTTCTTAGTACCTAATTAAATAGACAAAGTTTGCCGATCTCCAGATTGAAAACGCCCGAATTTCGAGAATTTTCGTAAATAAAATAATTGTAGGTTACGATGAGATGAAGCTATTCACGAAGTTTTAGGCGGATGTTAATAATTTGATAAAAAGGAGTCTGTACCAGGGACTAATACCAAGGTGTTTTAATAGATATTAATAAAAAGTACAATCTGTTATGGTGGATAACATTTCCCGATTTCTATAGTCGGGTGTTTTATGTTTAATTGAAATATATTTTTTAAATATATTAATTTTTACTGAAAGTAGGATGGAGAGTGAAAATTGTTTATTAGTACAGCAGATCGAGAAAGGTCAACTGGAAAAGCTGTGGGCGTACGCCCACCGACTGGGTAAATTTCACTGAAGTTACAATTCCTAATTTAATAAATTTCTTTGTTCACTTCTCGTCCCAACATCAATGCAAAATTCAATATATTAATACAGTACATACATAACTGAATAAATGGTATTAAGTGCCGGTTAGGTAATTTTTGTGACACTCGTCAAATTTAATCAAACATTTTAAACAAAAGTAATTTAATCAATTTTTTTTTTCTTTCCAGTCTTGGTCTTGATCTGGTAATTTGCAACAGGGCAATACTGCTGAAAGAAAACACATTTTTAGCAATTGGTCTTTTTGTCTGGCCACGATTATGTTTCGAACTGCTGGTTTGATTTTTTTTTTATGGTTAGTTCCCTTGCGCTGGGTGCTCAATTGGTGCAAAACTTTTTTCCTATAGTCCATAGTGTCAAAACGTGAGTTTGAGAATTTATTATATCATACAAGTATCACTGATTGGAATGAAGAAGCAGGTGGAGGGATGCAGTAGAGATAAATACGAAGAAGATGGAAATACAATATCGTAATGAAAAAGGATAATTGAGGAGGCCAAGATCACTTTAACGGAATTTACATTTAGTCTTCACATTAAAGCCCTTCTAAGTTTCATGTGTGTATTCCACAAAAAAAAAAACTGTTATGATAGAAAGAAATTATTTTTCAGAGATTACTCAAAAAGTATACACCGCATGATATATTCTATATCTTATCATTCGAAAAGTATAAAAAATTCCTAACTGAACAAAACGAAAAAAAAATCATCACAATCAGACCAGTCTAACTAGTTACATCGTATCAAATTTTCTAAATATTTTGTTACTTTCTTATGCATTTCGGAAAATTAAAAAAAAAAAATTATTAAATTTTCTTCAAAACTAAAATAAAATCAACCTCATCGGGCCTGTAATAGAAACCTACAACGTATTGGAGTTGATGCACTGATTTTAAATGGATAATACTAATTTCTTTTAATTTGTCTGAAATCGTTTTAAATGTCATGTGGATGATCAGACTAGCTATTTTCTTGTGTATCATTTTTGGTCGAAGCAGGATGAGCGAGTGATCAGTCTAATTTATTTTTATTAAATAGCTGGTCTATTTTAAAAACTAAATCTTGTGTAAGGGGTCATTACATGCGTCCGTAAATACCTAAGCGTGAAAGAAATGATTGTTGGAATTTAACCATTATCTTATATGATTGATCTGTATTCCATAAGAAAATAGAAGCTTCATCTAGATATTCATAAATAATATTTCATGTAAAGTTGAACTAGTTTTTTTTTTTATTATAATTGAACTGTATGTATATTTTTATTTAAAAGAAAATCTGTCTTTGATGGTTTGAGCCTCCCACCAAAATTCTGGGAGATTGGAAAAAAAAAAAATCAAAGGAAAACTCTCCCTGTAATTTAGATAAAGTTAAAGACCGATTCCTTTGAAGTTGAAAAGACTTTCTAAATTAGTTTCTGCTGAAACATATTGGATTATTAAAGACAATTAGCGGAGGAACAAGTCTCCTTTTATTACGGGACAATTAAAACTGATCGGCGAATCCCTCGCCTCCCTTCCTATAAACCTGAATTAAATCTCTACAGAATTAATTAAAAGTACTTCTCTTTAAACGGTTTAATGATATAGCTATTATTATACAAAAGGATTCTTTTACAAACAATTCAGTTGCCAGCAAACTTGAGGCAAACTATGTATTGTTACAAATATATTATTTATTTTATAATGTTATAACTAGAGAAAAATGACTGTAATGTATTACAGCTCGATCAACGACTAGGCAAACTCACGTGTTTCCACGTTAATTCATTATTTTTTTTCCCTTCCCCTCCGATTTTTATAAAGTAGACAACATACAATACTAAGGCCGCGGGAGGGTTCCAACGAGCCATATTGTAGGCGAGCTATAGACAGGATTCTATAAAAACAAATTTATGTGAGCATAAAGGAGATAAATAACAAGTATAAATAGATATAGAAATAAAATAAAGGCTGAACCCACATAATATACAGAATAATATAGATTGACATAAATCTATATCATAATCCGTTTGAATGTACCATTTCAGTATAGGTAATAGCAATAGATACGAGTGGGCGTACAGCTACCTTGATTAGGGTTGAGATGCTTTATTGTTGAGCAGGCATTGGACTACTATCTATATTGATCCTAATTACAATTTCAAATTAGATTGAATTTAATTACACTAGTTTCCATAATTTACATAACTGGCATAATAAAATAAACAATCATGAAAATATTACCACATTCCACTTGCGGATCCAGGAATTATTTTTTGGGGTGTTCAGCCCGAAAGCTTTTTTTTTCATATATATAACAATAATTATTTTGGAAAAAAAAAGAAATATACTAACTACCTATATGAAATGTTGTTTAAATTATTTTTGAAGTCCTATTAAATGTAATCATACGAACAATAATACTTTAAGAGTTATTTTTTAAATATTTTTTCTATAAAACATGGTTACATTTTACCATTTTGGGGGTGGGCTTCAGCCCGAAAGCCCTCCTCTCCGTAGATTCACCTGTGCTGCATACAACTATCTATTTTTTAAATTATGTTTCTTCATTTCTTTTTTATACCACAGATGATTTTCAAAGTTAATTAAATAAAATAGTTAATAGATATATTGTTATACTTTTTATTGTAATTGGAGGATAGTTGGATGTTGGAGAATTGTATGGTCTAATTAAAGAGATTGATAGCTCAGTGGTATGGCGCTGAGCTTCAAATGCTGAAGGTCCCACGTTCGAATCCAGCTCATGGCAAATATATTATTTATTCTGTTTCATTGACTGTGGAATGACGCTGGAGTCGGGAGTCCCTTCTGGGGCACATCCAGCCTCAATAAAGTCTATATAAAGCCTTAATTAAATAATTAGTTAAGGGAGGAAACCTGACGGTTGAGCGTGGTCTCGGTCAAATCAGCTCCTTGCACAATCGTTGACCAAGAAACAGTACCTTCCCTTCATAGAACTGGACCCAATACCTTCTCATGGGTTGAAGTGTATAGTTTTTTTTTTTAATTCTAATTAGATGATAATAATAAATATTGTACGGTTGATTTCCAGATCGTGACTGATTTTTTGTGGAAGAGTTTTATTAAATTTGCATTTTAAAAAAAAATTGCATTGCCAATCTTAAGAGGATGACCTTGACAAAAGACAACTAAAACTTGCGTGTCGCCTTTTTGGATCAGTATGAGTTGGTTATGATTTTAATTTGACCCGAACGCCATCCAGTACTCTAGAAAGAAATATTGAAAGAGTCGAGGAAATTTTTTCTAATAATAATCGAAGCATCTGGGATCAGAGTACTAAAGCAAAGAGGAAAAGGATCAATAAAAAACCGCTTACAGAATATTCTATGATATAAAGGCAAGGAGAGTAAGCTGGGCAGGATACGTATAGAAAATCTATAGCTTAAACTATCAGTTTAACAAAGATCCTGCAGAGCCGCATCCAGAAAACTAAAAAGCTATAGTCCAAAACAGACAAAGGTTTAAATTAATAACAGTATATGAATTCTTCCTTGATTTCATTTATGCAATTTGAAAATTAATCTTTTTTATAAACATACTCTTTGCCATCGGTGTAGGCGTGGGCTTGGAGAGGAAAGAAAATCCGTAACTTTTTCATGCCACATCGGCGGTTGAATTTAAGGCTGGTAAATTCTTCCAATAATAATCGAAGCAATGTGGGATCAGAGTACTAAGACAATGAGGAAAGGTTCAATAAAAAAATTGCTTACAGAATATTCCATGATATGAAGGCAAGGAGATTAAGCTGGGCGGGATACGTAGCTAGGAGCAATCCCTTTGCAAAACCAATGGGAGGCCAAAAACCTATAGATATGGATCACTTTAATGAAGATCCTGCAGAGCAGTATGCAAACTCCAAAGCAATAGTCCAAAACAGGCAAAGGTAGAAGTCAGGTTGAAGGTGGCCTAAGATCCTATCAATGTACAAGCTATATATTATTTTTGTACACTTTTTTCATAAATACACATACACAAACTTGTAAGAAGAAAGAGGGTAGTATGTTTGTTTATGTTGACAGTGGTAGATAAATGGTCAAAGTGAACCTACTGAAACATTAATAATTCATAACTGATTGAGTCAGAGCCATAAATTCCACCGCCGATGTGGCATGAAAAAGTTATGGATTTTCTTTCCTCTTCAAGCCCACGCCCACCCCGATGGCAAAGAGTATATTTATAAAAAAGATTAATTTTCGAATCGCATAAATGAAATCAAGGAAGAAGTCATATACTGTTATTAATTTAAGAATTTTTAAATTATCGTTCCGAATCTCTTTATACATTCCGGTATGTGTTTTTGGTTAATAGAAAATGTAGATTTATCTTCAGTTATTTAAAAAAATATATAGATCATAATTATGAAATACATTTGTAGAATTTAAAAACTAACAGAAAAATGTGGTTATTAGAAAATTTCAAACATATTTATATTTATATGTTTATCATTATAATAACTTACTTATATCGTGAAGATGACTTACTTATAGCCCGTGGCATAGACCTCTTTTTTTTATCAAATTATTAACATCCGCTTGAAATTTCGTAAATAGCCTCATCTGTAGGTAACCTAAAATTATTATATTTGCGAAAATTCTCGGAACTGGGGCGTTTTCAATCTGGAGATCGATAAACTTTGTCTATTTAATTAACTACTTATGAAATAAAATCTTATAAATACACATTTGCTTTCGGCTTGAATTGCAAGATAATATGACCACAAAGTCGAAAAAAAGTTGGCTTACAAAAATAATGGTCTGATTTTGCTTGACCTCCACACCGAATAAGTTAAAATAATGAGATTATATTGGCCAAACACCCAAATATTTTTGTAGGCCATCTCTTTTTTTCGACTTTGTGATCATATTATCTAACGATTCGAGTGGAAAGAAAAAGGGGCATTCATGAGTTTTTAGTACCTAACTAGACGAAGTTTGCCGATCTCCAGATTGTAAACGCCCCAATTCCGAGAATTTTCATAAATAAAATATTTGTAGGTTACAATGAGATGAAGCTATTTAATAAAGTTTCAGGCGGATGTTAATAATTTGATAAAAAGGAGTTCGTACCATGAACTATAATACTTTTAAATAAATTGTTAATCACCTATTAATGGGAAATTATTTTTCTATTCTAAAGATTTCTCAATATTAATGCTAAAAAAAAAAGTTTTATTACAGCCCTATTGGTTTCAAGCCATACATAGTAAATGTAAATTTATATATTTCATAATTCAAATTTTACAACGTTTGGGTAAATTATTACCACTGTCGTTTATTATTGAAACAGACGGATATATTAGATTATTGTATTAAATTTTCAACATCACAAAAGAGAATTTATTAAAGAAAGTTTTTTATTTTATGAAAACTATTTCAGATATAAGTAGAAGATTTTTTCCTACTTTGGAGGTTTTGAATTTTTCAATTATGCCTAAGAAAAGTCAAAAAGCGTTACCTTTAAAGGTTGATTAGTAAAGAATGTTTACTAAAAAAATATTTTTAATACTTTTAATCTATAAACTATTAAGGTATTTATAAAGACAACATTACTCAATAAGATGTTTTATTTAATATATATTATAATAATTTTCGGTTTTAATGCCATTTACTAATATTCTAAAATAAAACAAAAGTCATTAAAAGATTATATAGGTTACTCTACTTTTTAGTTTTCTATTAGATAGCATTGTTTATAAATTATGTAGTTACGTATATATAAATATGTAATTTCTCTTCTTTTTTTTTTCATCACAATTAAGTAATTTTGTGAAGATTTTATGTTCATTTGTATATATATTTTATTTTTTATTTTTTACTGGTTACATACTTTTTAAATAATGTATATAATATTAAAATTTTTAGAAGTTAGTTTTTGGCCAGATTTGTACTTTACTTTGTATTAACTCATCATTGTTATTCTAAAGGGACTTAGTCCCAGAATAAAGTTTAATTTTCTAAAAAAAAAAAAAAAAAAAATATTATAAAATTAGTTATCTTCGTTTTTTACTATTTATCACAATTACTTTGCCGTTTATTTTATTTTTTTATGAAAACAGCTGTGCTGTAAATTATTTAAATTACTTATAATGTCACTATACTATAATAGCCTATTTTATTTATTTTTTATAAAAATTATAACTTCTTCAAAAACCTTATTAGGGGATAATTTATATCTTCTAAAAAAAGCGAAAAATAAAAAAAAAATAATTCATATTTTCATATATTCTTTCTAAATAAGCTTGATTTTTTTAAAGTTTGATTAAAAATATGTTGTAAAAATAACAATTAGTCTCTAAGACAAAATTTTCGGAAATATTCAAAAGCTTCATATAGGTTATCATGATTCAATTCCATTTGGTCGGACCAAACACATTCTTTGATAAAAATATTATAAACAATATATCAGTGCAGTTTTACATAAAAATCATTATTGCATATCGTCGGTCTCAAAATAAAACCGCATTTCTGGTAAGTCTAAAATTTTAATAGAGTAAAAAAAAATTGTTTGATCAAATTTTTATTAAGTAAGGAGGTGTACATATTTTTACTCAATAATATACCACAGTTAACCATTTAGTATTCGAAATTTGTATTTTAGTGAGATTTGTGTTTAATGAATGGGGGCAAGCAGGATAGAGATATACTATGGAAAAAACATAAAAAGTTATTATTAATTAGTGTTTTAAAATTTAGGTCGTAATAAAATAGCTCACAGTTAAAACTTTTTGTACTTATTCGGTTTCACACCGACGGTATCTTTTTCTATGCTTAAAAATCTGCTTAAAAATATAAAATATGAGTTGAGTAAAGCTCACCATGACCGCTGGAGACTGGAGAGCGATGGCTGGAGATGTGAAGCCTGGCGGAAGGATTGGCTGACACAGTTGCCTTCACACTTTGTACTGGCTCCTCCCATCGCAGCGGACCCCGACCATCTTATTATCGCCGAATTTCCTTCCAGTCTTAGCCTCCTCGGCCAAGATAACATCCACAATCCTATCTTCAGTCGTCAGCCGTGCTACCCTCTCCTCATCCGTCCAATAGGGCGCATCGGAACACACCTAGAAATCCAAGGATTGTTGGATAAGGTCAAGAACAAGCTAAGTAACTAAATAAAATATTTTTTTAAATCTTATCTCTGCTATTAGTCCGTGGGATAGATCCCTTTCCATCAAATTATTAACTTCGTGAACAAATTTTTGATCTAAGAAAATTCAATAGAAGGTACTAAATACCCATCTGATTTCCACTTGAGTCGTAAGATAATTTGATCCCAAAACGATATCGCTTAACAGGACTTAAATGACCATGTTAAAAATTTCTTTCTCTGAAGTACCTTTACTTTGGTTTATTTTAAATTAACTATATCTCATTGATATCAGTTGTGAAAAAAGGCTAAATATACATTTTGAAAGAATTTGATAATTGAATAAAGGAGAAAAAAATGCTTATTTAGCTCGAAAATGAGCCTCTGTAAATAGTAGTCAGAAGGTACACGTATAATATATCGTTGGAAAGCGAAGAATTTAAAAAAACAAAACAATACCTATCGAGAAAGCCGTAGGTCATAGAGAGTGATGAAAAAAATATTAACAATAATTTCTGAATATTTTTATTATTTAACGGAAACACATGTTTACAAGAAAATTAAAGGAAATTTTTTAACTAAATGTAAACTTTTAAACTAATTGTTTTTTAAGTTTGAAAATAAGTACACAACATTGTTTAAAAAACTATTTCATTGTACTTCAGTGAAAAAGAAGAAGTGAAATATAAATATATTTCATGGATGTATAAAACATCTGTAATTTAAATACATTTATGGTACTTTAATAACTCTAAATCTGATATTATATTTAAATAACTGGTATCCATCGATCGTTTAAAATGAAAAATCATCATTTAACCTTTTCGAAAATTAAATCAGTGAATAATTTGATGGTGTTTCCCTATGTGAATTTCCAAAATTATCCACTTACAATCTGTGTGACAACTTTTGACTTATCTTTGGCAGGCAACGAAAATCTCGTAACTCCAGTTTAGTAAACTTTACAATGAAAAATAAGAGTATAACTAGTAGGCCCATACGAAAAATTCGCACAGCATATTGTTATCAAATGCCAAATTAATAAGAAAAAAAAATGCAAGGTATCAAAAGATAAAGAAATCAAATGTTACTTTATCGATAAATATAATCGACAAAGAAAACAAAAATTAATTTAAATCTTCATTTTGTTTGGGACCAACATGTTTACAAATTTCAATAAGCTATATCCTTGCTACAAACTGTTCGATTTCGATGATTTTTTCCCCTATTGTAGAGAATTTATTAATATTTTATATAATGGTGTGCATAACCAAGGGAAAAGAAGGTAATTTTTTAGTTATCCGCAAATAAAGTTTGTTTTCTTTCATAACTTGTTTGCCTGCATTTTCGGGATGATTGGAAGGTTTTGCCAGCCTGAAGGAGAAGGAAGCCTTCGAAATTGGTGGCTCAATCTTGAGATTTGTTGAAAAATTGACGATCATATGGCTTGCCGATCAAAAACACCATCGATAAATAATATAAACTCCTCCTCTCGATCATAGAGACCTCAAGTCGACAAAATGAGACATGTATCCAATGACAGCACCACAATTAATATAAGGCTGTGTGGATGCGAACCCTATGCATTGCCTTATCACGAAATTAGTACGTTTTTGGGCTTAAAAATGCCGGATCCTATAGTTCTGGAGGAACTATTCGGGTCTTGTTGTACGCATCAAAATCTTCAAGATCCAATTTGTCCCGTATCGATCTACAGACCTACCACCGTTCCAGTATTGAAGCCTAGCAAAATGTTTGTATCGACTTTATTTATTTTAGAAAAAAAAAAAGTAGAGAATACGATTCGCTAACCCCCCGTGAAATTCTGAATCCAACGGTACCCTATTCATGGTATTTGAGCATGACAGGAGCTTATATTTGGTACAAAACCGATTTCGAGCCTTACTGTAATAATATATGTGGGGATGGGGATGTGGGGATAACTAACATTTGTACGTTCCATAATCAATTATAGGTTAAAAAGATCGATGTACTTTCACATCTCTCTAGGCATATATAGCTCAGCGTGATATGGTGTAAGTGAGAGCGATAGGTCGCATATTATTTACTGATTGTGTTTTTGATTAATATTCTTGTTTTTTACTTAGTTATGTCGTTTATTTCTTGTTCACAGTTCTTTAGTTCATTTTCTAGTCAATAAGTGTTTGTTTAGTGTTTTGTGTTTTTGTTTATTTTTATTAACATTGACTTATAAATTGTGAGGTTAGGAGTGGAAGGTAAGTTTTTACTACCTTGAGAGGTGTTTCTTGGTGAACTATTTTAACTGGGAACGGTAAAGACAATTAGGAAGAAAGGCCAAGTAAAATTGGCGGGACAATACTTGTAAAGTGAACTTGGTAAGTATAAACACCTTATCATTGTTTACTCATTTATTTTTTTCTTCTTCCTCCCATACCTCAAACTAGCTTAAGCCAATCTCTTGCTTAAAATACTTGAGAAGTAAAGTGTAAAGTGAACGATATTGTGGGAACAGTTATTTTTCAATTTTTATTGATAATGTGAAAGGTTATAGGTTAGTGATAAAGTATCATATAAACTCTCCATCTGATAACAATATAGTAACTATTGCTGTGCTAACAAACATGGACCTTTCCACGGAAAGTTTTGTGATGAAAGATCGGCAAGAGGATGGTAAGCCTTCCAGGCCTTTAGTTAAAAGAGCTCGAAAGGTTTCTTCAGATAATTTAGATACAGTGGATGCGGCTATTAATAACAGCAACTTTCACAGTGCCAAACAAATTCAGGAAAGTATTAAAGTATCCTTAGATAAAATTGCGAAAAAAAAATAGTGCCAGTGTTCGAGATCATATCAACAATGAGATTCAATCTCTTGTTGATATGATTGAAACACTAGAAAGGGATAAGGACCAAGGCGGTGTATCAGCCATTGTTCAGAGAGCAGTTACTGAAGCACTTTCATCTCAGAAGGTCCACGAAGTACTAACTCGAATAATAGCTGATAGCTCCTTGCCCAAAGTTACTGAGCAGCTTGGTATGATATCATGTCGTCCCCAGATTGGTACTTCTAGAAATCAGCCACACTCTGGTACGAATAGTCTTCAACCACAGGCTGGGACTTCTGAGGCCCTAGAACAGGTTGGTCTAGATATGAATCCGGCTGAACCTTCAGCTACCATCGAACCCTTTCGGTTGGTCTTAAATAAAAGGAAACGGAGGAAGACTAAGAATGCCAAGGAAAAAATGATACGAGAGAGTCAAATCAACTGTTTTGATTCAAATGAAAAACCGCAAAGAGAGAAGGAAGAAGTAAAGGCAAAATCTATTGCTTCCATAGTTAAATCCTTGCCATCAAAGCCTACACAAACGCCCCGGTCAACATATGTCACTATCAGTGGCCCTGGTAAAACCACGGCAGATATCATTAATGGGCTACCATCACCAGAAGAAATTGGAGTGAAGGCCACAATTGTACGTAAAACTAAGGGAGGCTCCATCTTGGTGCGTATGGATGATGGTAAAGATGCTACCAAAGTTATAGGATGCCAGGGGCTACGTGATAGAGGTCTACAAGCCAGGCTTGCTCTGAAGAAGAAGCCTAAACTAGAGATCCGGGGCGTGCCTCATGCCTGGACTTCAATACAACTCGTGGAATTTTTATGGGGAAAAATTCCCGAGACGTCGGGGCCTACACCACTAGTTCTTGAAGATCTTCGGCCATTGTTCTCTACAGTCGCTAGGAACGGCTTCTCCAAGAATTGGGTCCTGGAAGTCCACCCAATGGTCAGGTTTGCGCTACTAGAAGTAGGAAACTTGGATGGAGGATGGTGGTCGATGACCTTCAGGGATTACATTGACGCCCCGCGTTGCTCTAAATGTCAGGGCTATGGCCACACAAAGGCCACTTGCCAAGCTGAAAATGTCATCTGCATCTGGTGTGCAGCAAGCGGACATATACTGAAGGACTGTCCAAAAAAAAAAACAACAGGTTGGGCCAACGTGTATTAACTGCGTGCGAGCGAATGCATCTCCCAACCAAAGGAATCACAAGGCGGGCAGTCGGGACTGCCAAGTACACTTACAGTGGGCCGATGAAGTAGTGAAAAAGACCTATTATGAGTAAAATAAACATTCTGCAGTTAAACATGGGCCGCCGGCGTATCGTGGCAGACGAACTCCGAGCCCATTCTGACCGATACGATATCATGGCGGTTCAGGAACCGACATGCCGTGGGAACATGGTCACAGGATTTGGCCTCACGTCGAGGGTTATAGCCCTGAGCAGTGGAGAGAGGAGGCCCAGGGCTGCTATCGTGGTTAATAACCCAAACCTCGATGTGATGGATCTGAGGCAGCATACTACGGCGGATTGCGTTGCATGTTACATCAGGTGGGGAAGTGTAGCTTTTACGCTGGTCTCCTCGTACCTACCTGATGGAAGCGATATTGAAGAAGGTATATCCGCCATGGAGACGATCTCAGCTTGCACAAGAAACGTCATTATATGCTCAGATACAAATTCCTGGAACACGGTCTGGGGATCCAATCGAACGAATAGAAGAGGCGCTAAACTGGATGATTTTATCGCGAGATGCCAGCTTGTAGTACTAAACGATCCTTCTGCCACACCTACCTTCTCAGGAGGAAGAGGGCAGAGTTGGATAGATGTCACGATGACTTCGCCTGCGCTGTCAAATCGCCTTATCGATTGGACCCTCAGATCTGAGACGAGTTCCGACCACCATGCTATAGTATTTTCAATGGTACAAAACATGGTAAGTTCCCACGGTATAAATAAGGGTTACAGAACTCGGAAAGGAGATTGGAATGCCTTCCGGTCAACGCTGGAAGAAAAACTAGTCGACGATGACTGGGATGTGGCGGAAACGGATTACACTGATGACCTGGATTACAGGGTTTCGAGAATCACTGACATCATCCGTGATGCCGCTGAGGACTCTCTCCAGCACCGGAAGGCGAGAGCTAAACCTGTCCCATGGTGGACACCGGCTTTAACCACCATGAAGAGAGAGCTCTACAAGGCCCGGCGTTCGTACCAGCGGTGTAGTTGCGATGAGAGGCGCACTACTCTTCGTGACGAGTACAGGTCTAAAGCCAGGGTATACCGAAACGAGGAGCGTCTACATAAACGTAGGTCTTGGGATGAATTCATCGTTGAGGAATCATCTAAAAACCCCTGGGGTATCCCGTACAAAGTAGCCTTGGGTAAATTGACTCCAATGCAAGTAATCGCAGCGATAAAGTATGACGGTACTCAGGCAAAAACTCCAGAAGAATCGGCGAAGATGTTTATTACAGAGACTTACCCCAGGGATGATCCATCTCAAGATAATGAAGAGGAGGAGTTCGTAAGACGCACTACGGTATACCCTCCCGGCACGGACCTGTGCCCACCATGGGACATATGGGATCTTCGCACTGCCGTGGACAAGCAAAAGATTGGTCGTGCCCCCGGTTTAGACACCATTGACGCGTCAATTTTCAAGAACAGTATTCCCTATATAGAGGAAAGATTGCTGGCTATTTATTGCCTTGACAGAGAATACTTTCCAAGAATCTGGAAAATCGCTAACGTCAAGCTCATTTACAAAGGAGGAGACAAAGATAAGCAATTAGCCAAATCTTATAGACCTATATGTCTCCTCCCAGTCATGAGCAAGGTGTTAGAAAACCTGATACTCACCAGCCTACGGCCAGTCTTCTCGAAAGCGAGCCATCCACGGCAGTACGGATCCTCTAAAGGCAGGGGAACCGCAGATGCCCTGCTGAGAGTGCGCTGTAATGTCGAAGAGAAGGCGGAGAAGTATGTTATGCTCCTCCTGTTTGACATATCATCCGCCGTCGATAGCGTCTGGTGGCCGAGCGTACTCCAGCAGTTGCAAAGGCATGAAGCTCCCAGCAACTTGTATGGCTTGATCAGAAGCTATCTCCACGAAAGGACATTGAAGATTAAAGGTAGCTTCTATGAAGTAGAAGATACAGTGGAAAGGGGCTGTCCACAGGGCTCTGTCCTTGGCCCTGCCCTATGGAAACTGGTCTTTGACGAGTTGCTGGGAGTGCTAGAACAGGAGCGGTTCCCCGCCACTGCATATGTAGATGACCTGGCTTTTGTAGTGGCCTCGAATAGCAGGGCCAGATTAAAATATGAAGCTGAACGTTGTGCCAACCTTGTAGAAGAATGGTGCGAGAAAAAGAAGTTAAGGATGGCGGGTTCGAAGACTCAGGCCATCCTCTTGAGAGGTTCGACCGATAGGGCACACCAGATAACCTTGGTGATACAAGGTTCCAGAATATGTCCAAGTGAGGTAGTCACCTATCTTGGAATTAGAATTGGGAAAAAATTCAACGTGACGCCTCACTTGGATTACTTAAGGAATAGGATAACCTTAGCCCTTAATGGTCTCAGTCGCATAGGGGGGGCCTTTTGGGGCCTTAGATATCCAGCAACTATGTCCATTTATAAAGGAGTAGTTGTTGGTATCCTGAGATACGCGTCCCCCGCATGGAACCGGAATCTCTCGTACCGTCAGAAGCGCAAGTTGGCAACAATCCAGCGGATGGCCCTGCTTAGAGTAACCAGGTCATACAGAACTGTGTCCCATGAGGCGGTGCAGGTCTTAGGAGGAGGTATTCCTCTCGACCTCCTTCTGCGGGAAGACCTTTATCGGTACAACATTAAGAGGGATGACCAGCAAACATTCGGGAGAGGATTTGTGATGACCCCAGAAGATGGAAGATGATCCTCCGGGAGGATACATTGGAACAATGGAATCGGCGATGGGTGACAACTCCAAACGGGTCCACACTAAGAAAATTCTTTCCCACCATTAAATCGCGCTTAGAAAAGAAATGGGTCCTCCCGGACTACTGGGTCTCACACATCCTCACGGGGCATGGGGGTTTCAGAGCAAAACTTTTTAAACACGGTAAAAATATCGACCCCTTATGCCCCACTTGTGGAGTACCTGAAACCGCTGAGCACATCCTTGTAGCCTGCACCAGCTATGAGGCACTGAGGGCCAAATTAATGAGGGATACAGGGCTTTTCGTTCTTACAGCAGGACAATTACCCCAACTAATGTCTGAACAAAACTACCCGCACTTTAAAAGTTTCGTATGCGGCTGGAAAAAAACTGTGGGCCCAACCCATTTCTCCCTGGGAAGGCGTGAAGAAGCAGTACCTGGAAGGCCGCTAATTAGGACAGGAGAAGAAGATGGAGAACAATAACTAAGTGACAAAATTATCAAGCAGGCTGTGTGCACAGCAATTTAAAAATGTAAATAGATAAACATGCAACAGTGATTTGTTACACAATGTGTATCAAGTCACTGCTGCAAACTCCCGTATTGTCTTAAAGGCAGGGTAGGGAGGAAAATAAAATAAAATAAATAAATATAGCTCAGCGAAAGTATACATAGCGGTAAGTGAAAGTTTTGTGAGGCGCGCACCAGATTTTTTTATTTTTGGTCTATATTATAAGAAGTTATAACATTTACAATATATGTAATTGAAGTTGTATGTTATTCTGGTAAACTTTGTTCTTAATGATCGTCATTTGTATCATAATCTAAAAATGATACAATAGGTTTATCATAACTAAAATATTTGATGAATACTTTTGATCGAAATTTGTTTGCTGAATATCTAACAAAATCTCCGACATTTTTTCAATATAACTTCTATGATGAGTCAGTGATTTGTCGAAACTCTATCGAATGCAACAGAATATCGAATAGAAACACATAATTTCTTATTTCTATGGTTAATTAAAAATATATCCATAGTGATTTCCGCAAATCGGTTACTGAATTATCCATGGCATTTCAATTTTGAGATATTTTAGTCCAAATATTTAAAACATTAGTTTTTTTTTTCCTTTTCGACTCTCTATTTCGGCGTCGCGTCAAAATATAATTTTGAATTATAGTTCATTACAAAGAGGATGAAATGGACATTTTCCTCGGTTAAAGTATGCAAGTCCGATTTTTAGTTTCTGATATATTTTAATCCAAATGTTACAATTCGACTTTACCCGAGTGAGCGCTACATATCCAAACGTATTCTCGCATCACTCTACAAAAAAAGTGTAAAACGCGCCTAAAGAAGTTTTCACATAAAAACAAAAATTGAAGTTAAAAATAAGATGAAAAACAATTTCAAGGTTTCACTAGTAGCTGAACTAAGAAAATTTATTATTATTATAGCGTTGAAAATAGGTTTATGCCATAATAGAATGTTATAGTTCTAGAATCATATTTTTAATTTACTTTTATTGAGAGGTAATATACTTTTCCGTTCTGATATAGTCAAATTTGGGCGTGGTCGAGGGTTAAAGGGGGTCTAAAAGCAGTAAATTTGTTGCGTGTTAGCCAGAACCTAAACAAAATTATCTGCTAAAAGCAGTGTTGTTCCGGCTCATTAAAGCTTGTTGAGAGAAGTTTTCTTGTAATACAAACACGGCAATATTTTTCTTTTTTAAAAATATCCTCTTATTCATTGTGTCGAGCTACTCAATTACGAACTTAGCAACTCAATCTATATATAAGCCCGTGACATTATCTCGTTTGCTAATTCCATCATATTTTATTAAAATTATAAATATATATAAAAGTAGTAATGTTTATAGTATTATAAATAAATAAATAAATTATAAATAAACATTATTATAAATATTTTTACTTTCATAATTTTATTTTATTACTTTTTTACTTTCACGTGTGTATATATGTAATACATAGTAAGTGTATTACTTTCACTTACGTATATATGTTATATATAATAAGTGTATTGCTTTCCTTTGCGTATATATGAATATATAGTTAGTGTAAGTGTTGCGGTCGTGAAAATTTTTCAATCTGAGTTTTCAACGGAAATACACGTTTTGAAGTACCCTAAGTGCAAATAAACAAGTCTCAAAAAATGGTCTGTGTGTATGTGAATACTCTAGATCGAAAACAAAAAGTCGTACGAAACTGATATTACGTATTTAAGATAGGTATATTAGCCCTGGAGCCAGGGCCCAAAAATCGACCTGATCGTAGGCAAAGGTTTAATGTAAATTACGAAAGTGTATGTTATTCTGAGGAAAATAAAATCTTGTCTACTGTTCTAGAGCCGCTGCTTTCAAAAATGGCGGCTAATTTAAAGAATATTAGGTCAGTAATTTGAGGATCGTAACGGGAAATCTATTGCGAAAAATGTGAGAAAAGTTTTTATTCTTTTAACTTGTATATATGGGTTTAGACATGCAAAAAACAAAATTACTAACGCGGGCCATCAAGGGAAAACTTTTTACAGCCAAAAAATTCAGATTTTTTGGGTTTTTCATCTATAACTCCTAAACAGTGCTTCAAAACAAAAAATGTTTTCTTTAACAAATTAAAGAACGTTAAATTTTGCGTCAAACGAGTACATAGACTTTATAATTTGGTTATGCGGTAAGGTATAAAACCACGGTCAACCAACGCTGAACTCTGTCAAAAACTGAGACAAATTACTATAAATGGCCCTGTAACTTGGAAATGAGTTCCCTAAGAGGAAAAACTCGTTGAATCAAAGTTGTAGAGCATCAAATTTTTCGACCATTGAGTACTGAAATTTTTATTTTAGGCCAATTATATACCTTGAATCGGGATTCGTTAGTCCTTTATAAAATTCGGAATCTTTCGGCACATCGTTTACCAAAATCTTTTGCTGTTGAGAGGTGGAAAAGAAGCTTATACTACATGTTACAGACTTTAAACAAAACTAACTCATTAGAAAAGACACCCATACTGTTGAAATATTGAAAATCTTTTTTGGTTTACCTTCATTACCAATTTCTAACCACCCGGAGATTACCGATTTTTTTCGCAGCCAGTGACCTACATTAAATTAGTTGGTACTCACTGGACGCAAAATTTGATGCTCTACAACTTTGATTCAATGGGTTCATCCACTTAGGGAACTCATTTCCAAGTTACAGGACCATTTATAGTAATTTTTCTCAGTTTTTAACAAATTTTGTAAAACTCTGCTTTGGTTGACCGTGGTTTTATACCTTACGGCGTAACCAAATTTTAATGTTTCTGTAATCGTTTGACGCAAAATTTAACGTTCTTTAATTTGTTAAATAAAGAATTTTTTGTTTTGATGCATTGTTTAGGAGTTATAGATCAAAAACCCCAAACAAATCGAAAAAATCTGACTTTTTTGGCTGTAAAAAGCTTTACCTTGGTGGCCCGCGTTAGCAATTTTGTTTTTTACATGTCTGAACCCATATATACAAGTTAAAAAAATAAAAACTTTTCTCACATTTTTTGCAATGGATTTCCCGTTTCGATCCTCAAATTATTGGCCTAATATATTTTAAGGCAGCCGCCATTTTTGAAAGCAACGGCTCTGGAACGGCAGACAAGTTTTTTTTACTCAGAATAACATACACTTTCATAATCTACAATCAAACCTTCGCCTGCGATCAGGTCGATTTTTGGGCCCTGGCTAAAAAATTAGCTAACCGGAAGTGCTACTTTATTTCAACGCTGAAACACATTTACAATTTTCTCAAAAACGGCTCTAACGATTTTGATTAAACTCGGTGTATAATTAAGTGGTATTTAATATCATTTAGGTCTTATCCCCGTTGATGTCACGTTACAGGGCTCCCGATTCCTACTTTAAGTACAAGGGGTAGGGTCATCATTCCTACGCCCGGTCGGTGTGAGTTGCCTCCAGTAGTTTGACGGTGCTCTATTGATATATATATATATATATATATATATATATATATATATATATATATATATTTATTTATATATATCTCAGAGACTGGAGTTATATGGTTTATAAAAATTGATGGAATAACAAGGTTTTTATTGCCTACCGTTGATATAATTAATAGGGTTTTTGTTATAGTTAATGATTTGTAAGCTATAGGCTTTAAGCTGTAGCTCCGTTAAAAATTCGCTTCAAAAATTTAATAATAAAAAAACATTGTCAGAAAATAATTTCTATTCAAAGTACCAGCGGTAAGTGAAAGATGTGTATTGTGCTCGCCCAGATTTATTTTTAAATTTCGCACAAAAATTGGATTTGGAGTATCTTTTTAATTTAAAAAAAGATTACCGCTTGTAGACCCGGTGTAGGTGTTCATTCATTTTATGCTACTGAAATTTATAAAACAATTGAACAATTTGTTTGTACAAATCAAAATATCTTTTTTAAGTTCTCTTCTTAGTAAGAAATGTTCTGGTTAGAAAATTAACTATCTATTTTCTTTACCATGAAAATATTTTACTTTTTTTTTGTATAAATGAAAACGTGTGGTTCTTACAAAAAAGAATGTATTTAGATAAAATGATACTAAATATCGATTAAATTATTATATATTGTAATTAACTTTAATTATAAATGAGTAATGATACGATCGGAATTTATTTTCCTTTGAGGAAACTCTACTGGAATATTGAGCTCAATTCCCAGCAAATATAGATAGAGAACAAAACCTAATAATGGAACAAGCCCTTTTGCTTTTCCTTGAAAAAGTTTCAGCATTTTCCCGGTCTCTGAGTACAAACGAATGGGATTTTCTCTCCATGACAAAGCAGAAATTTCCAGTACAATCTACATCCATACCAATACCAGGAAAATTACTAACATTCCCTAATAGCCAGTATAAAAGGCTCAACTGCAAATAATCTCATCAGGAATAAATTTATAGTCATTCAAATGATTTCAACTTGAATTTTCACCGTATATCATATCTGCGAGTTAATAATTTAATAACTTAATAATTCGAAGTAAAATAAAATTTCATTGATAGTAAAAAAGGTAGACTGTAGTAATGAGGCACTAGCGGATCCAGGATTTAATTTTTTTGGGGGGAAAGGAGCTTCAGAAAGTTTTTTTGTCATAAATAACGATAATTACTTTGGAAAAAAAGAAATAAACTAACTACCTATATGAAACGGTACATGTAACTTTCAATCTGTCCGCCAATCCTTTTTAATTTAATTCGTCTTCCCTACTTAGACACAGTCCGATACCTTGGCTTCCTTCTAGATAAAAGACTAACTTGGAACCCACATACGAGACTTAAAAGACAAGAGCTTAACCGACGATTTGGTCAGCTATATAGACTACTAAACAGAACATCTCATCTCTCAACAGAAAACAAATTATTAATCTACAAGACCATACTGAAACCTATTGAACCTACGGACTTCAGCTGTGGGGGACAACTAAATCATCGAATATCAAACGAAGCCAATCCTTCCAGTCCAAAGTCCTTCGAATAATAGTTAATGCTCCATATTATGTCACGAACAAGACCCTACACCATGACCTTAACATCCCGTATGTCCATGACATCATCCCAATCCTCTAGCGCAATCCCTATCCAGCTCCGAGCATCCATACCATCCCCCTCGAAGGTTGAAACGGCAGTGGCCTCGAGATCTTTTGTAAATATGCCTTTGGAGTCCTGGCAATGGCCAGCTTCCCCACTCATGTCCTGAGCGTCTGTGGCTCTAGTGCCCTCTTTCATTCTCCACTGGCTTCTAATACTAGTGATGCGGCTGGAAAAGTGGCACTGGGATCTTCCGGAGTCTTGCTTTGCCTTCCACATGTGGGGAAAAAGTCTGGTTCGGAGATTCTTTGGCGAATGTATATATCGTATATAGTTATGATTGTGTTTAGAAGTTTTTATTTTATCTTATTTGTTTATTTTTTTTTCTTTTTATTTACCTTCTTCATCAGTATTATTTATTTACTTCTTATATTTATATTTATTTCTTTATTTTTGTATATATTGTATGAATGAAAACTTTTAGCCCTAATGCTTATAGCCCTCCAGCAGTGGCTGATTGTATTATTATTCAATAAATAGATTTTTTTTAAATATATATATATATATATATATATATATATATATATTATATATATATATATATATATATATATATATATATATATATATATATATATATATATATATATATATATGAAATGGTGTTTAAGTGATTCCTAATGTAATTACAGGAATAATAATACTTTAAGTGATAATTTTTTAAATTTTTTTTTCCATAAAATATGGTTATATTTTACTATTTTGGGGGGAGGGGCTTCAGCCCCAAAGCTCTCCCTCCTCTCGTAGATCCGTAGATCCACCAGTGTAAGAAGATAAACATATTAAAAGTCCCCACTCACCACAGGTGGTAAGCCAGATGTGAGAGGGGCGCCTAGAATATAACTTTTTTAGATTTTCGCTAATATCAGGAGAATATCCATCGCAGCGACAAATATATCAAATATCATTGATAGAAAAAATAAGGATAGTAAAAATATATACAATATCATTGCTGATGAAATTTTCAATATGATTAATTAACCCGTTTAGTTTCCGATATATCCGTCCTCAGCCAACGCTATATAAAAAAAAAATAGTTTGCCTCATGTTTTTTTGTGTGTGAAAGCTAAACCGATCCGACCATATATTTATCGTATAATATATAATTATCGTTTTCGAAAATAATAAATCAGTTTTATAATTATCAAGAAAACAATGATAGTAGAGATACTGTACGAGTAGATATTTGTAAGATAATACTAGCTAAATCCTAGGAAAATAAAATGTTACTCATCAATTTTAAATAATTACGTTTCAATATAAATAAATTAAAATTCACAATTTCCTAAATGAGGTGAATAAAATTTTTATCTCACTTTTCACAATAAAATTTTTCTTTTTCATTTTTATTTTTGGCTGGGTAAGTTAATGAAACCCTTTAAGGAGTGCTTTTTCTTTCTCTTGAATGCCTGGAAGGAAAACTTTACTTCTTTATAACTTGTTCCATTAAAAGTCGAAAAATGAATTACAAAAGTTTTATTTTAATAATTCTAACTCTTGCACAGCCTTGCTGTTGTTGTTTATCTGGCTAAATATTTAATAACTTGCAAACCGTTAACAAAATATGAGAATTCATAATTTTTGTGTTTCTGTATTATTTCATTTTTAGTTGATAATTTTCAATATTACAAAGGGTTGGCTATTTTTTTAATACAATCATCTTTTTAGACTGTATGTGGTAAGTAAAATTTTAAGTAAAGTGTAATAATTTCTATTCAAACAGAAAACAAAGTTACGTTTTTGTATTATTGTTAGCGATTTGGCATTGTCTCCTTGACTCCTGCTCCATCTCTGCCTGTCTTGGGCTATTTCTTTCCAGTTATCTGCAAGCAGCTCTATTGCCTCTTTGTTGATTATATCTATCCGTCTACTTTTTGGCTTTCTACGTGGTCATTTGTCTTCTATGGGGCCATTCATTGTTACGTAGAGGCTTCCAGATGGATTGCTGCGAGCTACATGACTCGTCCATCTTAACCTCTGTGCCTTCATATCAACAATATCGATGACTATTGTTTGACCAGTTTCTGTAAGCAGTTCTTTATTGGTCTTTTTTCTCAACGTGTTAGAACTCTGATCCCAGATCGCTCCGGTTATCGTGCGGAGAATTTTTCTTTCAAACATTTCAATACTTTTTATAAGGTGCTGGTTAGTGTTCAGGTTTCACAACCATATATTAGAACTGGTTTTGTCATACCATTGTACACCCTTAATTTGAGATTTCTTGGGATTTCAATGACTTTGAAAGGGAAAAGAAAGCTGTATTCGCGCTAGTTATACGCTGGTCTATTTCTAACTGTTGGTCATTCATTGAGGTTATTGTGTAATCGAAGTATTTCAATTTTTCTTCTCGCGGGAATGATTTTCCTGTTATCCTGATGATGGAATGATTTTCCTTAATGTGTTTCCTGCAGATCCTGTTATTGGGATGGAATTTTCGGTTTATTACCATATATTTTGTTTTGCCTTCATTTACTTGTAGACTGATCTGCTCTACACCTCTTATCAGAATCTTAGCGAGTTTCTCAATGTCCTCTTTTTTTTTTTTTTTTTTTCTTTTTTTTTTGTTCTTCCCTACCTCGCCTTTTAGGCTATACGGGATTTTCCCGGGCTGGGGGGTGAGGGCGGGGAAATTTAAAATCCCCTCCGGCACCGGGACGCGAACTCTTACTTTTTATATCATCTCAAATCTCTGTTATCCGGTTGCCAGGCAACTAGCGGTGCTGTTACACACGCTTTAGCCTATTCGGCCACCCCGCCCCCAATTCTCAATGGCCTCTTGATTACTTCCAAGGTGAGCTATATCATCTGCCTTTCCAAGGTTTTTATGATTCATTCCCATCCCCTCCATTTTCCATGTTCCTCCTATTGTGATATCTACTGTTGTGTAGAGAAGCACAGGGATCTCCTGGAGTCCTGCTTTGGCTTCCACAATTGGGGGACAAAGCTTGATTCAGAGTTGTACCTGGGCCAATGTAAATATTGTACATAGGTGTGAATGTGTTTTATTTATTTTATTATCATTCGGCTTTAATCTGTTATTTTACTTATCTTGTATATTACTTTATCTTTTTATTTATATATATATCTTTCTTTCTTTTTTTTTTTTTTCTTTGTATTCTTACTTGGTTATTTTTATTTATTTTTCTTTCTTAGATACATATTGTGTGAATGAATACTATAGCCCTAGTACCAATACCCTTCAATGTGGAAGACTGTATTAATACCTAAAAAAAAAAGAAAAGAAAACTGTTGTGTAGAATAACTGTTTACAATTGTTTAGTACGATCTTTTCAAATGTTAGTATTTGTTATTTATAAGAAGATGTAATTTGTTTATTTATTTAAATTGTTGAAGTTAAAACTACTTTAGGCGGATTTTGCACATTTTTTTTTAATAGTGAATTAGATTGAGCCGTCAGATCTCCATTGTGTTACGCTCCGCTAAAGGCGGGTGGAGTCGACTAATTTAAGTATTTTTGCATATGGATTAAAATATCTCAAAAACTCAAAATCGGACCTGCATACTGTAAGCTAGGGAATTGTTCATCATTTCATCCTCTTTGTAGTAAGCTATTATTAAAAATTGTATCTTAACGCGACATCGTGTTAGTGGGGCGAAAAGTGTCGAAAACCAAACGATAACGAGTTTTATTGAAGATATGGATTAAAATATCTCAGAAACTAAAAATTAGACCTGCATATTGTAAGTAATTGAATTGTTTATCATTTCATCCTCTCTGTAATGAGCTATTATTCAAAATTAGTGGTGTTCATCCTATAGATGGCTTGAAGATGGCTTACCGGCCGAAACATAGCTATGTAAATTGAAATAAATATGGTGAAGAAATAAACTCAGTCTTATTTTATAATATTCAAAATTTTAACATGACGCTGTGTTAGAGAGGCGAAAAGGAAAAAATAGTGTCGAATATCAAATGATGACGTGTTTTACGGAAGATATAGATTAAAATATCTCAGAAACTAAAGATTGAACCTGCATATTGTAAGCGAGTCAAATGTTCAGCATTTCATCCTCTTTATAATGAGCTATTATTATTTTGTAATCTATATTTCATATTATTTATATCGCCTTGATGTTTTCACTTCTATCGTCCGGTTAAAGCACACACTTTAGTTGGGTTTTTTTTTTTCTATAATTTGTGCGTTTGTATGCTTCCCTCAGAAGTTTATTACCATCAGGTAGCTTTTTTGGTTTATATACATTGTATACCTATATGTAAATTTATTAGTAATAAAGCGATTATTATATTGATTGAGACGAATCGTATGTTTGAATACGTAAAATAAATAGTAAGTTAACGAATCGGAGGCAGTGGAGACTTTATAAACAATGGTTTTATTCATAATGTCAATATTTTGTACTTCCCGTACGGTATATATAAATTTAAATAGGTCATACAGATTACCATCATAATAAGGAAAATGGTCAAAAAGTAATTCTCTGCCTATTAGGAGCGTTGCCATATTAATAACAATTTTTAAATATTAAATTTTCAATAAAATACTTCAATAGCCTGTTCTTAGGCAAATAATATTAATATTATTTTAAAAAATTCAATAATTCCATAGAATTCAAAAATATAACATTAAACATAAAGATAACAAAATAAATAAACGTTACAAATAAAGTTCTTACTGCGGTGATGCTAACATTTCTTCTGGATCTGCAGTTAAGTCCAGAGAGACTCAGCAAGACATCTCGGTTGAGTAGTGCCTTGGCTGGAGAAGTATACCTGATGATCTTCTGTAGTTGGGTACCTGGGTGTAGATCCACTCTAGAAGCATCTTCAAGGGTACAGACTGAGAAGTTGATCAAAATCTAGTTTGAGACTTGCAGTGCCTGTTGCGGGCGCCAGTTAACGAATCGGAGGAAGTGGAGACTTTATAAATAATGGTTTTATTCATAATGTTACAAATGGCATCTAAAAATACAGAGTAATATAATATGGAAATATGAGTTGACTACATGTGTTCTCTCCAGGTCTCCTGCAGTAAAGAGTATCAATATGACATCAATAGACCAACTACATGAGTGGTTTGGTTTGAGGATCATGGGGGTTATATGCTCAGGAATAGTAGGAGGAATGAATCAATTCTGGACGATCTAGGAAGCGCGTGAATGAAGTTATAACTATTAAGAATTGATATGAAGTCTGTGAGAAAGTACCCTTTAGCTGAAATCGGTTATTGTTCCCTAAGTCTTGATAAGTGCCTTCTGTCCAGTCAGTACATTCTAGATAACTATTTCTAAGCTATCAGAGATAGCTTGACCTGGCTATCTAGGGCTTTGTGCATTATGATTGGTACATTAAATATTAAGTTATATATTATTAAAAGTTAAATTAATATTATCATTAATAATATTTGTTACGGATTAAGTCCATTCCGTAACTGTAGAATATTAACTTGCGTGTTTATAATATCAACACCTAGATAAAAGTTTATTTATTTTTGTATACAAAAAAAAAACATAAAAAAAAAAAGAAGAAGTATACTTTATTTATTGGGAACAATGCTTTTACAATTTTGACTGAAATTTTACAAGCGAATGTTATATTAATGAAACCAATTACAATTAAAATCAAATATAGATGAAGGAAGAGATAAGGATCCTAAAAACCTCTCGATTAAAGCTGAAACAGAGATGGCTGAGGATACAGAGAGCTCTGCTTGCCTTCCAAGTTAGCCGGCATAATTATAACTTAGTCCTAACCAGGGAAGCATACATAGATACCAGGAGATGGGAGCTCGAGATATTTCTGGCCGAGATGATCTAATTTGATTACAATACTGCTTTAATCCACAATATGCTAAAAGCATTGTTTAATATTGTCGAGAAATACAGTTTCTTTACTTTTTCTAAGAAATATGGGCCTACTTATAAATTCCTCCTCAAAGTTAAATCCTGGATAACCAAACTGTCGGTGCTATCGACCTCGGCCGTCAGCACATAGCTCTTCAAGGGGTGCTTAATATTGATAATCCACTTAAACTTTCAAGATAATGACATTATGCTGTATAATGGGGTAATTCCAAGATTACACATCATTTTGATGTGTCAAATTTTTTAAAACATAATCAGTAAAATCTACATTTTATTGTTTAATTGTTTCCTCTATTAAAAGTCTTCTGGTGACGGTAAAGTCGTTGGGTAGAATTAAAATAATTTTCCTATTTCGTTTATTTTTTAATATTAAATTTTTCTGTTAGATATGTTCTGTTTTAATTTTTTGAAATTTGTAAAAGACCTGTACTATTCACGGGCGGATCTACGGGGGAGGGGGCTTTCTGGCTGAAGTCTCTCCCAAAATGGCAAAATATAACCATATTTTATCGAAAAAAATATAAAAAAAGTATCTCTTAAAGTATTATTGTTCGTATGATTAATATTAAAAGGGCTTTAGGAATCACTTAAACACCATTTCATACAGGTAGTTAGTTTCTTTCTTTTTTTCCAAAGTAATTATCTTTATTTTTATGAAAAAAAAAAGCTTTCGGGCTGAAGCCCCACCCCAAAATTAAATCCTGGATCCGCTAGTGGTATTGTTCAATGTGATTAGTGTTTTCATAAATGTTATCGACCAAATAACTAAATTTTTAAGTATAATATCATTATACTTAACCTTGGAGTACCTGAAACGTCATTTTTGAAAGAGTAATGATGTTCTATAAGTTCAATGCGCTTCCAAACCTAAACACGTGTAATATTTTTAAAATAAAAAAATTGTAGGATAAAATAAAATAATTGAACGATAAATAAATAAAATAAAATAAGTAAATAAAATAAAAATAAGCAAATAAAATAAAATAATAAATAATAAAATAATTAAACGATAAAATAATTGTAATATTAGAAAAGGAATGAGTGGCATAAATTTTATAGCAATTACATCCCATTTTTATTACACAGTACGTGAGTGAGTATGTTTTTATCCTCTCGAGTTACACTAATATTTAAGATTTAGGAGACTTTAGTATTTTCTGTGTTTTGTAGTAACTAATCTCCAACAGACTTTATGACAGGCTTGTTATTTCGATATTCCATTAATTAAGTTTAAAATGTAGAAATAGAATTATAGGTTTCTTTTTTAATCTAATCAAAAGTTAAACTATGCTTAACTCATTTTCTGCCTGCCTATCTGTGCTAAAATTATCTCGGGAACTAGTTGACCGATTTTGTTGCTTCTTTTTTTATTTTTTAGGGTTTTGACTACTGATGCCTGTGGCACAAAGTAGGTGCTCCTTATTTCATTGAACAATAAGTGAAAAACATATTTTTCTGTAGACTGTAGCGCAAAAACGGCTCTAACGATTTTGATGAAACTTTCCTAAATAAATAAATTAATTTCTAATTTTTGTGCTTTCATTCAATGTTCGTACATGTATTAAATTACATGTATTAGATTCCTGAGAAAATTTAGGAAAAAAGTTATAAATAAATGAAAATATTTTGTGGCCTAACTCACTAAGTATACATTCTATGGTTAAATGGCTAGAAAAACTTTTGAAATGCAATTACATTACCTACAAAAAAAAAAAATTCATCGGAATCGAAGCAGTATTAGCGAAGATAAAGCGTATTCTGTTTTCTACACATGTTTTATTTCTTTCCTACCTGTGTGCGGTTTAGACGGATGTATACGTTTCACATCCCTCTGAGTCCGAAATACAAGCCTGTTTTTTTTTTTTTTTTTAATTCTCCACAAAACTATATAAAAATCGTTCATTTCGGACAAGTGTTAATGAAGTTAAAGCTATTCAATTTCTTATGTAAGATTATGAGTTCAAATTCCGGTGCCAGAAATGGGTGAAAGAGAAAGAGAAAATGGAAAAGTAAGTGAAATTAAACAAATCTGATGCCTCCATTACACAGGTTTCACTATTTCTTCTATTTTAACAGAAATTATTGTCTGGCAAAATTTGGCTATGGCAAAAAGTTTTAGAGTGTTTTGAATTTTTTTGCTGATCTTCCGCAGGACGGTTTACACTGCTTTAGTTTACCAAAGAAATTGTATTCTAATCTTTTTTTTTTATCAATTTTCAGAAAAATAAATCTAATTCAGTTTTTTTTTCTTGATGGACTTATTTAACGATATAAAAATATGTTCTGAAATATATAGGAAAGTCATGTGAATGGACACCCCCTTTGATTTCTCCTTCAATTATTTATCGTCAATTTATTAATGGGTAATTCTAAGATTCATTCCATTTTAATGTCCAAAGGAAACATGACATTTCATGTATATTTGTTCTGTGGTTTTCGCCACTGTACTATACAAAAGTGTTGGACAGTGACATGTTGTATACATTCGTTGAATTCGTAACTGTTTGTTACAATCAAGAATGATTTAAGTTATCTTCTGTTACACATGTTTTGATATATTGTTCATTGTCACAATATTGTAATAATTGTAATTCATTTGTTCAGATTAAGATGTTCATTAATAGTTACTGTGCGCTTAATTATTAATACACAACAAAAATACCTTAGTCTTTTTACTTTTTTACCTAACTCGTATTTCGAAGAAAGTTCATGAATATTTATTATTATGTAAACTATTTTAATGCTTGAACTCAATTTAACTACCGTAACTGTCTCAAGTATACATATCTGATGATAAGCATACATAGATTTTGAAAGATTTTTTTTTTAACCCAAAGAAAACATTAAGTTAAAAAAAACATTAATCTATATACTCAAAAAGTAAATTAAAAAAAAAAAGTATCCATAGTGAAGAAATACTATTGTAATGACAAACAAAAACTTATGAGCTTGTTCTTTCACTTTTCACTTTTTATAAAATCAAGAGATTTTACTTTTGAGTAGTCTTTCGAAGGTTTAATCTCCACCATACTATCAACAAATTTCCACAACCTTTGTATTATCAAAATTTCACTTTTGAACTTATTGTCTGCCAATTTTGGCAACGGTAATGACAATAAAATTATAGGGCAGGTCCTTTTTATTCAGTGATCGGTAGATACAAATCAGTAAATGTAAAGTAAACTATAAAGAATGTTAATTAATAGTTAATCTTTCCGAGAAAAGTCAATACTTGTCTCTCCATTGAACAGAGAAATTATGACAATTGAATGAAATTAATTATATGGGTACTTGAATCAGTTACGGTAATGAAATTTTTAGGGTTCAAACATTAAAATTTACATAATAACGAATATTGAACAACTTTGAAATAAAAAAAAGAATTACATTAGTAAACTATAATGGCGAAAACTATTAAACGAAGCAACATCAAACGTCATGTTCTCTTAGGACATGATAATGAAATGTAATCTTAGAATTTTCCATTACTACCATACTTCAATAATAAACTAATTAAAGGAAAAAAGAAAATACGCTAAAAATTCAAAAAAACAAACTTTGGCTTCTGGTTATCTTGAAAAAGATACTTTTACTCCCATTCCTAACTTTTGAACTTAATTCTTTAATGAAATATCGAAAGAAGAAGCTTTAGAACTTGGTACAGACCCATTTTCGTCAAATTATTAACATCCGCCTAAAACTTCGTAAATAGCTTCATCTCATCGTAACCTACAACTATTTGCGAAAATTATCGGAATTTGGACGCTTTTAATCTAGTGATCGCCAAAATTCGTCTATCTAAATAGATACTAAAACTCATAAATACCCATTTCCTTTCTATTTGAATCTTAAGATAATTTGAGAACAAAATTGAGGAAAAAAGGTGGCTTATAAAAATACTGGACCGTTTGTCGTGATCTCCACCCCGACGTTACAAAATAACGAGGTTATTTAGGCCAAATGGCCCATTATTTTTGTAAACCATCTTTTTTCTCGATTTTGTGATCAAATTATCTTACGATCCAAGTGGAAAGCAAATGGGTATTTACGAGTTTTTAGTACGTGAGTTTTCGTAAATGAAATAGTTGTTGGTTACGATGAGATGAAGCTATTGACAAAGTTTCAGGCGGGCGTTAATAATTTGATAAAAAGGGGTCTGTACCACGGACTGCTTGCTTCAAGTCTATCAGAGAACAATTATCACAAACCAACTAAACGGAAAACACCAGTGCCTCCTAAATCTTAAATCCTATTGTTAGTGTAAATTGAGAGGCTAAAAATGTTTTCTAGTACAATTCAATAAAAATCAGAGAATAGCCATCCAGAAATTGCCATTTATTTCTTTTCTAGTATTAAAATTATTTTATATTTGATTCGAAAAAGATTAAATGAGTTTAGGAAGCGCAAACATAGGGGAAATAAAAAAAAAAAAATACAAAGTAAATATTCCAGCTCTCGAAAGTTTAGGTACACTCTCGTGTAGGCAGAGGCTGATATTTGCATTTTAATTTAAATGGAGGTTGAGGTTTATATAGATTCAGTCAGTTACTGATGTATCAGTTGCCACGTGTGGTGTTTGTTTTCCATTCTTTTAATATTCATTTTTTTAACTTATGATCATGACTGTCCAAACCGAGTTAATTTATTTGATTTATTTTTATAAATGTTCTCTGCTCGAACAACTTTTGTAAATAATTTTATTTTAAAATATTCGATAAATAAATAGATATATTTTTAAAACATTTCCTCCACCCCTAGAAATATTTATAGTAAATGTAATCATCGATTGATTTAAAAGGTTTAGTTATTATGATTTAACATAAATTAATACCGCATTTAATAATTCAAAAACATATTTTGAAAAAGCGCGAATTTCTAGTTATGGCTTTTTTTTTTGCAAATGAGCGATGAGCAGTAGCGGATTCAGAATTAAATTTAGAGGACTTGCTATTTCTTTTTTTTTTTTTTTTTTAAGACAATTTTCGAATTTGAGATTTCAACGGAAATACACCTTTTCAGGTACACTGAGTCCAAATAACCAAGTCCCCAAAAATGGTCTGTGTATATGTGAACACTCTAGCTCTAAAACGAAAAGTCGTACGAAATTGATATTATGTATTTAAGAGTTATGTGGTTTACAAAAACAGATGGAGTAACAAGGTTTTTATTGCCTACCGTTGATATAATCAATAGGGTTTTTGTTATAGTTAATGATTTGTTAGCAATAGGTTTTAAGGTGTAGCTCAATTAAAAATGGAATTCAAAAATTGTATAATAGCCCAACATGGTCAGAAAATAATTTCTATTCAAAGTTGAGCGGTAAGAGAAAGTTGTGTGTTGTGCTCACCAGATTTTTTTTTTTTTCTTAATGATATTTATAACTGCATTAAATAAATATGTTTAGTAAATTTAAACATATGGATATAATGACGTGAAAACACGTGTTGAGAAACTAACCAATGATAGCACTCTAATAATATGTCTACATTAGGAGATTACGGGCCCATCTTCTTTTCAGACGCCTCGAAGGACTATGAGGAATTGAAGAGGAAGCAAGGTTAGAAACGAGAGGGTTGGGATGATTCTGAAGTTTACTATAGAAGGATAGGTATCTGGATTGGGCCAGATCTGAAACATAAGAAACATTAAGGTAATTATGGATGGTTTTATTTGTAACAAAGTAGGGAGCATTGAGAATTTTATGAAGGATTTTGGATTGTAAGGATTGGATACGAGAGGAATCGATGGTTTAGTGGAGCCCCATAGCTCAACTCCGTAAGTCCAACTAGGTCTTATTATAATCATGTATATGAGTCTTTTGTAATTAATTAGAAGTTTAGAGTGTTTGTCTGGTAAGTGCTGAAGTAATCAGAAACGTCGAGCTGTTTCTTGTCGTTTCAGTCTGGTATGACGTATCAACTATAAAAATACAAGTAAATGTTGGTAGCTATAATGACATGGGCAGACTTATAGAGAAAACAATCCATTGGAAGTTATTCAATAATATACTACGCAAAAATTAAGAGGGATAATTGTTAGTTATGTATGATTCATTTCCATATAATTTGTATTATATTTTATACATAAAATACATTGAAGATTAAAATAAATAAGACTGTATTTATCCTCAGGAAGGTTTTTTAAAAAAAAACTAATAAAATCAAAAGATTTTGTGATTTTCTTTTTATGATTGTGAATTTAAGAATTTTGTCAAATTTATTAATTTTTGCAATGTCCAATACCTCTCTGCGCCTATTGGGCATACTGGTTATAATGTTTTTACTCATTTCACACCATAAACAATACGGCTCTCAGTTGCTGAAGATTTAGAAGCTGCAGATGGTAGACAAAAAGCCTTATCTGCAATGCATTCCACATTTTTTCAAAGGGATTAAGATCTGGAGACAATGCGGGAAGGGGCAGATGTGGTGTGCCCAGATTTTCAAGACTTTTCCCCTATGAGGTCGCGTATTGGTTCAATTTAAATGACCTGTCTGAGAGATAGGAACATATATTGAGAAAGCTAGTTGAGGAAAGGAATTGATGGATTTTGTAAAGCAGTCGCGGGTGCCGGACTCGATCAGATGCCTGTTCAACGTCAAGAAAGATTTGCGTGTAGTATGAACCGCGCCACAATGCAAAAGAGACAAAGTCTGTCACACGATGTCAGCATTGCTGGTTAATTAAAAAAAAATTAAGTTTCTATTTTGGGCGGAGGGGCTTGAGACCGTAACCCCTCTCCTCCGTAGATCCGCCAGCAGCAATGTGAACATATTACGATTTATACTTCAAAATTAAAACATTTTCATTGTTTATTTAAGCATACTGTATTTACTTGAAAAGTGTAATTACTTTCCACAATTTAAATGATTCCTATACTTTCAAAACCTATCACTACTCCTTCTTCATCCTATCGGCCAATTGCACTTCTTCCTATAATGGGAAATATTTGAAAAACTTCTCCTGAACCGTCTAAAGCCTATCCTAGAAAGTAGTGAAGTGATACCAACCACCAGTTTGGCTTTCGTTGTTATCACTCCATTTTGCAACAGTGCCATCGGGCAGTAGACGCTATCTCTGTTACTTTTGAGAAAAAGAAATACTGCTCTGCGGTCTTCCTTGATATAAAGAAAGCATTTGATAGTGTCTGACACAAGGGCGTATTATGGAAATTAAAACCGGATATTCGAATAACACTATACACAACGACTTAAACATCCCAACAGTAAAATCCTATATACACAATAAATACAATTCATTTCATTCTAAATCACATCAATGCATTAGCCCTTTCCTGCTCTTTGTTACCTAATCGACGCAGACTGAAAAGAAAATGGCAAAGGGACCTACTCCTAGATTAATAACAAAGAAAACAAATTATAATCAAACAAATTCGCAGCTAATGGGCAATACATCAGATTTGCTAGATGAATTGCAGAGAATGTGTGAATTCCATAAAATGTCAATATAAAAATTTTTAAAAAGTATTAAAACACATTCGATTCCCGCAGCTTTATATGATTTTAATTTTCCGATAGCTACTTCAAATTACCTGAAGAATGGAAAGAATCTATTCTTATTCCGATTCACAAAAAGGGTCGGAGGACGGATTGTAATAACTATCGAGGAATTTCACTCCTTCCGGTATGTTATAAAATATTCACTTTAATCTTAACCAGTCGAATCACGGAATACGCCGAGGAAATTATCGGAGACTACCAATGCGGATTTAGACGGAATCGTTCGACTATTGATCAAATATTTTCATTACGGCAAATATTAGAGAAAAAGTTGGAGTATAACGGTATTGTTCACCAGCTGTATATAGATTTTAAAAAGGCTTACGATTCTATTGACCGCCAGAAACTGTATAATATTCTAATCGAGCAGGGGATTCCAAAAAAACTAGTAAATCTAGTCAGGATGTGCTTGACGGAGACACTCAATAAAGTTAGAATCGGTAATAATTTGTCCGAAAAATTTGAGGTTCGTTCGGGCTTAAAACAGGGGGATTCTCTTTCGCCTGTCCTGTTCAATTTGGCATTAGAACATGCCATTAGGGAGGTAATGCGAACCGAGAAAGGGTTGGATCTGGGCGGGACAACATCCGTGCTGGGCTATGCTGATGATCTGGTACTGTTAAGCGAAGACGTTGAAACTATAAAACTAAATACGACAACGTTAATGAAAGCCGCTAAAGAACTAGGACTCGAAATAAACGTGGATAAAACAAAATATATGGTTAGCTGCAAAAATGGCGATACTACTGGTGATATCGATATAGATGGTAATGTGTTTGAACAGGTATATAAATTTAGGTATCTAGGTTCTATGATAACTAGAAAAAACGAAATTGAAGAAGAGATTAAGGTTAGACTGAAGGCGGGGAATGCTTGTTATTTTTCTGTGACAAAACTACTTAGTTCGCGCCTCTTGTCTCGAAACTTAAAAATTAGACTCTATAAAACAATTATCTTGCCTACAGTTCTTTATGGATGCGAAACTTGGCCGCTTACATTAAGGGATGAGCAGCGTCTTACGGTTTTTGAAAATAAAGTATTGCGTAGAATATTCGGACCGAAGAAGGATGAGTTAACCGGAGAGTTCAGACGGTTACACAACGCCGAATTGCGTGAGATGTATCCGGGTAATATAATTGAGGTAATTTCATCGCGGCGAATCAAATGGGCTTGTAAAGTTGTTGGGCTTAGTAACGAGAGAATTCCTAAAAGGTTAATATTTGCTGTGCCGAATGGTAAGCGTCCGAGGGGTAGACCGAAGCGAAGGTGGGAAGATTGCATTAAAGCTGATCTGAAGGGACTGGGTTTGGACCGCGAACGGTGGAGGGAGGTGTGTAACAAGCGACTGGTGGTGCCGGCATCGAACCTTCGGGTTCGCTAAGCCTTATTATTATTATTATTATTATTATTAAAACACATTATTAGATAATTATAACTTATAGTTGCTGTATATTTATTTATGAACTATTTTATCGCAGTTATTTGAAAGTAACAAATTCATAAAATACGAAATATTAAAACGGAAAAATAACTTCTTACATATACGGAATTATATTCTTCTTTTCGGATAAGAAATAATCAATCGTATTCGTGTAAGAAGTATTCGGTAGTAGGCGGTATGGTATACTTCGTGCGCCTTCACGTGTCATAGAAAACTTTTCATCCCAACTAAAGTTAACTTTATATATTATCATGATTATATACACTAGTATATTGTGGCAATCTAGTAAATGAAAGCCAGTCAAAACAATACAGTTCCCTTAATCACCAAACAAATTAATTTCAAGGTTTCCTAATAATAAGTTGTTATTTCTATTAGTAAATTAAATCACGGCCCTTCGAGTTATGACTTATTAGAAATTGTAATTGTAATTTGATTGCATATATTTCAGTTTCTTTCTTCTGAAAACTATATTTTCCGAACTATCAACTTATTGCATCCATAAAAAAAAAAGGTTTGGTAGTTACGATAATCAAAGGAACTGCAACTAGGGATGGTAAGGATGGAAATATTTAAAAAAAAATATTATTTACTTTGAAACGGTTAAATACAGTGAAAATTGCAAAAAAAAAAAAATAATAAAATAAAAACGATTTCAGTACAACCTCTACTTTAAATAGTCAATGGAGTAGAAATGTAGGAATGGATTAATGTTTTTAAAAACATTAGTTTTTTGCCAATAAAACATATCCATATAAATTATTGAATGAATTTATTAATTAAGTGTCTGATCCTTTAAAAGTTGTTAATTTATATTTGTTTATGTTATTGGAGATTTAATTCTAAATCCTAAACAGGTTAAGGGGTACTCAGGACCAATCAAACTTTTAATTAAGTTCAGGAATTGAATTTCCAGCTAGGGAGACCAATACTACCAGCCCCATTCATTAAACAACTCCGACATTCTACATTATCAAATTTGTGGTTGTAATTTATTTTTAATAATATACTATAGCTGTCTAAAGTAAATAAATGAAGCAGGTGAAGTAAAATTTTAATTTGATTTTAAGGTAATAATGTTTGTAATATAATTTCTAGTCCTTATACCTTGAAATTACTTTTGCGTTTAACCTGAGAAAAAGGAAGTTATGTGATTTTTTCTTTATCTTTACCAAGCCTTATAATCAACAGAGGCGTAATTAAGAATGATTTCAACCCAATGTAGCATTTTCATGTGGGCCTCCCTCCAGAAAAAAATAACCAATCTTATCCTAACTACTTTTAGCACATAATATTTTTCAAAGTTCATATTAAACACTAAAAGATTGCTGCCATGACAAATGAATAGGTAAATAATTATTTTAAAACAATGTGTTTTCTCATTTTAGTTTATTTTGGTGCCAATTTTGGCTGTATTGGTGATATAGGTACACACAGGTATCACCAGAAGAAAGGAGAGAACTCTACCACCTCAGCACCTGGCTGTCTCTCTCTATAAATATTTCATAAAATAAATTGAAGAAAAAAAACTTATATTATTTGACCTGTCACTTATAAAACTAAAACTATTTGTTATAAATAGATCTTTCTATTTCCCTCATGGGCCTGGTCTCCCAAAAGAGTGTGTAGGCTAGGCTTGTGTTGGTGATTTTGACAATCTTAGCTATAAAAATTTTATAAGTTAATTGGAAGCATAAGTAATTGTTACTAGATCCGAAGAACTACAATTCTTCCCTCCAGTACTAAAGAAATATTAATATTAATACTGGTACCAAGCAAATAGCCAAATCAAAGCAAGTAAGAGTAGCCATTCCTTATCGTTTTGATAGTTCAACGTCATCATAGATCATCCTTACACTCATATCACTGAAATTAGCATTTTTCAGGAAGATAAAAGTTAAAAAGTTTTTAAGGATATCTGGTCCAAGCAGGGTATGTAATTATGACTGTACTGGGGGCTGAAATGAGAGGTATAGGAGAAAGAGAAATCAAACTGTGAGTAACAGAATAATGTTAATGAAGCCACAGAAAAGTGTATAAATCCTAATGGAAAGGATTCCAATCAACAATCATCTCTCTTGGAATTTATATATTCAAACAACAAAACATGAAGAAACCATCTAACCATCAATGAGGCATTGCAACTTAGTTTTAATTTGCTGTCAAAGAGAGTATTAGTCAATCCCTCAGTGACTACACAATGTGCTGCAAGTTCTCCTCCATTTTACCCCCTATTTATTAAGCATGAATTCTTGAATATGTCAAGATGTTAGATATCAGCCAGAACTACTGAAATAAACATGAGTGCTTTATTTTAATCACTATAGAAAAATATAGGAAAATGGAGTTAATATTAAAAATGGAGACTGCAGTTAAAGCTCTCTGCAATTCAGAATCCAATGATGCCGCAGATAAAACACAGATTATTCAAGATTTTATTTTTTTAAGCTTTCTGGAATATGTATTCTCCTTGTTTAGAAAAAGAAGTGATAGTAAACAAGAGCTTTTCATAAAGACCTCAATGGGAATTTATTCTTATGGTCTTATGATAAATAACTAAATATTCTTATCTTCAAATCCAAGTTATGAAAGTCACTTTGTCAATTGGCAGATTTAATTTTTTTTTTATTTAAGTCATCATGCCTAAAGACAAAGAGAACATCAACAGAAAATTGAGATTGAGCTTATTAATATAATTATATTTAAAAAGCAGAATTCCTTGAAAATTTTTATTGAAATAAGTTTGTTATTATCTTTATGAGGATTATTAAGAATAATTATTAAATGTTATTACTTTCAGTCAGTTTGTAAGTTTCATTTTAAAGGAAATTTGCATGTTATACTTACATTGAATATTTTATTACTTATCAAACGATCTAATAAGTTCTAACGTTATATAGAAATTCATGTTTTGTTTTTTCTAAGCTTTATTAAATCTCAAGTTTTACCTAAATGGTGAACAATGATTATTGAAATCCAAATTTTTATTTATCCTGAATAGCAGTACAATGTAATTATATATCGATGAACTTGATAACCTTGCAAATGACTTTTTTACATAATTAATTCTTCACTTGTATACACGAGTGAGAACTTATCCATAAGATATCCATGCTTATTCTCCCTAATACATTGGAAGAATAATGAATAGGGAAACATTTTTATTTGTATAAATAATATACGGAGTTTTCCCAGCCCAAGGGTAGAGGGCGGGGGATTAATGCCAGAGTTAAAAGGCGGACACGAACTCATAATTATTTTATCATTTAAACTTTGGTTTATCAGGTTGCCAGGCAAAATTTAAGCGCTAACCCACTCAGCCATCCTGTCCTTTATTAAGGAAATCTATTCAACAAACACTTAATTGGTAAAGCTGCACACTTTATAACAATTATATTAAAGTAATAATTTACTTATTAAGTAATTAGCTTCTCCACTGAAAAAAATAACTTTTAGTTTAACAATTTAGCAATAAGACACATGTTCATAAATTAATAGAATAAACCTCATATTGAACTCAGCGAGACCTATTTGCAGAAAAGCAACATCTTCCTAATATAATTGTATCCATGTGATATTTATATTTAGCAGTATTTTAGTATTACCAATAGGAAAAAAGATATTGTCAGTTTACTGGAAAAGTCATTAAGTAACACTTTGGAAAATTAAATAACAATTAATGTGAAACATTGTTCATTTCTGAAACTATTCTTGATATCTAATAATTATAACTATAATAATTTAAGAAATAATTACTATTTTTGAAATTAACAAAGTTTGTATTATTTAGATATACTTAATGAATTTTTCAACAATAAACATGATCAAAATTAACAAATATTTTCTTAAAACTTCAGCTCAACAACAGTTTACTTAGTGACTTTTTGAAAAAAAGTGACAATATAATCTCTTCCGCTACCATTATTAGGAACTTAAACGACAAGCGATTGGTATACCAACGCAACACTACAATTAGGGTAAGCTCTTGCAATAGACAGCAGATTATTGTGCAATACTTTGAAAACAGTTGCTTTTAATACTTTCAATTACAGAGTCTAATGTATTCTGTAGGGACTTTACTTGGTCTTAATGTCTGCCTCAAAAATTTTAAAACTTAATTTGTCCCATCTTAATCTGCAGACTTACCAATTACAGAGTTTTTAAATCTACTAGAAAGATTATTTTTAAATAGACTTTATTCTGGTCTAAGTAGAGGACCAAACTATGACTATGGCCTATGGATAGGGACTGCAGAAAGAAGTACAAAGAATATGAAAAATCAGTCCTCAGACTGTATTTGTGAACAACAAAAATTGGTCAGTGTATGAGCCCACACAAAAATGTGTGAATCCTATTGGAAAAAAGAATGGAAAGAAAGGGCTTATGTCAACAACGATCTCCCTTTTATATTAAGATATCCCAACTGCAAAGCCTGGAGAAACCATCTATGCACCAAGGAATTATTGCAGCTAAGATAGAGTCAGTTAGCTGTTGTTCAATCAAGCATTGATCAATTACTCAGCAACTACTCTCAATTTATACAACAAGTGCTTGAATATACCAAGATGTTAGATATCAGCCCCGACTACTACAATAAACAAACATGAGCACTCTTTGATAGCCACTAGAGAAGAACTTATTAAACAAGTGAAGTAAAAATAATAGCCAAGAGTGTGGTTCACTGATGTTCCATGCAATTCTGAATCCAATGATACCCCATTCATGGCATTTTATTTTCAATATATCACTAATTTTGTGAATTAACATATTAATCCATGTGTGATATTAAAATTGAATGAAAATCTCTTATCAGATATTTCTGTGTTTTTATAACTAGTTGAAATAGATTTTTAATATATTTAGCTGATTTCTGCTAACTTTTAAACCACAGAGCTAACAGATAAGATGTTTTTGTTGAATTATAAAAACATAAATAAACTACTGTTAAAAACTTAATAAATAGGTTATCAAGTGATGTAATTGATATGATCATCGTAAACTAAAGTTTTTTCATAATTTTTATTCAGTAGCTGATTTCAGAAATTTTCTTGTTAAAATTACAGAAAATTTGTACGATTTTGATTTTAGTGGCATCGAATTGCTCATTTTGAGTTGGATTAGATGATTTATAAATATATATGTGTTTAGATATTTATCATTATATTTTAATATCTTGTCCTTATTAAATTTATAATTTAAAAAAGAAAAATATGAGGAAGGTAAATAATTCTGTGACTAGCACTTTTTTTAGTTTTTTCCTATTTTATCCATAAAGCAGCATGTTTTCAACAAAAACTATATTATAAATTGTTAAACTAGATTAAATATTCTACAGTTTAAAACCAAAACAGGTTCGGTAAGGTAAATCAAATAGTTTACGAGATACAGATTTTCAAAGTTTGGAAAATTTTATTTTCCATTTAAATTAATTTTCATGTTTGGACATATACACTTGTATTTTATCTTCAATAAACTGTCTGATATCAGTAATTGAAGTAAGTATTTCTTCATTTTAATATTTTGAAGGAGAGAGGGAAAGGTTTGGTTTGAGAGGGTAGTCAGTGGGCCAGACCACCCTACCATGAACCCTCCTCCCACATCACAATAAATTGCATATCGTGTTCCTTGTAACTATATATTTTAAAAAAAAACAGTGTTTCAACAAAAAAAGTGGCCACACTGTCCCTAAATGGCGTCCACACATGACGGATTTACGACTTTGAATTCAGTTAGTTTTTCGGTCACAAAGATTCAGCAGTTGGCTTAATTTCATCATAAGTAGTCTTTTATTAAAGCTGGTCTTTTATTATTCTCTGGATAGCCAGAGAATAATGAAACATAAAAAAATAATAATTGGCCTTGGCAATAAAAAATACCCTAAGTCAATTTTTTTCAAGTCGTTCAAATTATAGTTGAAAATCAAGTGTCATTTGTTATTAAACAGCCAACAATAACTGAAATAAAACATCTAGAGAATACATTCGTCATTCTAAATCACTGCTTAATTTTTAACATATTTAAAGGGTTATTTTGAAAATGCAGTTTATCAGCGGAAAAGTGGCACTAGCATAGGCCCCTACAGTCTTCAGCCACCTCATTAATGGCATAGTTATAGTACTACTCTCTTCATCTGTCTATTATATATTTCTTCCACCAAATAACGTTTCCATCAGTTCCTTGTTATATTTTCAAAGATTTTGAATCTCCTCAACAGTGATCCCAGAATTTATTTTTTTTTTTGGTAGTTTTTCTTCTTTGCTTATATAAATAAATAAATATATATATATATATATATATATATATATATATATATATGTATATATAAAGTGTATAACAAATGACAAGACAAAGTATCTGAAGCCTTCAGCCTTCTAAGTTCGTACGGGCTTACAGCAGGGAGACTATCACTGATGTTCAACTTAGCCCTGGAGAAGGTAATAATCACTGAAAAATTGAGAGAGGTCCATGTCAGAATGAATCACAAAATCATTGGATACGCAGATGATATAGCTATCCTAGTAAGTAATCAAGAAGACATTGAGAAACTCATTACAACACTAATAAGAGAGGCAGAGCAGAAATGCCTACATGTAAATGAAGGCAAAACAAAATATATGTTAATAAACCGAAAATTCCACCCCAATAACAGGATCTACGTAGGAGGAAAATCATTCCCAAGAGTAGGAAAAATGAAATACCTCGACTCCACAATAACCTTAATGAATGACCAACAGGCAGAAATAGACCAGCGTATAACTAGCAAACAGAGCTTTCTTCTCCCTCTCAAAGGTATCAAAATCCCAAAACATCTCAAACTAATGGTGTACAATGGTATCATAAAGCCAGTTCTACTATGCGGCTGGGAGACCTGGACACTAACCAACACTCTAGAGAGAAGTGTTGAAAGATTCGTGAGGAAAATCCCCTGCACGATAACCGGAGCGATCTGGGATCAGAGTATAACACATGGAGAAGAAAGACCAATAAAGAGCTGCATACAGAAACTAATCAATCAATATCCCATGATATGAAGGCAGGGTTAAGATGTGCGGGGCATGTAGCTCTCAGCAATCCATCTGGAAGCCTCTACTTAACAATGAATGCCTCAATAGAAGGCAAAAGAGCAGATAGAAGCCCAAACAGCAGATGGATAGATAGAATCAACAAAGATGCAACAGATCTGCGTGCAGATAAATGGAAAGAAATCAAGCAAAAGATCGACATGGGCTGTAGTGCCATCAGAAAATATATATATATATATATATATATATATATATATATATATATATATATATATATATATATATATTGATATGATTTGTCCCCATATCTAACACTGCTCTCTGAAATTAAATTTCTGAGTCAGTTTGAAAGAAAAAAAAGGTAACCCTTTTTTTTTTTTTTGCTGCCCGCTGATTACTAGGAAGATCTAATGCAATAAATGACTCACTCATTCTAGTTCACTAATTTTATCAATTAACTTATAACATTAGATTCACATAAATCAACATAGGGTTTCTATCTCTTATTACTTATTGCCATTCCTATATACATTTTTCCTACTTCTTCAAAATAATAAATTAAATAAATGTTTACTTCACTAACTCTTGAAATGAAGTCATAAGCATGAAAATTAGCTTAACATTTTCAAGTTTCAAAAGTTTCATTCCCTTCATTTACAATTTTTTTATACACTTAATGTGTACTAAAATGTAAATGTTCGTTAAATATTTTTTATTTGAAATTTAACAAATAGGAAAATTACATATCTTTTAGTATGCTTTTAGTATAATTTCATATTTCTTAATTGGAATTTAATAAATATTGAGTGTGTTAAATTAAGTACATAAAATATTTTTTATTTTAATTTCAGTCTTTTGCGGTTGTGAAAAATGATCTCTCCCCCTCTCATCATAGCTTCCCTCTCCTTCAAAATGTTAAAATGAATACAAATTTACTTCACTGAATCATAGAAGACACGTTATTGGAGATTTAAAGACAATTGCATATGATCAATCATGAAAAATAGCCTAACATTTTCAAGTTCCAAAACTTTGAAAACACGTAGCTGAAAAATGATTAAACTTGGTGCCGAGAAAATTATCAAGGTGAGGTCAAAAACTTAGATTTTGCATCTCGGTCACATCCCATACAAGGAAAAAAAAAGAAACCTATCCCCATTTGATGCAACTTAGATCCTCCTTTCAAGTTTACTGGGCTATATAATGCCTTATCAGATTTTGATGTATTAATATAATAAATTAAACAAAATCGATGATTTTTGCATCTCTTTAGGTGTTAATTTGGAGTTTTTTCGACACGTTTTTCAGATTTTTACAATATAAAGATCCAGTCTCTAGTTATGTTATATTTATTGACTATTTGATTTTTAAGAATCATTTTCAAGGGAAATGTCATTAAATAATTTTAATTATAGAGGTAACCTTTTAATTAGATCTTTTTGAATTTAAATGATTTGATTCATTAAGTGCAACTAAACAACAAATATCCTATTATAAGTCAAAAATAGGGATATCAATTGTTCAATGTTTTGATTTCACTGAGGAAAAATTCATCCAATTAAGATTTAATATTCTAAAATCTGCATCCCGAAGGTAAAGAATACCATACCCATTTTTGTATTTGTTGAGGGGAACCAATTTTCCATAACTTCGAGCTATTATAATTTATCTATTAGTTAATGTTTAATTATATTCATGAGATAAAGGACTCCATATCACATTTTTGTATTTGTTGGGAAAGCCAGTTGTACATAATTTAGAGAGATTAAAATTTATTGTTCAGTTACTGAATTGTTTAATAAGAAAATGGACATGAAGTACTTTGCCTCCAGGGCACAGAAATGTTAATGACTTTTTGCAATAAACCGGCAATACATAGGTTTCAATATAAATTGAAGGTTAAAACAGAAAATCAATTTTTAAAATTATTTTATTACAATAATAATCAATTTTCATTACTTTAAATGGAAACTTTTGTACATATTAATAAATAAATTTCATACTTTGGTATCCTTGCACACACATTAATCATTTTAACAGAAATAGTAGTATACAACTCTTTGTCACTATCACAATAACCGTAACGGATCTCACAAATGTTACATATATCCTTTTAAGTATTTTCATTTATGTACAGCCTAATATAACAATGATATAATTACACTAAATGACTTGAAACTCTCTCAAAAATATATACACTTACAATACACAAATATAATTAAGATTTTTATATACAAATAACATTTCTATATTGTCATCGACAATAAATTTTTCTTTAGAAATGTTTACATAGTGAGTAAAATATATATAAATATACTGTTTCAATAAAACAAAATAAACAACAGTCAATAACAAATTAACAAAAATGCCAGTAAAGCTCTGCCTACTAGCATTGCTCCTAAATAAATTCTTATACAATTAATAATTAAAAAAATCTAAAGCTGTACAATAAAAAATACAAATCAACCAGTCCTTATATAAAACAAATAAATTTTTGGTCCTAATTTATGCTCTGTACAAAATTTAATGATGTCACCTTCATAATCAGGTACACATTAAAAATATTTTTCTTTTTCTTCAACAAAAACAAAACAAACATAATCTGTCTAAAGATCTATTCATTTTGATTTTAAGTACAATAGCACATCAATAGAATTAAAGCAAAAATTATATTAAAAGCATGATTTTTTTTTTGTTTTGTTTTTAATCTACAAAAAGAATGTTCACAAATACCTCTGTTATATTACAAAAATATAACACTCTTAACTAAAACTACAATTAAAATATATAACATGTTCAACATTGAAAGAGCAATGAGAAAAATCATCAAAATAAATAATTCAGCAACTTAGTTTAAATATCACTCACTCAGTCCTGCTAAAGTTATACAATGTTTACTTGGTTTATGAATTTTATTCAACAATAGTTTATAAAAACATGAAATATCATTATTGATTACTGGGACTTTTCTTTTCTACTATTTTGTTACAAACTGGTGTTGAAATTTATAACTTTCTTCCTGGATCTTATTTTTCCTATGTAAGGAAAAACTTTTAAGGAATTAACGAAGATGTGTTTTAAAACTATTAACTTCTAAAATACAAAGAACTGAACAATAACTGAGTTTAACAAAAAATAAATTTAACCCACACAGTTCCTCAGTCAAGATATTTTTTTTTTGAGATTATTTTCATCCATCCAAAGACACGATATCATGATTACATCACAAGCTTTTAGAAGATAATCTTTGGTTTCAAAATCGCAATCTCAAATTTAAGGACAAGATTGTATATTATCCTAGATAAATTTAAATAGGAAAAAAAAATGCCTGGATCTGAAGAAACATAATAAATTCAGGATATAATTCTCAAAAGTATAAGACACTTAGCCTCCTTTATAAGGAGTAACTCTAATTACAAAAGATAAATACATTACTCATCACACTAGATATCGAACAGTCCTTTTTACCATTGAGTCGACATGCTAGGTATCAGTGGTGATTTGCTTCACTGGCACGGAAACAGAACAGTCCTTCCAGGCATACCAACACAGAAGGCTCGCGCTGGCGGTTGGCAGCGGGAATCCTTTGATAAGGCACTGTCGTTTTAAATGCAATCGACGCTTTCTAGCTCTTGTTGCCATGATGATGGTGGTGGTGGTGGTGATGATGATGGTGATGGTGATGGGAATTGGTTTTTTGAGCCTTCTTCTTTCGGGCAGCTAGCATATCATAAAATGGATTATGGCTGATACTTTGCCTGTTAACAAAAAAAATTAAGAAAATGAAATAAATATAAAATATCAGAAGTTGATAAACAAATTAATAACAAAAATACTTATTTAAGACATTAGTTACCCAGTTACCAGTTTATGAGAAACTTTTTTTTTTTGTATATTTATATAGACCTCAAATCACCAATTATTTAATTTATTTTAGCAAATATCAAAATGCTATATCTTAAAAAAAAAAAAAATCAGTATGAACTACTATTTTTTAATTTTCGACCAGTTTCAATTAGTTATAATAGCCAATTATACAACAAATAGTTCCCAAGAAATAATTTTTAATTTTTTTCTTTTTTTATCATTATTATTTATATGATATTTACAACTGTATAATAAAAAATACATCTAGTAAATTCGTACATGGACATGAAACACATGTTGAGAAACTACCCATTGGTAGCACTCTAATAATACGTCTATATTATTATATACTAGTCGCGTTCGCCAATATTCAGGCAGACCTAGATAGGATCAGTGCCTGGGCAAGTCTGAATAATTTAAATCTAAATGCGATGAAAACTCAGGCCATTATTATAGGTTCCAGTCCTGTTCTTAAATCCATCTCCCTCCTTCCTCCTTTAGTCATCAATGATCATCCTGTCACAATCAGTTCATCCGTTAAAAACCTAGGAATCACCATAGACGAAAACCTCTCCTGGAAACCCCATATCGCTCTGATCTCCCGTAAGTCAAAAGGTACCCTTAAGCTATTTCATCGCTCCCACAACCCATCCGCAAGCTCCTTGTATCTTCTCTCATTTTCCCCCACTTGGTGTACGGAGGCATCCCGATGGTACTCGAGGATAGATTGAAGTGACTCATGAATACTTGCTTAAGATTTGTCTTCGGTACATCAAGGCGATCTCATGTGTAACACCTTTACGACGAGTTAAAGTGGCTCTTCCCTTCTTTCAACAGACAATATTTCCTCGGCTCTTTCCTATTCCAAACAATCAACACCAGACACCCTTCTTACATCTACAGTCTCCTACAGTTTAAACCCGTGGTCCACTCCCAGAAAACAAGATCCCGTGTTTCCGACCTTTATATCCCTTCCCATAGAACTAAGACGTTTGAATATTCCTTTATTTCCCGATCCACAGCCTTCTGTAATTCCTTGCCATCTGAAATCCGCCATGCCTCCTCCTTGTCCTCATTTAAATATCATCTCTACCAATTCCTTCTCACATCCCAAAATGACGTTATACAATAAAATAAATATTGTGAAACAGATTTTGACTGAGGTGAATGGTTGATAAAATTTATTGAGTCTTAATTTTAAAAATCAACCCATGCTTATTTTATTTTATTTTATTTTATTTTCATTTAAATAATTTTTTTTTTTTATTTCGTTTTTTCTCAAAATTTTATTTTATTTTTACCTGTTTTAATTTAACTTCACTGAAGATACTGTATATATTCTTTAATATTGATTAATGTAATTTTTGGCCAGATGTAGTTTTTATTTTTTTGTTCATATCTGTTATTCATAAGGGACTTTGTCCCAGAATAAAGTTTACTTTCTATCTATCTATCTATATTAGGAGATCACAGGGCCATCTTCTTTTCAGACTCCTCGGAGGTTAATTTTTTAAATATAAGAAAATGCCAAATATTAAATTTATTTCGCAAATATCTTGGAAACTGCTATTTCTAGGAAGATAATAGTTAAGTCTCAAGTATCATGCTGCATTAAAAGTTTCCCCCTGATGCAAAACGTTGCTTTAAACGATTCGTTTTTGGTCCCAAAACACGGATGACTTGATTTTTTTACCTGAAATTTAAATTCTGAGTATTTTGGCACATGGAGAACCAGTGTGCTACCACTTTGATGACTGTCTTTTTGTCTCAGGGGTGTAATGAGTCAGCCAAGTTTTATCACCCGTCAAACGCTTGGTAGGATATCTTATATCAATAAACATTGTAGAATAGAGATTTTTTTTGACAAGGTTTATTGTTCACTATATCCCTTCGAAGTGATTGAAACGAGATACATTTATAATAGATAATAGATATAATACGTCTTCTTCATGTTTTAATATGATTTGGTGTTTATAAAAGATAAGAGATTTTAGGAAAATTTATAGCTTACTTATGTAAGTCTATAAGCTAAGAAAACTAAGCAGATGTGTGTCTTTTGTAAAAAAAATTTTTCAGAGTAGTAAACTTCAGATTACTGAGATTGGACTGCATTGGAAACATTGATTACTTTACATTACAAAATTAAATTTAAATTGACTAAAATGTTAATATTTAAATAAAAATGCTAATGCCAATACACATATGTCCATTGTTAGTAGAATTTATTTATTTTTAAATCACTGTAATTGTTTCTCTTCAAATGATGAGATTCATTGACTAACCTTAGACATTTGATCCAGTCATCCTTTTCCTCGCTTGTGGCAGCTGACATTCGGTATACAGTATGTTTTCCTAAGGGAAAAAAAAATAATGAAGTTTAATAAAAAAAAAGACAGTTTGTTGAAAACTTGAAAATAGACAATTATAGTTATTTCAAGACTCATTAATATATGAATATTTGGCCCTTTTCTACTTCCACCACAACAGTGACACTATATTTTCCTTTTTTTGCCTCTCTAACACGATGTCATGTCAAGATAAAATTGAGAATAACAGCTGAATATAAAGAGGATGAAGTGCTTATAATTTCCCTTGCTTACAGTATCCAGGTCGGATTTTTAATTTCTGAGATATTTTAATCTATATGCCCAACCAAATTGGTTGTCATTTGATTTTCAAAACTATTTTTTCACCTTTTTCCTCTCTAACATGGCATCACGTTAAGATACAATTTTAAATAATAGCTTATTACAAAGAGGATGAAAAGCTAAAAATTTCCCTGATTTACAGTATGCAGGTCCGATTTTTAGTTTCTGAGATATTTTAATCAAAATGCAAAAACACGTAAAAAATTCACTGGTGTGCTTAAAGTAGAAAAGAGCTGAATATTTAAGATAAATTGCAAATAAATCAACATGTAACAACAATGTAGAGGTCATCTTAGATAATTAAAAAATACATTTAACAGTTTGTATAATTTACTATAAACAAAATGACTCATTTCCTAATGGTGATTGCAAAATTGATGATAGATACAACTTAAATGCAATAATTTTATTTTTATGAATTGAAAAATATTATATTGTACCTATTATGCAATTGATCATTTATGGAATATATTATACTACTAACCTTCCACAACTTTCCCTTCAGAATCAGTCTTGCATGCTTTAATGAAATCCGAGCCTGCTGCGTATAGTTCAAAACAATGAGGTTTGTGCCGATCTTGGACCTCTCTAACTTGAATGTTTTCTAAGGGTATAATACCTCTAGGCTCTTTGTCAGTGGTATATTCAAAATAGTAAAGGCAATTATCATTAAGTATAAACCATCTCCTTTTCCAGCTCTTGTAACGACCACCTGTAATAATAAAAAAAAGCACTTTTTTTAAACTGAAAATAATTTTATAATCTCAGAACAAACAAAAATTAAAATTACTAGAAAACAAGTTGATATATACTTCTTAGGTAATACATAAATTTTAAACATTAATTCCTTTCCAATTAATTATGAATACAAATCCATGGTTGATATGACATTTCTTTAAAAAATTTAATATCGATTTTTTTATTTCCACCAGCTAATAATTAACAACTTATCTGCATGAGTTTTAAAATTAAATCAAGGATAAATAAATTAAGTTTAGATGAGAGAGAACGAGATTTTTCTTCCGACATGCATTTTGAGAAGACAAAAACCCATGAGAACATGTTACATTTCATTGCTAAATTTTATCTGATGGGATTATCAGTCTCCGTGTATTTAAAAAAAGAAAAAGTGGACAGTTATGGTATAATCATACAGGAAAGGGCGCCATTTACCCAATATAAGTTTTAAAACTGCGGGAAAAAAATTTATATATTTAATGATGTTTAAAACTTTTTTTTTTGTCATCCGCCCCTTTCTCGCCTATTAGCCTATAAGATTTCCCAGGATGTTGTGCCACAGTTAAAAGCTCCTCCGGCACCAGGATGCGAACTTCTAAATTTTATCATATCAATATCTGTTTATCTATTTACAGAGCAATGGTAATGCTGTACATACACATTAGTCCGCTCGACAACCCCGTCCCCAATGATGTTTAATCAAAACAGGTAAAAGACATCTTTACTATTTAAACTTTTTTTTTCATTATAAAATAAGAAACGTAACATGCCTCACTCTATATACTAAAAATATGCTTACCTTGTTTCCATAACCAGCCTTCTTTATCTGGATTAAAGAAGGTATGCATTAAATCATTCCCATCGTCTTCAGGGATTTTAAATGGTTCTGTTTTAATACTTTCATACAAGCTCTGAAACAAAAAATATTACATATTATTACTTTTTAATTTATTAATCAGATATAATAATATATTAAAAAACAATTCACACAATCGCATGAAAGAGGCAACAACAGGGTCAGAGATCAAAGTGCTACAATCATAGGATAGTCACATGCAGGAACCACAAGATGGCTCAACCGCACGTCAACTATATCATTGCTCTTACATCATCATACCCAGTTGCAGTTTTAATTTTTTATAATTATTACAAATGTTCATAAATAGCCTAAGGAGATGTAAATTTTATGGATTTCAATAAAATTAGAATATGAAATAATAAAACAATAATAATTTATGAAACCATGCCAAAATACCATTACAGTCAAAATAATGGTAACCTCTATAAAAATATCTAATGTAATTAATTATCTAACAATTTATTAGGTATACTAGTAATAATATAAGTACCCAAATATATTAAATTAGTTAAAGTAAAACCCCTAGTTTTTGGCATCCTTAAGGAGACTTTAAAATATGTTTGTCCCATTTTCAATCGCATGGGTGCTTGGTTCAACAATTTTGTTTCTGTTAAGTAAGCAAAGATCTCTAATTTCAAAATATATATGCGAAACAGTGACTTTCATTTATTTTTTAGAGTAAGATAGAAAAATATAGGCCAGTTTTCGGCACCATTTTTCCAGTTTTCGCAACCCTGCAATATTAGTTTTTGGCACCTCTTACACAACTGTGGTTTTTTTTAACCCTATACCAGTTAAAATACAATTACCATGTTTGTCCAAATATAAGTTGTTTTTAATGAAATTTTGTCCAATATAAAATAGATAAAAAGTTGACCTATTTTCGATGGGGTGATGTATGTTGTCACATACAAGTATATTTGGGATCAATTTATATTCAGATGCGATATAAGAAATATGAGTTCACCAAAACTTAAGGCTTTTAAAGTCAGTGTAAATATGAAACCAGAATTTTCAAATAGAAAATACAAGTTTATTGCATAAAAATGTAAAAAAGTATTTCATTCTAAATATTGTCCATTGCTATGCATTTGCCATAGCTAAAGAAACCGTGTACGCTGTTCATTCTACAATATAAATTCATGATTTTACAATTATATATTCAAAGAGAGATAATTGACAATACAAATTCTAAATTGTGATACAAAAAAAAATATATTTAACCTGCTCTGAAGTTGAAATCAGACATAGCTTCAATTATATCCAATTAATCAAGATTTTTTAAGGGTGATTTAGTAGATTAACATTTCATGAATAAAGAACAAATTAAAAGAAGAAAGCAAGCAAGGCAAACCAAATTATAAATAAAAAAGAGCTAACCTGAAATCTGGGAATACAGAACATATTGAAAGAATTAAATTAACTGAAGGAATATTTAAGATAACCTATCTATGAGCATCATCAGAATGAAGTTAATTACAAAAATAGTTGAATAAAAAAAAAAAACAGTAGTTTTGCAAGAAAGATTGTATCTCACTTTTTTTTTTTTTACTATCTATAAATGATTTACTAATAATTATTGAAACATAAACTGAACTTTGGCACAATCAACAGATAACTGTCCAAAAAATGTATGATAGAAATTCAGTTCTCACTAAATAACTTCCTAAAATTTATTTCAAATACAATTATTGTTTTATAGCCAGTTCTAAACCACATAATGCGGAGCTATCGTTTCCAACAATCCATGTAAGGATAAAGTTCAATTTACTAAAACCTCTAAAGATTTACCTAAAGGAGGAATATTCGGGGAAGGAATGAGTAGTTCTTTGAAAAATAAGTAATAATAAACAATTAATTAAATTCTCTAAAGTTTTAAATATGGCAGGAAACATAGAGTAGATTACAAATTCAACATAGAAACATCATCCTTAATTCTCACGCTAAAGAATGACCCTACCCCAATTTCGCTACGTTTATACTTCTACTAATCATTAGTATGTTAATAAAAATAAAGAAAACAAAAGTTTTTATAAGAATAAAAGAATTGAATTAACTAACCTTCTTATTCTTTTTATATCGTAATATACTTTAGAAACCTATCATGGATGATAAATACTCAGGACGCAGTCATTATAAAGTTTTTATTAGTGCCGATGTTTCAACCCAAATATGTGTTTCTAATACTCGAGTAGTACTTGAATACCTTCAGTGCTCGAAACACACCCTGATGATGACCCACATCTTTGGGTTGAAACGTCCGCACTAATAAAAACTTTATAATGACTGCGTCCTGAATATTTATCACCCATGATATGTAGAACAATCGACTAACTTCCTCCAATAATTCAAACACCTAGTTAGGAATATAAATTATTTTATGTTTGGAATAAGAATTACCCATAAATATAGAGTTATCTAGGGATATAACAGTTCCTGAATTCTTTTAAAAAATCGTGACTAAGGCTAGTCAATATAATATTGGTTTGAACAAAATAAATAATTTTCAATAAACCACATATTATTTATAGACATTAAGAATTTCAAATTATATATCTCTAATCTTAAATCCCAGGTTTACTGGGGCCGAAGTTAGATATAAGTTAGGAATTGGTGAAAAAATGACTGAGTATCAATCTTATCGGACTCCATCCGCTACTTTCAAAAAATGGTTACACCTAGGGGTGGGTAAACATATCGTCTTTGATAAGCATATATTTCAATAATGGCTAGTTCAAGTTGAAGAATAGTGTACAAATGACACTGTATCAATTTGATCAAATTCTATTAATGCACCTAATTGTTAAGAATATAAAGGCCATGAAGTGGGGTAGGCAGTGAACGAACGGAACCGGAGGCTATGTTTATAATTAAGTATTTGTAATAAGGGATTATAAGATTTTAGACTGGAATCAAAAATTTAATTTAAACTGAATTGGATTTTTGAATCCGTATGATGGGCATACAATTTATTGCTTGTAATTAGATGTGATGAAATTTCTAGGGTTCGGGAGTGTGAATTTATCAAATTACGTTTATTTTTCTTGATCAGATTATACCTCGAAAATGGTTTTTCCGATAAATTTTATTCTCAAATGACAAACCACAGACCTTGAAATATACGTTTTATGTAACCAATAGAAATGGTGAAAAGTATAAATTGAAGCTAATTGGTACTTTTTTTTTTTTTTTTTTATTGAAAATTATTTGAAATAAGGGCCAACTCACAAACTTAAAAAAAGCTATTTCAAGGAAGTAATCATACTGCGAATTTAGTCAACTGTTACCGATATTTTTTTCAAGCTAGCAACTAAGCATCCAATGGTCAAATCTAACATAAATATTCTTCTTAAAACAAAATCGGATCAATAAAATTCAATATTTACAACTAATAATTCTCTCGGAAGATCTCCACCATTGTTGATCCCTCTATTCATAGTTATAAACTGTTCAACACCAGGTTTCTCTTTCACCGATGGATTGTGAAGACTTGTATTCAGCATTATAATAGCAAAAGATAAAACGTAGCAGGTATCTAAAACAAATAATTATTCAAAATCATTAAACCCTTATTAAAATAAAATTATAATAAATTATTGTTGAGAAAATAAGATGTTTCATAATTTAAAAAAGTAATTTTAATTAAAATACCTATATAAAGAAACTTGTTTATTTTATAAAACAGGTTTCCAATTAAATCTTTACAAACATCACATAAAAATATAAATGTTTAACCAAAGAAATAAACATCATTATGTAAGTGATGATAAACCAGTATTAAGGAATTTTAATTAACATTCATTCACATTCTTATAAAAAGAGATTTTTACGTATATTTAGATATTACAGTAATACTTTTCAAGGGCACCCAATGTTATTATATATGGTGTCTTCAAGGAATATATAAGCCCTTATACTTTCAATTTTTTTTATTTATTTCTGACGATGTATCGAGCTGATTAGCTCATTATTAAGTCATCTACAAATAACAATTAAACAAAGATAATTTACAATGCTGGTCGCTTATTATCTAGTCATAGAACAAGTGAGAACTTACCTAAAACATTTTTTATATAATATAATGTATTTCAATATATAATTTCATGAACAACTATTTGTAGTACACCAATTGTCACAGATAACTATATTCCTCGTCACCTTCTCCCTTAAATTTGTACACACTAATTGATGTGTTTCCTTGCAATAAAAATTTTTTGTATGCGAGTATTTCAGAAGTTATATGATTTCTATTAGTCATTACTATTGTTTTATTTAAATTTGGACTATACAATAACAAACTGAAAAGACGGATATCCAATATGAAAGATAGAATCAATGCAATAGATAAAAAAGACGTGATATATAAAATTCCTTGAATACAATGTCACAAACATATTGGTCAAACTTCACAAAATTTAAGAAATAACATAAAACAAGACAAAATGATCATAAAAAATCCTAAAAACATAAAATTCACAGCTTTATCCAATCACAGCATATTAAACAAACACACATTGATTTCAAAAATATACAAATTTTAAACACGGCACAAAACAATTAAATTTGAAAAACCTTAGAAGCAATTTATATTAATAAAAATATAAATAATTCAGTCCATTCTATACCTGATGTTAAAAATATGGGCCAACATTATGTCCATATATTAAATGAGATAAATTTTTAATTAGATAGGACCTTGGAAAATAATAAACATCAACAGAGCTAAATCCCATTCAATCATTAGTTGATTCCTACTTAGAGTGTATCTCTAAGAGTTCATATGTACAGTCAATGTTAAAAAGTAGACGGAGGAGGTAGTACCGTACGTGGTGAGCATATAGTTTAAATAAAACAATAGTAATCAATAATAAAAATTGTATAACTTATGAAATAATTGCATACATAAATTATTATTGTACAGACATGCATCAATTAATGCACAAAAATTTAAGAAAAATGGTGGCGAGGAATATAATTATCTGTGACAACAAATAGATGTTCATGAAATGGTATATTTAAATACATTATAGTACATACAAAAAATGTTTTTGCTAAGTTCTCACTCGTTATATGACTAGATAATGAGCAACAAGAGTTGTAAATTATCTTTGTTTAATTGATATTTGTAGATGAATTGAAAATGAGCTAATCAGCTCGAAACGTAGTCAAATAAAAAAAAAGTAAAATAAAAAAAAGTCGAAGTAAAATAAAAAAAATTGAAAATATAAGGGCTTATATATTCCTTGAAGACACCATATATAAGAAGATTTTTCTTTTAATAAATTTTATTTTATTTGCATAAAATAGAAACCTATGAATTTGTTTTGATAGCAGAATTAAGCAGAAAAGTACTCCAAATTTGTTCCAATGACAATTTCATTTAAAACTTTTTCTAACAATTTTTTTAAAAAGTTATAAATAATGGTGAAGGGGTATTGATAACTGTAGAACTAAAGAGAGAGAAGTTGATTGAGGAGTGCAGCCAGTGATAGAAAAAACACTTAAATAAGAAACGTTTCTAAAGTGTGTCAATGTATCAGCCTATGTTTCACGCCTACATCGGAGGCGATAGCTGCAAGATTCTCACAAGAGCAAGAGTATTCTTACAGTATCCAATCAGCTTTTCTAAATATTAAAAATATTTTTCCTGTATAAATACTATGCTAAATATTAAATACTAAAACGTGATTAGGAGAGGGGGAGGAGAGGAGAAAATTGAAAATATGTAAATCATTACAACAGCAATTAAAATACATCAAGAAAACTTAGTACCCAAAAATTATTAATTAAATTGACAGGCAGCAGGCATAGTTTACTAAAAGAATTTTTCTAAATAATTTTGTCATTTTAGTAAATTATAAATATAGCTAATTATGGTAAATTACTTCATTCATTATACATATAGTATTAATTCTTCAAAAATATTGACAGAAGCACACAAACATAAATGAACTCACCAGTATTAGTAAAGATGTTGGGGTTCAGTTGGCAATACCTCTGGGCAAAGCATTCCATCATTCTATCGATTTTCTGAGCTTCACCAGGAAGACGAAAACTCCACAAAAATTGTCTGTAATTAAAATAAATATTCATCATAAATAAAATATCATTGCATTCTTTCAAATATATAATGGCAATTAATATGATTAAAATATCTATATAAAATTTTATTATTATTTATTTATTCAGGTTTAAAAAAACAAAAAAAGAAGAGTATGGTTGTTGACTTAAAATAAAAAATATAATTCATAATTGTGGGTTTATGGTTGACAGTAGTGAGTAATTGAAGAGAAGGATGTAGTGGGCATAGCCATTAAACTACCATATAAAGATAAAATTTGTGAAATATTCTACCTACTGTCAGTGCCTGTGTAAAATAGGAATCCTTTACCTTTTAAAATAATTAAACCTTAAATATTACTAGATCTTACTGCACTACTAATTGTTATTATTAAAGGCTTAATGAGATTCATAAGAAGTATACAAAATATCTAAACAGGTCTTTGTGAGTAAGAATACTATTGTCAACTTGCATTAAAATAAATTAAATAAAAATAAAAATTTCCTTTAATGTTAGAGCTTATTTTCAGTCACTTGATAACAATAAAAGTGAAGAAATGGCTCATTTTTTCAATGGAAATAAGTTATTTGATGGAAAGTAACACCAGGAAATGTTTTACTTTTGTGGTGTTTCAGATTTCTTGGCTGAGTAAGTTTAGAATATTTTATCATTTTATCTTAAATGTTTAGCTAACAAAGAATCTATATGTCTTCCGCTTACCTGAGGGCTTGGACGAGGATGAGATCAGTGAAGTCATGAAGGTCGACAAAGGCCTTCAGCACCCTTTCGTTGAACTCATTCCTCTCACCAAGATAGTCTCCTATAGCAGTCTTGTTGAGGCCTTCACCTTTGTAGAGGAAGGCAGCCACATCTTCCTCAGTTCGCTCCAGCAAACCGTGCTCTGTCAGGTACTCGATGCCCTTTTTAGGGTCCATGTTGAACTTCTTACGGCCGATCGACATTTGCTTTGCCCTTGTAGTGTTTTTACTACAAAAAATAAAATAAACAAAATAATACAACAAATTATTTAATTTTAATAAATCATAAATTCATAAAATTCTGGTGAATTGATTAAATCTATTAGTTTGTCGATTTTTCATTTAATTCATCAGAACTATTAAGAACCAGATCTGGTTTTATATTTGAAAAAGTGGCCAATAAAGAATTAAATATTCTCAAACGTTATGAACTTTTAGCTCATTGTTAGTTTAACATCACAAGTAAGGAAAATAATAGGTGAATTAAATAACATGAAACAAAAAAGTTATTCTATGAAAATGAATGAATCAAATTTATACAGTTTAAATCTTAAGTTATTGAAAAAATAAGTACAATTAAAAAAGCAAATTCAAAGGATTAGTAAAGATGCGATCGATGGAATGATACAGAACTTTGTATACTTCATTTAAATTCGAAGTTTTTCATGAAGAAAATATTTAAATAAATTATTTTTTTTAAATCAGCTCTATCAAATAATCAATAATAATCCTTTGATAAAATAAATAGAATTTTAACATTTAATAAATAAAATAAATGTGCTAAGATAAGATGATACAATTTTCTTCTGTTATTGCCATTATGCATGTTTTTTTTCTTCGATAAAATATTTTATTGTTAAAATTATGAAATAGTTCATAAATATTTTTCAAGGGGCCAGTAATCAAAATTAAATTCTTGACAACACAAATATACATATTAAAAAAAAATACACTCAAGGAGAAAAAAGTATGTGAATCTAAAAGATAAAAATAAAGAAACAAAAAAAAATTTTAAATATGAATTTTATCTTCAGTAAACGTTATCCTTTATAACTGATCTTTTTAATTTTAAAACTAAAATAAATTTTTCACAATAATATTGAGAAGTAAAAATATAATTATAACCGGCAATGAGCACAGATATCTCATTAATAGCCGCTAATTTATTTTCACAAAGTTAAGTACATACACCATTCACGAAGATAAATTGTAATTGCAAAATGAAATAATAAGTAAAGCAGCAACTTTGTTTTGAAACCAAGAAAACACAGAAATAATGCTGACCTTAGAAGAAATCATTATGAACAACAAAATATTTCAACTTGTGTGCTCGACACTCGCACAACGAATAAAGTATGAGAAAAGACATTGAAATTCTTAACTAATTACTTCCAAGGAATGAAACTAACTTACGTCACTCGGGATTTTTCCTTGTAAAGTCCGCTCTAACCCAGATTTTAGCCGTGCGTTGATTTCTCTTAATAATTTACGTCCTTATGCTTACACAAGTTTCAGGAGTATTATGTAAAAGAAATATTTTTTTCCAAGATAAATTTGTTTAATATGTATTCGACAGAAGGATGACCTTTTCGTCAAAATGAAAAGACACGCCTTAAACAAGCGACTGATACCGTGCTCGTTTTTTTTTCCAAATCAAAATTGAAAATCAGAAAAACTAAATACAAACACATACCTACTCAAACTCATGTGTACATACGCCTCACAAATTTACGGTTCGGCATAAAATAAGCACTTACAAAAACCCCAATCATTACAATCCAAAATTTTATTGTCAAGCTTATGACATGTGTGGATGAAGATATTAAGACGCACGAAACAAAGGCAAGTCGAAATAATGGTGGTATATCTCCTAAAATATGGAATAAAATAATATAAAATTGTCGACCGCATGGGGTACATGTCAGGGAATATAAGATATGAAAGTGACCAAATTCTAAATCATTCGCTATTGTATTTAAATTAGCAGGGACTAATATAGCCACTGCGCAAAACGACTATTTAGGTAAATGTTAATTTCCATTGAAAAAAAAAAAGAAAACAGACTAAAACGTTAGCATTCCCTTGACCCAGATGAAATATCCACTAAGTCAACATAATAAATACTAAAAACAAACTATGATAAGAATAAATCAACAAAAGATATAATATGAAATCCAGGTCGGTGCCCACCAGCTTAGGGGGTGCCCAGACGTTGCATTGGGTAGAAAACTTCAGACTTATGTGTATGTATATGCCGATCATACCACCTACTTATATCACCGTTGGCTAAGAAACATCCTTACTAAGTAAAATAGTAAAGGAGTCTTGTTAAGTCGTATTGTATCCTAATATAATATAGTGTTCTAATGTATCGAAGTTCATCGTAATGCATTTTTAAGTCTCAACTTACTGCCATTATTAGTCTGTCATTTAAAAAAATATATATATTGAGCACGGAAGAAGAGACGATCTTAACTTTTTTTCTAAAGCCCACCATTTTGTTAAATTAAATTCATATCATCAAACAAATCATAAAATATTAAAAAAATAATACGAGAAATAAATCCAGTAGTTCAATTGTTTTTAAAATCCTTGTTGCGGAGTTTTAATGCTTAGATTGTTACCGTTTTTTTAAGGCTATATTAATCATACTACTTTCAAAATGCATTTATCTGAGGTGCTATTGAATTAATGATGTTACAATAGTAGATTCATGTCGAACTTTTTTTTTTTTTTAATCAAGGTCATACAAGATATTTTAATTGAACCTGAAGTTGAATGAAAAAATTGAGTAATGAGATGTAATCAATTAAAAACAAAGTAAAAACTAAAAAAATGTAAACAAAAAAAGGTAAATTAACAATATAGAATATGTTGAGATTTCCTGAAATAATACCGTTGGCACCATATTAAGAGTAACGAATCTGGCATGTAAGTATCTAACAAAGGTATAAATTCGTAACAATGACATTACCTATTTCGATCGCCACATAGTTTCGACATTTTGCCACAAGGTAGGACAACAATGATAAGCGAACGAAATTGAAAAATACTATTTTTCAGATTTCTTCCTTTAACATATTTTGTCACAAGTAGACAAGTCTCTTTTGGACTGTTGATTAATGAGACTGTTAACATGACATGCTTTGTGTTTATTTTGCTTTCATGTAATCATCTGATGGTCCTTGAACAAGCGAAGGGTTGCCATTTGAGAAATATGATGCTTGATCATTGGAATCTTCTGATATATTAAACTTGATAGGCAGATTGTCAGAAGAAGGAATTTCCCACTAAGAGAACAGTTAGTTAACGCACTGCCCTACTTGAACTTGTACACCTTCCTCCCGCTGAGATAGACAAGAGAGGGACGGTAAAATATTAAGACGAAGGCCGTGGATTAAATAGTAACGAGACAGATAGTACGGGAAGGGAGAGTACTTTAATGAGAGAGCTAAATGGTCGAGGAGCGAAGGCGCCATTACAGGAGGCAGGCAGCTATCAAAGTGGAAGGAGGATCTTACCAAGTCCGCCATTAACATCTTCCACCTTCCTCCGAAATTAAACCAACATTTCCCTTTTACTATATTTATTCACTTTATAAAATCTTATCAAATAACAGCCACTAAGGGACCTTTGTAAATAAATATGTTTTGAGGAAACCCGGTGCAATTGCAGAGAACTCCATTTAACAATTTAAAAAATCTGGTGCGGTGCGCGAATCACACAACTTTCACTTACCACCTTCTTCTTAGCCGAAAGAAGTATTTCAAACAAAGGAGAAGTGAAAGTAAACATTATAGACGCTATAATTATTTATATTTCATTGTGGGTATTTTTATTTGTATAAGTACCCTTATATATACAAATTTTAATAGTTATATCGGTGTAATCTATACAATTAAATATTAAATAATACCAACAATAGCATTTATGAAAACCGCATAGGTATATTTATATAATATTGCCGAAGTCCATATTATGTTAAGCTAATGTTGCGTTTGGAAGACTGTTATAATCTTTCGGGGCAGCTGGGGTACGATCAATTACAACTATTCTCCTTTACGATTTTTTATTTCTCCTTAAGTCAATTATGAAATTATTTCATATTTTATATTTAACTATCTTATATATTAGAGATTAATGTGAAATGGTCAATTGTTTCAAATAAAAAAAATTGAAGGTACTTGAGGGGAAGCTAATATTGAAAATTAGCCAATTAAGCTCTGTGAGAGAACATCAATCAGAATAAAAACTACATTTTATTTAAAACTGCCTAATTTTACACTGATATAATGAATTTAATCAAAATCGTTAAAGCCGTTCCCGAGAAAATTGTAAAAATGTGTTTAGACCATGATATGAAGCGCCACTTCCGGTTAGTCGAGTTTGACGAAAGTTACTGTAACATCCCTAGCATATAAAAATCTTAAATATGAAATTTCACTTTCGCACGATTTTTCGTTTTTGAGCTAGACTGTTAACACACACACAGACCATTTTGCGGGACTAGGTTATTTGGACTCAGGGGACCTCAAAATGTGTATTTCCGTTGAAAACGAAGATTGAAAAATTTTCACGATCACAATACTTTCCTTTACTATATATTTCATATAGGGGTAAGTGGAAGTAAAAATATGTTATTATAACGAATATGTTGGCTGTAAAATTCGGTAGGCAGTCAACATATGGTAATGGGAGGTTATAAAAAGTTTTTAAACTTATATGCCTTTCTCGAATCGAATGCATGTGACGGGTAAATAAGACCAACTACCCATAATTAGTATGATGAAATATCGTCCATTTTTATCTCCTTCAGATGGTATAGTGTATGTAATAGGCATGCGTATTTCCTAAACAAGAAAATAGCTCTAAAACGAATCTTCCCATAGAGTCAATATTGTCAAAAGATAAATCATAGACCTTGAAATATATGTAATTAGGTAACCATAGAAGAGGTGAGGAAAATATACTGACCTAACTTGGCATACGTTTTATTGTTAGAGCTGTTTCTGAATGATTTTAGCATGAATCTACTACAGTGATATAACTGCGCCCCTGGAAATATTAAAATAAACAAATTCTACACATTTTTAGAAAATTTTAAGTTTCCCGATTCACCGCTCAAACTGAAGTAGTGCGTGGTACAGACCCCTTTTTATCAAATTATTAACACCCGCCAGAAACTTGGTAAATAGCTTCATCTCATCGTAACCTACTATATTACTTACCTACCTACTATATTACCTAACCTACCTATTTTATTTACGAAAACTCTGGGAATTGGGCCGTTTTTAATCTGGAGGGGGACAAACTTTGTTTATTTAATGAGCTACTAAAAACTCGTAAATACCCATTTGCTTTCCACTTAGATCGTAAGATAATTTGATAAAAAAAAATCGAAAAAAAATATTGGGCCGTTTGTGCCATATGCGTCGTATATTTTGACAATTTGGCGGTGTAGGTCACGCCAAACGGCTCAATATTTTTGAAGGCCAACTTTGTTCTCGATTTTGTGCCAACATTATCTTACGATTCTGGTGTAAAGCAATATTTACGAGTTTTTATTACTTGATTAAATATACAAAGTTTGTCCCCTTCCAGATTGAAAACGCCCCAATTCCGATAATTTTCGTAAATAAAATATTTGTAGATTAAGATGAGATGAAGTTATTTACGAAATTTCAGGCGGATGTTAATTTGATAAAAAGGAGTCTATACCACGGACTAGATGCTTCATACAAAATGTTGAAAATTCAATTATTGTTAGCATTTTTTATTTATTCTGCGATGCCCAAAAACATATGCTAAAATGATTGATGTGAAATGAGAATTATTACGGGAAAAGCATGAATTAGAAAATGACTGTTCTATGCAAGGTCACGAGGCCACATTCTTTTCACACGCGTCAGAGGATAATGAGCAACTGAATGAGAAGCAAGATTAGGAACTAATGGGCACTGAGAGTATGAAGGTTAATAATAAAAAAAAAAAAGTTTTAAAACTATTAGATAGAAAAGGTTTATTTGCAGATTTTTTTTCATAAAAGAAAAAAAGTTGTTATCATCAACCAAGAGGTAGCGTATTCAAATGGAGACAGGCACTCCAAAGTTAAAAGCGAGCCGATGACGATGAGATGGGCTTGTGATCTGGGGCAAGCGAAAGAGGTTCGGGAAAAAGGAACACGGGAGGCAAATTGTTAAAGAAGCAGCTCTCTTTCATTCACAAAGGCAGATTGCCTTCGGGAAAGCCAGGAAAAAAAAATGCGGCTTCTCAATCTTGTGTTTTCCAACATCTGATGTCTCCCTGCGATAATGAGTGATCGGGCTCCTTTTCACCGCTCCCGGATAAAAAAAGTTGTAATGTTGGCTAAGGGCAGAACAATGTCCCGGCCCACTCCAGCGGCTTTCTAACCGGGTGAGGGGTGAATGAAAGTGATCATCCTCTCCATTGGGGGGGGGGGTTGCTTCTGTCAGGGCAATCTGCCTATTAACTAATTATCTTTTTCATCGAATGGTCGATTTCGAATTCAGAAATGTCGTAATATATAAATTTTAACTTATGTGAATTATTTAATAGGAAGGAATTGAGTAATAATGATGTTATAAAATAATTAAAGGTGACAAGAATAAAAAAAAATATGAGTAGACGCATGCAATAATCGAAAAGGACAGGTACATGATGGGTATTTAGGTATACATAAAAAAAATCATTATATTTTGAAATATGTAAAGTTTAGATATGATTGTAAATTGAAAAAAAAAAATTGTTTGACTTGAAAATGGCTCGACGAGCCGAAACGTCGTAATTGAGATGTGTAGTCATTAAGTTGACAAAATTAAAAGTTGGTGTAAAATTGGCTGATAATAAATAAACTTTAAAATAAATAGTATGCACCGAAGAAGTGAGAAATATTGTGAATGTATAAATTCCTCTCAAATACTTTTTTTTTTAAATACAATAAGTAAATTTGACATTGGTAACATGACATGTACAACATGAAGAGAAACTACCCATTGGTAGAACTCAAATTAAAGTTCTTCTTTTCAGACGCCTCGGAGGGTTATCAGGGATCGAGGAGGAAGCAAGGTTTGAAACGAGAGGATTCGGATGGTTCTGCAGTTTGTTATGGAAGGATAGGTATCTGGATTGGGCCAAATCGGAAACATATGGACCATTAAGGTCTTTATGGATGATTTTATTTGTGACAAAGTAAGGAGCGTTGAGGATTTTACGAAGGATTTTGGATTGTAAGGATTGGATACGAGAGGAATTCGATGGTTTAGTGGAGCCCCAAAGCTCAATTCCGTAAGTCCAAATAGGTCTTATTATTGTCATATATATGAGTCGTTTGTAATTGATTGAAAGCTTAGAGCTTTTGTCTAGTAAGTGGTGCAGTAGTCGAAAACGTCTGGCGGTTTCTAGTCGTTTCAGTCTGGTATGGGGGGGGGGGGGTTCCAAGTGAGTCGTTTGTCAAGGTGGAGGTCCTAAGTATCGGATTTGTTCGACAGGGATAAGAGGGCTATTGTTGAAGGATACTGTAGGACAGTAAGTCATAGGTTTACGACGAAGATTGAAGGTAATTTGATGGGATTTATTGGAATTTATTTTAATCCTCCAGTTTTGACACCATTTTTCAAGACTTGTAATGTGTCTCTCAAATACTAAAATAAAATATTTTTGAAGTTATCGCTTCCTATTCAATAAAAAACGCGACTCGCTTAAAAAACAAACCAGATCTTAAATTTCCTACTTTTCTGCTCGAAACTGAGCAGTAGTTTATATGAACTTTTTAGTAGATCTTGATGACTACTATTAACATTTTATGTATTTCCCTCTACTAACGGGACATCCTCATATACGCCGAGACAGTAAAAGAACTATTTACGGATTCTTAATTAACTTCAGTTTTTGTTTTGACTTGAGGAAATACATTTCATAATTTATCTTTAAGAAGAGTTGTTCTCAGCTCTATATGAATTCATATTAAACTTCAGTCAATATTAAGGGAGTTTTCAGTCAATATATATAGATTGTTAAGAAATGATAACTCTAAACTAGCCAATTTATAATTGGATTATTCCAACTGGATGGAGCGGGTTATGTTGAACAGGATTCAATCTTGTACTGCAGCTGAGGTACTAAACCTGAACTGAACAACCGATTCCAGCATATCGTGGAGTTGTCCTCGCCTCGCGATAGTGCTCCAGCAGAACCGCCAGCAAGTAACCAATAGAATTGCCCTTTATTATCTCCACTTTCCGGCTGGGTTATAGGAGGTGGGGGGGAGGGGAGGAGGGGAGGGAAGCTTCCAGCGATAGCCTTATCTCTACCGGGAACAGCTATCTTCCAACAACAATAACAACAGGATACAACTTCAGCCAATGTCTTAACGTATCTCTTCACCGCTGCCACATGGAAATGCACTCGAGCTCAAAACAATGGGCCAACGATTAGTGTAATAGCAGAGTAAGTGTATCCACGAGTTCACATCGGCAGTAATAGTTCATTATAGGAAGGTAATGAACTAAGAAACCTTCAGTTTCTCAAACAGCAGAAAACAATTAACCAGTAAGAGCTTCGCTAAGCCATGCCTTAACATTATTGAAAAAGGTACCGGCAGATCTTTGATGATACGAATCTCACTTAAATAGCTTAAAAAATAATAATAAATAAATATATCACTTCGAAACTGTCCAACGTACAGTGTATATATAGCTCTGGAGCCAGAGCTTAAAGTGACCTCAGAACAGGCGGAGATTTGAATATACATTACGTAAGTGTACGTTATTCTAAATAAAATGGACTTTGCCTGTCATTCAGAGCCGATGCTTTAAAAAATGGCGGCTATTTTAAAGAATGTTAGGCCAGTAAATTGAGGATCGAGAGGGAAGTATATTGCGAAAAATATAGGAAAAGTGTTTATTTTTTTCACTTATAAACTGCTAACACGAGCAACCAAGGGAAAACATTTTACAGCCATAAAAAACACAATTTTTCGATATTTTTCCGTTTCAAACCTTCGCTTGTGTAGAGGTCCATTTTTGGGTCCTGGCTATAGGGCTATACCATATACATATGCGTTATTTTCAATTTAGCTAAAAGTAAATAGTAGTTCCTAATATTTAGATTTTAACATAAAAAAATCAGAGATTTTTCATTAGTTTTTCTTTTCTTCAGAGTTCGCTTTTTCTTTCAATATATTTTTTTTTCCTTACGATTATATTTATTAATGATTTAGAGATGGTTGACCGTTGATATAATATGAGAAGGAGTTGATCGGGGGGTGCGGTCAAATAAATACTAAATTAAACAAATAGTATTATTTAATTTTTGCCGACGTTTTGACCCACTTGAATGAAGATCTGCAAATTGAGTCGAAACGTCGGCAAAAATTATATGACACTATTTGTTTAATTTAATATTTATTTGACCGCACCCCCCCCCTGATCAACTCCTTCTCAAATTATATTAATTGTTGAGAAGATTTTATTTTAGTTGTTTATACATTGTTATTAAAGTTACTGTGAATATTATTTTAATTTTTAGAATATAGGTTTTGACCAGATATTTTTTATGTTTCATTGTTATTCTTAGCGAAACCAGCAACAGAATAAATTTTAGTTTTCCGTTTCTACAAACTAAATCATTGCACTGGGGCGGAAGCTCCTCAAAATATAAAAATATATATATATTTTTTTATGGTCCATATCTGTTTACATGAGTGATTTATGCTAAATACTTAAACTATCACAATATATTCACTTTTTAAATTATAATGCACATACTGTTACTAAATGTAAGCACGTGTAAAGAAAAAATATCAGATAATTATCTCTAAAAGTACAAGCGTTCTTGTAACTATCTTTTTTTTCTTCAACGACCAATTAAACATCATTTCATACATACAGGTTTTTCCCTTTTCTTACCGGATAACTATCATTAAAAAAAAAATGAATTAAATCCTGGATCGGCTACTCCTACATGGCATTGACAAAGTCTAATATGTATTAAATATTACACGGTACAACATTCCTTTTAAGGCTGTGGAGGGATGTGTTATCTGTATTCTAATTTATGTTATATTTTTTAATTTTTTTTATTCCTGGAAATGGCTTATTAGGTGAAACAAGTTAATTAATCGACAAGTTAATTATTTACTGAAGAGACTCGAGGTTTTGTCATTGAATCTTCCTATTGTTGAGTTTTCACTCATAAATTAAAAAAGTCAATAAATTAAAAGTAATGCCATTCATGAGAAATGGGTCGAGTTGAATGGGGGCCAGATTCGCAAGTTCTTTAATTTTGTTCTCGCCTATTTTAAAATCCTATAGTGTGCAAGGTTCGCAACACCTGCGTCATATACTAAAATATTTGCTTGAGACTTCCAGCCTGCAACATGTGCAAAATCTAAATAGAATATTGAAGCGCGTAGTCGTTTGCCTATAATTCCCTAAGAATAGTTAAGTCTACAGAAACTTAGCTTTGATGTAAATATATATTTATACGTTTTTGTTTATCATTCAGCATTTAAATGCTCTTTTTTTAAATGTTTATAAGTTCTATGTTTATAATGTAGTTATGTATGTATAAATATGTAATTTCTCTTCTTTTTTTTTTTTTCATCACAATTAAGTAATTTTGAGAAGATTTTATGTTCATTTGTATATATATTTTATTTTTTATTTTTTACTGGTTACATACTTTTTAAATAATGTATATAATATTAAAATTTTTATAAGTTAGTTTTTGGCCAGATTTGTACTTTACTTTGTATTAACTCATCATTGTTATTCTAAAGGGACTTAGTCCCGGAATAAAGTTTAATTTTCTATTCTATTCTATTCTATTAGCTACCTAAACCACGAATCGAAAATAAATAAATAAATATAATTTAGTAAACAAAATAAAGAATACCTCCTAATTACAATTATTGATATGTAAATATTAAATAATTATTTTTATCGTATATTTTTTTTTACAGTTGATTAATGGCTTTTCGCCTTTAAATAAATACTTTTAAGTAAGAGCAATTAGTGGTGATGTTTATCAACAGTGACGTCTGGTTCTATAACCGTCTACCTCTTCCAACTATTTATAGGAATAAAAGAGCAGCAGTCTCGAACATAATACAAACTTGTTGAAGAAAGTAGCGCGCTGAGAAAATCAATGGCGATACAAATATATCCGATAAATGATGTTCTGCCCTGTATGCTTAATTATATATCCAGCTTTTTTTTTCTCTGAGTGGTTATCAGATGAATGAAACAAAATGTTTAATACTTAAAATTTCCTCTATCATATTTTGTTTTTTTTTAAACCTGACAATCATTCATAATGTGAGTCGAAACGTTGTAAATAAAACCATGAAATTATAATAAACATACATATTTTTAAAAGTATATATGTTTTATTCGCTCTAACAAACACAACACCCCTGAATTATTTTATCCCATTTACTAGAAACACATCATCAATATATTTCACTAAATCGGAATTTGGAAGTTTTAGTAAATACTACAAAATGGATAGTTTATGGTAAATATTTAGAACTGAATTATGGTGTAAATAATCTATACTGGTTGAGTAGTAATGTCAATAGAAAATTAAGTTTTGATCCCAAAGCTGTAAAGAAAAAATATATACTTTAAAACATTATAGTTTCTACCGAAATAGGATATATTAAATTATTCCAACAAGTTCATAAATATTTTTTGCTGGCTGAAAAGACCAAGACAATATTTTAAAATAATGAAAATAAGGTTAGTGCCAGAATTGCCATTGACACTGCCAAATTCATTTTTAAATTAAGGTAATTGGAAACTTCTCCTTAATTAGAAAAAAAAAAAAACACTAGAATGTTGCACGTGAAATACACACTTTTAGAGATAAAAATAAGTAATTAATAAATTTTAGAAAATGAAAAATCTGTTTTAATTTTTATTTTAAGTCAATTAATTAATTAATTAAATCAATATGCACTTTTCAATGAACTTAAAAACATTTGTGAACAAGTAATGAATATTTCAAAAGACATTTATCACTCTTTATTAATTTTAAGATCATGTATATCTAACTACTACGGTGTATATAATTAAATATTTAAAAAATAGTTTAACAAAGAATCAGTAGATTTCCATTTATTCATATAAATATATTCATTAATGTAATAATTAATAATTTAAAAGAACAATTATCTTTGTAATAGATAAGCATTTTTGTTAAATCTTATATGCACAGATATAGAAATTGGAGAAGTCAAAACACCTTGAATTAAAAAAAAAAATACTCTCGATATAGAAGCTAAAAATTAAACCCAGTTTTTTTATCTTCAAAAATGTAGCTGTTGTATTTACATTTATATTTTAACATAGTGGTGACAGCATGATTACGTTCTCAGCAAATATACCTAGTTGTATTTTTATATTTGCAAAATTTTTATAAACGCCTTTTGGCAAACATTGTTAAATGTATTTTTTGGGAAATTTCCTTTCCAATGAATGACTTGTAAATTTTATAGGAGAAACTCCAAGAGGGGACTTTTAACGATTAAACGTCACATAAAGTGTATTGCGATTCGTTTTAGTGACTTACCATGGCAAAATAAATAATACTGACATAGCAAATTGATAATTAATAAATTTATCCCGTTTGTCTTCGCAGACAGTAATTGATGATGATATATCGATATCGTTCAGCATCAAGAACAACACTAAAGAATATATCTAGTTACAAGACATTACATTTATCACTAAAATGATTATTCTCATGAACGATAACTTACATCTGATAGCAAGTATATAATTCTTCTGTAATTAAAGAATCAAAGTATCAACACATCGTATTTCAGAAGTTGTTTACGTTACTTGCAACGCCATAAATTATAGTTGTTAAAGGCACTATAAAGCTTACGACATCAACCTGACAGGACATTTACTGATTATTAAACGAACATCATTAATTAGAAAACACAGATATATCTAGTCAACTTGATAATGAAATATGAGGGATCATTGAACTTGGCAGAAAAATTATGTTTGAAAACATAAATCCCACTAGATGATAGTTGACCGTATTACAAATCAAGAAGATCTGGGTGTTAGTCAGAAAAACATCATAAACAAAATAACTGCTGATTATTTATACAATTCTGACGTTTCAAACCACATCATAGTTTGATAATCCATTTTCTTTGTCAAAATGATTCGTGTTACTATTTCGCCCTTATGAAGACTTACAATGTTTTCAACTTACAATGGCATAGAATAAATAATTAGCAGTTATTTGATGTTTTTTTTTTTTTTCTGACTGACTCTCGGACCATCTCTTTCTTATATTAATAGATATTTAATATTTTCTATAAATTAATATTTATTTGGATACATTTATATATCTGCTAATGTTATTTTTATTGTATATACTAAAGATAAATATTATAGGCCAAGCTTGTTAAAGCGTTGAGCATTTAAGTATAGGTGCATTTTAAGCCTACAGCTCCAGAATAGATAGACCCCTTTGACCGATTTGGCAGAGGTCTTTACACCGACTCGCTCGAGTTCACGGTCAGTGACAAATGGGTCTAAATCCATGGATTATGGCTGTCCAAGGTCAGTGGGCATTCGATGACATCAATGAAACCAGAGATGTCAAACTATTTATATAATCATGGAAACATATTACGACAAATCAAAAATATTCTAAACTTAATTGAGGATTTTAACATTAAATTAAAAATATTAAGAAATAACTGTTATCATAATGTGAGTACCAAGAATAGTAAAAGAAGTGAACTAATATTGCTTTTATATGTTATAATATTTTGTGAAATAGATATCCTTGTATTTTAAATAGATATCCTTGTAACTTTTTTTCTCGATTTTCATATTATTTTATTTTTCAACTTTTCGATGGGATTCCCGACATCATCAGGTTAATTTCAGATCTACCACTGAGTTTACCTATCTATGTGTCTTATATAGAGCCGTTTAATGTCAATAAAGGACCATAATAAATATACAGACATGTGACGGAGAAACAACATAACAGTAAAAGATTCCTTTTTAAATATGTATTTTAAAAACACGATAAAAGTATAAAAAATAAGGATACCTATGCTGGGTACTAAATACCTTTAAAAACATATCACGGAATTCGCTTTGATAGGCCCTTCAAGGGTGCGTCATTCAAACATTGTATTCACACGTTTCATTTCCAACTTCGTACGTCGAATATATTGAACATGATAACTTGAATTTCGTTTGAATAAATAACGCCATCTATATTTCCTCCAATAAGACGGTTAGTTTTAAGGAAGCTGTATATTAGTTTTTAAACACTTTTCGCCCACTCGTTACTTAAGTATAAGAAAAAATATTTTTTTGTTTGAAAAAAATATTAAAACAGACGAAAAACATATTTTTTTCTTAAATCGCGATTTTATATATATATATATATATATATATATATATATATATATATATATATATATATATATATAATATTTTTAGGAAAACACTAATTTTTTTCACCATTTTTTCTCCAATTCCAACCTAATTCTTGTTCGAAAAAGGATCTTGAAGTTATTTTCGTTCCAATATTTTTTTTAATACTGAATATATTCTGCAAATAAAGAAATTAATTTAATTAACTTAATTTATTATTATTGTTTTAATATTGGTTTTGGTATTACAATTGGAATAGACAACATAGTTTTTGGTTCTTCCTGAAAAATTGTTAATAATGATGAGGTTCACTTCGGAAACAAACGACTCATATTATTGGTAATAAATAAATTACGTCTGATAAGTAGATCAGTATGTTTTCTACACAATTATGGGAGGAAACGAATGGCAAATGCAAACATTGAAAATCCATAAGAAAAAATAAATTACCCAATATATATAATATAAAATTTTATGAAATTGATAATGAACCATTTGTGTACTGATTACAAATTTTCTACCAAATTTAATTAGCCTAATATAAATATAGGTGTGTCAAGGAAAATAAGTATGCGCAGACGTAAGTGAAAGTAGTAGATAGAATCCGAAGAAATAACACTGGATAATATTTACGCTTACCTTTAAATCTCCAACTTTATGACAAATTAGACGAGCAATATTCCAAATATGTTTCATGGATACATTCGGGCATAAAAAAAAAAAAAAAAAAGAAGTAGTGAATAGAATTAGATAAAATTGATATGGGAACCAATCCTTACAATCGTAAAAAAAAATCATTACATCGAATGAAGGGCCGGTAGTTATGCCCGTTACATGAATTTCACTACAAATAGAGAAACATATACGGAACCAAAATTGTTCTTGATGTCTAAAACATAAATCGCTATTGTGAATATTTAATCCTGAGTTCAAAATTTGTTTTCACTTTAAGCATTAATACAATCTTTCAAACCTTCGATAATGAGTAAGTAAAAATTATATATCAAACAAACTGTAATGAAAAAGTAAAACAGTGATGACTCATGTAATTTCACCACCAATAAGAAATTTTCTTAACAATGGAGCGACAAGAGTTTATATCATTAATAATGCTGTCCGACAATTACGATGAATGAATACATTTTTACGGATCAAAAAACTTATAAAAGATACCCTTATAAATAATCATAACCATAAAAAATTATGGCTGGATGTTTTAAAATCTAGCTTTGTTGTTATCTCGGAATCCTCCCTTGAAGTCGTGAAAGTATCCCATATATATTGTTGTAATGTGATCTTGTAGAGTATACAGTATTCTGTCATTGTTGTACTAAAGTATCGTGAAATGAGTCGTAAAAATTTACGATTGAAACATTTGTACCTTATATAAGTTTAATCCTTGTAAATTTGCTAAATACAATTATAAATAAGTTTTACTTCATATTCAGCCGGAGTCGCGCGTATTCAAAATGGGCAGCGTCTACAACAATTCGGGTTGGTTTGCGGAACCTGTTTGCTGCCTATGTATACTGGATTATTTATGGCTTATGTCCCCATGACCTCCATATACTATGCGATGTATTTTATTATTGTTTTCTATAATTTGTCTAATGTTTTAACTTGTCCTAAAATTTTAAAGTACGGCTAAAAATTAATGGAACTTTTAGTTATGCTGAAGTTAATTGGTAACGAACTTGCGGCCTCCAAACGTTTTGTGCAGTCTTGATTAATCAAGCGCTCGAATTAATTAATATTTATTAATAATTATTTAGGCTATGAAAATTTGTAGAATTAATTAGAACATATTTATGTGGGTGTGTAAAAAATATAAAAATTTACTCTAACGATAAAAAGCTTCTCCACCTATGAACTCCACTATAATAATGTAATAAACAATAATTTATTTACAGTAGTTATTTTTATATTCTATCATTGCTTTGATTATAAAATTTATTTAGTGTTCCGTTCTAATTTCATTTAGCTATTATTATATTATTGTTTTAGCACCAATATTGTAATCCTATTACCCATCTGCTTTTGTTAATATATCCTAAGAGCTATACTTATTTTATTATTTGTATTTTAGTTATTCGTTATTGTAATAGATCTTTTGGCCAGATATATTGTTAATTTATAAGAACAATAATGTTATTCTTAAGGGAACTAGTGCCAGAATAAAGATGATTTTCTATTTATGTTTCTAACAATGTACGTATCTTATGCCCCTATAAAAAGGTATTTTTTCTTTTTCTTTAATGATGGCAATCTCCTTACTTAAATAAAAAATCACTCATGATATCATATAAGATAATGATATATTTAAATAAGTGTAAAGAATAAACGGTCAACTGTGCTGTAAAATTTTATAAATATAATCTCCAAAATGGAATAAATTAAATATTCTATTTTTAATAAAATTAATTAAAATACAAACCTGTCGTCGGCCGCATCCATATTTTCCATTTCTGCAACGACTTCTCCGAGCTCATCTTTGAGTTGCTGAAACAGAAAAAAAAAAAAAAAATGCTTATAAATCTCATACCGAAAATAGAATGAATCATATTAATAAAAAACAAATAATATTTAACTAGTGAATTATCCTTAAGTAATTTATCAAGGGTGCATTTAAATGACCAATGAAAATTACAAATCTAATATTATTTAATTTATATTTAATAGCTATTATTAATTTAATTTAATACTTGTTAGTTATTATTAATAACTAGAGATGAAAAAATTAAGTCGATAAAGTTAAAAGGAATATAAAAAAAAATTGCTATTTGCAAGCCATTATAGAAATAATTGTATCCTGCTATGAAAACACCAAGTGTCCACAAACAGAATGGTATAGACTAACAAGAGCAGGAGCGAGGAACCACAAATAAGAAGGCTATTGTATCTATTCTCCCTCGTGTAGCAAGTATATATTAGCTATGCTTTGCCCAACCATCAAACCTTCCACACTTTCTTATTTTTATACTAAACAATAATACACAGCACCCTACATTATTGAGGCACGAGTCGAATGAAATTCCAATACAATACAAATGTAAAATACCCTCCTTGTCAAAGTATGCATATTTTTAATATGTACCAACAGGATAAACAGTGCAAAGAAGTTAAATAAGACATCTGATATGTTAAAACACCACTTTCAAACCGATTTAGGGCGAACTAAATCCACATTAAAATATGTCGATTAAAAAAAAAAATTGATTAGCATAATTTTCTTGAGCAATCTATACCAATTGAAAACGTTAATATCGCAAGAAACACGTTTTATATAAAGAAATAACGTTTTCGTATATTCCCAAATTCCGAAATCGTCCTATCAAGTGAAACTGCTGAAGATAAGAACGTACAAGAAATTACAACTACCGTTTTATTTTCAAGCTGAAGATAACAAATTATAAACTTGGTGGAGTTAACTACATTAAAATGTATAACTTAAAAAATATATAATGCTTACTACCGGTAGCGGATCAAGGATTTTTTTTAATTTAATGTATTTATGAAATGATTCTGGAAGAAAAAGAATTACATAAAACGATGTTTAAGTGCTCCTTAAAGGGATAAAACAAAAAAAGAGATAAAAAAAAAAAAATAGACCTTATCACAGAAATAATTATACTTTAAGGGATAATTATTTCTTCTCAATGTGCTTATATTTATTAGCTATATATGTATACGTTATAATTGAAAAAGAGCAGGTACAGTTAATCATATGTACCAATGAAAATATATATATTTTTACATTTTGAGATAGGGGACAGGATTATGTGGCATAGACAAATGGAAAATTTTGTTGAATTTTTCAGACTCGAAAAGCTCTGTATCGTAGAAGTACATTGAAAACCGAAGTTTTCGGAATACAATTAGATTATATATCAATACTTACCTTGCCTAGCACTGGAGATTAGGATATGTTAAAAAAGTATAATAAATAATGTTTTTTTTTCATCCGTAACTCAGTAACGCTAAAATCAGACATGGCCTCTCCAAAATCGGGTGCCGCTATCATACATTAATTATTAAGCAGGTAATGAAGGTGGATCGTATGCAGGATACAAAATATAGTGGGTGGCTAAATAAAGTATACTTTTCATGTAATGTAATGAAATTAGGTTTACAAATAATTAATTATTTCAATAAAAATTGATTTCAACAAATATTTATTTAAATGGACATTAGTCGAAAAAAGAATCAGAAGCATATAAACAATTTTTGCTAGACCTCTAGAGATAAGTTTTAATTGAAATAAATTAATTGACCCAAATGGGAATGGAACCTACACCGTTCTGTGACAATCACCCAAGCACGAAGGTAAAACCATTTTTATCTTACTTAGATCGCAACAATAACAACAAGAAACAAAGAAATCCGTCGATGGGACAATTTAAAAATAATTTAACGTATTACGGAAGTGATATGTCATGACTCTGAACATTTCAGTGAACAAACAAATATTCATTACACTAACTACGCTGGTAACAATGCCATGGATCTCACTCAGAGAATAAATTAGAATCATTTTAGTAATTCAATACTGTATCAATTAACAGTGTAACGGTTATAATGACGTGTTAGCAACTATAGAATCGGATTTCATTGTTTCTCATTTAAATGTTGTAACTATCAGTAAATGCTTAAATCAAACCTCGTGACTTGATAACATTCAGAGGAAATCCAATTTAATATTTACAAAGGGCAACAAAATACGAGAAATCCGTTGCTACTTTCTTTATTTTATTTCAAGAAATTAATTTGAAAATGAAAATAACTTTTAAGTTATTTTAAATAACTTTTAAGCGCAACATGTTCAAAGGAAGTAATATAATTGTTAAAGACCATTTTAACAGAGAAAATTAAATATATTAATAAATGTATATAAACTACAGACACGCAGATTAAGTCATAGATAACAACCAAGTGGGTTAAACAACATTATTTCTCATGTTCCGCATTTTAAACATCTTCGTCATGGACTGTTTTTATCAAAAATTACGGCAACGCGAATCATAACGGTGCTTCGGTATATATATCACAACGGTATATATATAGTGTAATTTATAATACCAGATTTATTAAAATACACTTTTATTCCTCAAAAATCTTGTCAATGAATATTCCTTATTAAAATAAATAAATCCAATAATAATAATAATAAATAATAATAATAAGGCTTAGCGAACGCGAAGGTTCGATGCCGACACCACCAATCGCTTGTTACACAGCTCCCTCCACCGTTCGCCGTCCAAGCCCAGTCCCTTCAGATCGGCTTTAATGCAATCTTCCCACCTTCGCTTCGGTCTACCGCTCAGACGCCTACCATTCGGCACAGCAAATATTAACCTTTTAGGAATTCTCTCGTTACTAAGCCCAACAACTTTACAAGCCCATTTGATTCGCCGCGATGAAATTACCTCAATTATATTACCCGGATATAGCTCACGCAATTCGGCGTTGTGTAACCGTCTGAACTCTCCGGTTAACTCATCCTTCTTCGGTCCGAATATTCTACGCAATACTTTATTTTCAAAAACCTTAAGACGCTGCTCATCCCTTAATGTAAGCGGCCAAGTTTCGCATTCATAAAGAACTGTAGGCAAGATAATTGTTTTATAGATTCTAATTTTTAAGTTCCGGGACAAGAGGCGCGAACAGAGTAGTTTTGTTACAGAAAAATAACAAGCATTTCCCGCCTTCAGTTTAACCTTAATCTCTTCTTCAATTTCGTTTTTTCTAGTTATCGTAGAACCTAGATACCTAAATTTATCTACTTGTTCAAACATATTACCATCTATATCGATATCACCAGTAGTATCGCCATTTTTGCAGCTAACCATATATTTTGTTTTATCCACGTTGATTTCGAGTCCTAGTTCTTTACCGGCTTTCATTAACGTTGTCGTATTTAGTTTTGTAGTTTCAACGTCTTCGCTTAACAGTACCAGATCATCAGCACGACCCAGCACGGATAAAATAAATCCAATACAAAATTAAAATATAAAATTATTGTAATTATCTATACTGTATTTTATCAAAAATATAGGAATGCGTTGGTTGTTTAGCAGTAGCTACTATGTATTTAATACATTTTTTTATATAGTTAGATTTAATATTGGTTACTCATCTGGTTTTGTTTTGAAGGAAACAGCTGTGCCTAACAATTTTATCTATAAGGAAGAATGATTAACGAAAATACCAAACAGGTAAATAAAATTCATAATTATTTTTACAGTGAAATATGTAGGTGTCATTACATTCTGTATTAATGCCAGAATATATTTTTATTTAAAGCACTTCCATTTGTTTTAGTTTATTTTGTTGTATAAATATTTTTTTATAGTTAGTTTTTTCAATATTTATTTAATTGTCGTCTATTTATTTATATTTCTTTTATATATTTTTTTCGATTCGTTTCATGAATGGTTTTAATGTACCCTTAGAGGCATAATACGTATTGCCCTTGAACGTGGCAGATTGTATCATTATTTTTCCAACAAGAAAGAACTCTCAACGCACTTCAAGTGAAGTAACTGTCTATGAAGAAAGAAAAAAAAAAAAAAACCTTTCAAGAACCAATTTTAGTAACACCATACATACAGAGACTATTTAACATGAAATGAAGCTCAATAACCCTGGATGTGGCTTGAGCCAGCCGTTAGGCACGGGCAATTCCCTCTTGTTTTTCACAGCAGATCTCCGCTCAAATGAAAATGAAAGCGTAAAGAATCGATTTTCCTTGAGTAACTTATAAAATTGTGAAAGGGAAAATGTTGCATGCAACTCCTCATGATCATTGAACGCTCTTCTCCAGTTCAACTGATATGCCACATGCTTATATTAATTCCCCTCAATATATATATACGGCAACAAGGCTTCACGTACCTTTTAAACATGATTTAATATATATATTTTATATAATGTTTCTTTTTATAGTTAAGAAACGTATATTTAAGAGTGCGATAATCTTAACAGCGTTATAACATTTCTTTTTCTCTTTATGTAAACTTATGAATAAAATTATGCTACTTGGAAATAATAAGACCTTAATTTAGGCTATGTACTTAGAGAGGACTTTAATTAGGAAGCTGCACCCACGCAATCCTAGGAGGAGAAACTGCAATACCTTACGAAAATTGGAACAGTTCCAAGCTAGCGCGATAAAGTAGCAACCCGGAAACCAACTAAAGTCTCGGGCAGGCCTCCGCAATTACCGACATTATTTATTATACCATCGGATAACAACCAACTATTTTAATTTCCTTTTCATGTTGGCACAATTTCGCTTTCGAAATAGGATCGATCTATAATTACTTATGAAAATATACCAATATTTAAAAAAAAAAAAACGAATTCCGGGTATAGTGTAATATTTTGAATAAATCAATTCATATGTAAGCAATTTTTGGTTAAATATGTTGCCGCTGAATACGTTGAACTACAAAAAAAATGATAGTCAAATTTTATTAAATAGTAATGGAAGAAGAAAAAAAAAAAAAAAAGAGAAGGAACTAAAGTGAACTTGTTTCCACTGATCGGAAAACATTTCCCAAACGTTGAACAAACTGTTAAGAAATGTAATAAATATATATATATATATATATATATATATATATATATATATATATATATATATATATATATATATATATATATATATATATGTATATATATATATATATGTTTTATATATATATATATATATATAACAGAAAAAAAGAAGTTTTAAATGATAAACAATAAGAAATTATAAATATCTAGGACCGATTCTAGGTTACAGCAGTTCTTTCAAAGATTAAAAAATTGGGGCTCTAAATACCAAAACACAATTTAGATACATATTTTTAAAATATCGATATGAATATTTTATATATATATATTTTTTTATGAATATTTTATATATATATATATATATTTTCGGTTGTCGCTACAGACCTTGCAGATCTTTGGTCGCGAGATGTGGTTAGAAAATCTAGACCACATCCTCACTTCTGATTTAAGTCCTACGCCCCGTTGGTGTGAATTACCTCCAGTAGGCTGACGGTCTCATAAACCCGGGGGGGAGGGGTCTCAGGCAGCGTGGCTTTTCATGGTGGACGGTCACCCATCCAAGTGCTAACCACGCTCGGCGTTGTTAAACTTGGTTACCTATTGCAAGCGCCTTAGCCCGCACGGCTATCCCAGCCCCTATATATATATTATTAATTATTCCTACCTATATTTCTATCTAAAACAATATGAGACATGGTTGCCTTAATGAAATCAAGATATAATTATTTTTTCTATAGATTATTTGGATGATAAAAAAAATTTAGGTGTAACTAAACATTTTAAAACAAGTAGCTACAAATACAATAGACCGGGACAACAGTCTCCTTTACAAGTGTTTTCTCGCCAGGCATGCGTCCAGCTCTTTATTTAGTAGATCTATTTGTGACTGTTATATAATGAACACTGTTCAAAACAGGACTGTTTTAGTTCCAAATCACGTTAAAATTAAAACTAAAGAGAAAAACTTACGAACATTATGTATGCTTAAGTATACCTTCCGAAAATAAACAAAAATAATTATTCAAAAATCGAGTTCAGACATTTTCAGAACTCGTCTAGACAAGTGATTCTCATTTTATATTCGCTATTCAAGCTAAAAGAAGTTAAAGTCATCTTTGATCATTTTTTTATTTCATGGATTCTTAATTTTTAATTTAATACACTATGTTGTTGTTTGTTGGACTTAAATTCTCTGCATAACCCAAGTAAGAAAAAAAAAAAAATTTGTTAATTAAAATTTATCACTGGTGTACCTTTCTTAAATTGATAAAGAGACCAATTAGCTTGAGCAGGTTAAATGTATATTAATCTATTAATAAATCTGTGGATATTGTTGAGCGTAGATCTAATTTTTTTTTTTGGTTGCCAATAAAAAAATATTGGAAAATTACAAAATGCGGGACATTTTAGGTTATTCTTCATCAGAGCACGGGAAAGAACACTGAGTAACTGTTTAAATAAAGAAGATGAGTTCTAAAATAGTAAACGGAAATGTTAGAGAAGAACCTAACGCACATAAAACTAATCAGGTAGAAAGTTTCTCTTTTATAAGGATTTCAAGTTACTAATTTATGTACAGGTTTGGTTCAACTTCCATTAAGGAGTTGGGTTAAGTTTTGCAGTTGTCCACTGCTACTCCACGACAAAGTTCTATACACCTATAAACCTTATTAGTAAACTAAGTTGAAGAAAGAAAAAAAATGCAGCCGATTATCCCAAATACAGACTTAGATGAATAGGAATCGACTGACGGCAAGAGCTAACTGGAGTGCCATACTGACACAGATAGTTTTTCCTCTTGGCCATATGCATCTCCACCACTGGCATTGAAAGCTTTCTATCAACCATTACCGGCAGAGCACTTCTTTTAACAGTGAAACCAGGAAACCCAGTTTCTAGGAGAGTAAACGAACATCATTGCCTTTTTTGTTATGGTATGAATAAAGAGTGGATAGAAATCAAATTGCAGAAAACCTTTACGTTTGAAATTACACTTTTTTTTTTTTTAATTTTATTGAAATTTACAACTGTATTACATTAAAAATACAACAGGTAAATGTGATATTGGCAACGTGACATGTAAAATATGAATAGAAACTACCCATTGGTAGAATTCAAATTAAAGTTCTATATTAGAAGATCCCGAGGCCATCTTCTTTTCAGACGTCTCGGAGGGTTGTCAGGGTTAGAGGAGGAAGCAATGTTTGAAACAAGAGGGTCCGGATGGTTCTGCAGTTTGTTATGGAAGGATAGGTATCTGGATTGGGCCAAATCGGAAACATATGGAACATTAAGGTCTTTATGGATGATTTTGTTTGTGACAAAGTAAGGAGCGTTGAGGATTTTACGAAGGATTTTGGATTGTAAGGGTTGGATACGAGAGGAATTCGATGGCTTAGTGGAGCCCCAGAGCTCAATTCCGTAAGTCCAAATAGGTCTTATTATTGTCATATAAATGAGTCGTTTGTAATTGAGTGAAACCTTAGAGCGTTTGTCTAGTAAGTGTTGGAGTAGTCGGAAACGTCGAGCAGTTTCTTGTTCGTTTCAGTCTTCTATGAGGATTCCATGTGAGTCGTTACACTTTTTTAAATTATATCTTTAACACATAAAAATAAACTATAGGGATGTATTCGGGGTCAATAGTATATTCAGCAAAAAAGTTCAATTTATTTTCCCCTTTACTCTTTATCTGACTGTTTCAGACGTACCAGGAGGGCGGAGGGAGTTTAAATAATATGTGTACTCAATCTTCACGGTTTAATGGAGTGGTATTATAACTGCCGCTGCTCGCCCCTCTGCCGTGCTTATTCCACTCCTTACTTGTAGGAAAGCATCAGAAGAAGCGAGTATATATCTTCTGCCGCATTGCATAGGCTACATAGTGGAGAGTCTGCCACTCCTATTTTATGAAGATGTTCCTTCAGATAGTCGTGTCCGGTGACCATACGAAATTCGCATCCTTCCTCGTCACGTCAACTGGTACCCTTTCCTCCTCAACTAGCACTTAGCTCCATTGCTTCCCAGTTGTAGTTATTTTTTAGAGATTCCTTCAATACAATCTGTTTTGCCTTTTTTATTTCTCTCCTAAACCTTTGGAATATCTGCCTGCTGCTCTAATAAATTATATATAATAATATCTGGGTGCATATTATGTAATAAATTATTCTGAGTAGGAATAATTATAATCCCAAACGGGAGCCTATGAAGAGGATGAAAGACCTTAGCCAAGAAGAAAGAAGACTGGTAGGTAATGACGGCCCCAAAGAACCGGTAGTAGAGGACGGGGTAATTTTCTGCGGGGGCCACTTTATACTGCGCCTCTGGTCGGCACAATTCTCGATCCAGCACGACTGCATTTAGCTTAAACCCTGCGGATAACGTAACAGAAACGGCTCGGAGTAAAACATGCAATACTTGTCTGAAAGTATTATTTACAGTATTAATGGTCTAACTTCAAAGAAAATCAGTCATTAAGTTTAAATAAAATACACAGATAAACAGTATAAGTATTTTAAGAAATAAGCCATCTAAATTTAGCTAAACTAACGGCGGAGATAGTTTCATATTCTCAATATTTCTCTCTTCTACTTCGGTGCATAATATTTTCCAATTTATTTATTTATTATAAGCCACTTTACACTAATTTTTAATTTGGTCAACTTAATGACTAGAACATATTAATTACGACGTTTTGGCTCGTCGAGCCATTTTCAAGTCTAAAAGAAGTTCCTCTACTCCTATAAGAATAACTAGTGACTGAATAGAAATGAGACCGACAACATGTGGGTGACACATGATAAGGTAATTTTAACATATATGAATCTTTTAATAAAGAAGGAATTGTGTAATAATGATGTGATAAAATAGTTAAAGGTGGACATAATTCATAATGAAATATTTCATTATGAGTAGACGCATGTAATTCGCATAAGTAAAATGGGTAGGTACATGATCGGTAATTATGTATACAAAATCTTTGTATTTTGATATCTTTATATATTTATATCTTTTTAGTAAATTCCAATCCACTTACCACTTACTTATCTACTGCCACAAATCCACATAATCCGCCCAGAAGACTGCTGATCCGCATTATCTTTTTCATTGTGTGTGTATGTAATTATGATATTATGTATGTGTTATTTTACTACTGTTTTTTTTTTTTTTCCTTTTTGTTTTGTTATTACTATCATTTTTTTTTATGCTATCATTTCTTCTCCTTGATATCATATTTACTGAATACCGAGGTAGATGGCAAATTTATTGTGAGCCAGGAATATGTTAACTAATAAATAAATAATTAAAAATATTTTGAAATACGTAAAATTTTTAGAAATGATAGTAAATTGAAACATTTTCTTTTAGACTTGAAGACGGCTCGACGAGCCGAAACGTAGTAATTAAGATGTTGTAGTCATTAAGTTGACCAAATTAAAAATTGGTGCGAAGTGGCTTATAATAAATAAATTGGAAAGTATTTATAATACAATAACATTACAAGCTGTGTCAATGAAAGACAATTGTAATATACAAAGTGGATCAAAGAAAAACTGAATTAGGTATCAACAAACGGCAAAAGAATTATGTTAATTAGAAAAAATACAATAATAAGTATTATTGTATTTTTTCTAATTAGTATTTTTAACGATATTAAAACAGTACATAGGAACCAGGAGGATTATACATTTTAAAAAACATTTTTGTAATAAAGTCCTACGTTTCTAACCTTTTTTTTATATATGTTCTTAAAAAATTATATTAAATGGGAAATAAACATCAATTGACCTTAGATATAATTTATCTTAAATGAATTTTACTAGATTCTAATGTGTTCGTTTGTTTGAGACTAAGAAAAAAAAACTAATGTTTTATACTGACTTCTAAGCGAAATCAACACAAGTTTCAAATAAAAGTTATTAAAAATTATAGTTCTGTAAAACCTCTACTTGAAAGTTTAATGGGGGATAAGTTCCAAAATAAAAATCACATTGAAACTGGTTAAAAATAAAAGTTAAAATTACATTTGTCTCTTATTTCTTATTTGTCTTGTATTTTAAGTCCGTTGATTTTTAATTTTTATCACGTCTAGCAGGGAATCTCGACCGTTATTTTAAATGCTTAATATGAGCTGGCTGCTGTGGTTGATATCCAAACACAAATCTTTATTTTTCCTAGCCTTTTCTATTAACTTATCAATTTAACAATAACATGTTATTGGTTGTCAAAAATACAGTCGCCTGGCCATAATAAAATCATACAATATAAGTATAATAAAATCGTATAATTAAAAAAAAAAAAATTAATTTCGAAATCATATTCAAAAATTAAAAACTATTGTACCTGATAAACAGTTAACTGTACCTGAGTGAAAGCCGGTGTAATACTTAATGACGAGCAAAAAAAAAAAAAAAATAATAAACTAGTTACAGCTAAGCAACTCCAATAGAGGAAAATAAAACACGTGCTCATGGTGACCTTTTTCTAGGTCCACGCCTCATTATAGGATGTGGATCGACGAGCGATGCTCATGAAGGCCAAGGTGTCCAACTAGCTAAGGTCACTGGAGATAGTAAGAACCCATTGCGGATCATCGGTTTAATCCTCCGAATCTCCAGGTACCGATCAACGGGGGTCTATTTTTAAGAGAATAAAGGAAAGCGGTAAATAATAGATATGTCATTGTTTGGTAGGTCAGGGAGGCAGGTGTCCATTCCTCTTAAGGTCGATAGCGAAAGAACTTAACCCCTCCCCCTCCATCCAAAATATTTTATTGCTCACCTTATTTTAAATAACAGAGCAAGCCAAGAAAGAATTAGAAACATCGTAGATCATATACAATTACTCTTTAATGCGGTACGTTTCATGTATTTCCCCATGTCCCCCAGTCAGAAAATTCATAATTCCGTAGAAATTTGCACCCTCAAAAATTCCAAAACCCGTCAAATTATGGCACCATAAAAAATTTGGATGGCGCAACTTGCTCCATGAAACCTCCTTCTGGGCACTCCTGAGGTGAGGATATAAAATACTATAAGTAGTAAAATATCATCACCTGTAGCTTTGTATTTCAGTTATTTTATCAACCCGTAACGCCAAAGATGATGTCGGCGGCATATTTTGCTAAATCACTTATAAAACTGAAGCAAATTGAACCAAATACAAAGCTCCTGAGCATAAAGGAGGGATGACGTTTTAAAAGAACCTGTCAAAAACAGACTTCCACATTTATGTCGTCCGAATTGTAGGAAACCCTACGCATTTTAATCTCGACCATTATTCCCAACCATTCCAAGAGCTAAATTGGAACAGCATGCAGGCGGAACATTATTTCCACATGCATTATAGAATGTTGAAGGTTGAACCTCCATACACAGAATGTAATGTCAATACACACACCTGCAACATTTCTTTGTTGGAAAGAACGGAATACACGGAAAGTATTGCCACACCCTTTTTACACATCGGATCTCGCACAAAACACATCCTGGTTCCTGAGTTATTTTCTGCGAATATAAGACTCATATGTTCACTCTTAATTGCCCGAAGTTTAATAAATTAATTATTTCTGATAGTAAAATTAATTCAATTTCTTAATAAAATGCAATTTATTTCCCGCAGAAAAAAAGGAAAGACTTATTTGCTCAGCTAACAAAGTGCTAGAAAAAGGTTACCGACCTTAATATGGGAAAAGAAACCTTTTATGCTTGCAAAAAGTTCAGACTATACCGGCACTCCAATAATAAATTACTGTGTACATTCTGACACGGAAAGGGGTATTTTTAACTGTTGTTTCTTTTACGTTTTCTTCATTTCCAATAATTAATATTTTTTTTAATCAATAACTTCAAATTCAATTTTCGTTTCCCTACATTCATTCAGCTTCTTATTCCGTTATAATTATTGTTTTAAATATATTTTTACTAACTAACTAGTCAACTATTGTTTTATGTATAATTATTTATAATTATACACAATATATTATAATAATATTATACATAATAATTTAAAATATGTATAATTATTTAACTATTGTTTAATGTATATATTGTTTTAAATATATTTTTACTAACTAACTAGTTAACAAAACATAAGCCGCACTACCAATACCATACCAAGTGCATCCGAAAAATAAAAAAAAGGTTTCGAGAACGTTGAGTCATATCAGAAAGTGCATGTCATAACTTTATTCTCTGAACCCAGCTAACAAAAAAATAAAATTCTGAGGATAAAATTCAACCCGGAAAAACCTTCTGATGTGGAATACGATGATACGGTATTGAGCTATTATAAATCACCAGAAATAACTTCATATATGTATAAATGTGCTGTTAGTCATGTGGTTGAATTATTCACTCTGATAAAAAAAAAAAAAAATAAATGAATCCGAAGAAAATTCAAAAGATAATTTCTAAAATTTTGTTTTATATAATATTACAGGCTCATTATATAAATAATTAATATTACCGATTATTTGTATGTGTGTGTACCTTTAATTTTGTCACAATTGGTAAGTGTAACTTCTATAATAAATTTATAAAGAGGTCGTCCTTAGGTTGGTCATTGTCTATTACAAGTGTTCATGATGCCAAATGTTATTTTTGAAGTAGGATAGAGACTGTTCCGTATAAACTATTTTTCCTTTATTTTACTGTTAAGTAAAATTCATGGTAATTATTTATTATTTAACTTCGTAACCAAAACTGTCTCTTTTGCATCAGTTATCCAACTATTTTTCAGACTTCATCCAATTGCTTTATGTCAAATGTTCTAGCATTAAAAAATAAAAGTATTGAGAACATGTAGACTGAAAAAAGAGTTTTGTTTAAAATTAGTGATCGAACAAAAATGGATTATGGTGGAAGTATACACAAAATTTTGATGAATATTATAAAACATGTTTTTGGTATTTTTCTACACAATATTTAAAAAAAAAAAAATGTAAATATCAATTTACTCCAAATACTATTATTGTAAATCTAAAGGTCCCACAGTCCGCATAACGGCAGAACAACCTCCCATTTTATCAATTTACAACTGTTCATTTAATTTTACTACGCTCAAACTGTATAAATATAATATTTATGTATTCTGTTGTTTAGATTGTATTATTTTTTATCGACATAAAATACACAGAACGAAACTGTTGTTTAGACCACAGCATTAATATGGATAAATGGGAAATAATTTTCATCTTAATGAAAAACGCTATACCGTATAAGAAAGAAATTATGTAAAATTAAGAAAAAGCAAATTAGTATCATAGCTTATGTTCCAAATCAAAAACATTTTCCGATAGTTGAGTTCATATCCTTCTAATATATCTATAATATATGTGATAAGGAATTTCTATCATTTGTTTGACTAAAACAAACTGTAACGCTTAGCAATTAAGAATGAAAACTTAAAAAAAAAAAACTATTATGGTCAATAAAATGACATTTTTCTCTTTCCGCTTACAGTTTATTTAATATATATATATAATAATAATAATAATAATAATAATAATAATAATAAGGCTTAGCGAACCCGAAGGTTCGATGCCGACACCACCAATCGCTTGTTACACACCTCCCTCCACCGTTCGCCGTCCAAACCCAGTCCCTTCAGATCAGCCTTAATGCAATCTTCCCACCTTCGCTTCGGTCTACCCCTCCGACGCCTACCATTCGGCACAGCAAATATTAACCTTTTAGGAATTCTCTCGTTACTAAGCCCAACAACTTTACAAGCCCATTTGATTCGCCGCGATGAAATTACCTCAATTATATTACCCGGATATAGCTCACGCAATTCGGCGTTGTGTAACCGTCTAAACTCTCCGGTTAACTCATCCTTCTTCGGTCCGAATATTCTACGCAATACTTTATTTTCAAAAACCTTAAGACGCTGCTCATCCCTTAATGTAAGCGGCCAAGTTTCGCATCCATAAAGAACTGTAGGCAAGATAATTGTTTTATAGATTCTAATTTTTAAGTTCCGGGACAAGAGGCGCGAACTGAGTAGTTTTGTCACAGAAAAATAACAAGCATTCCCCGCCTTCAGTCTAACTTTAATCTCTTCTTCAATTTCGTTTTTTCTAGTTATCGTAGAACCTAGATACCTAAATTTATCTACCTGTTCAAACATATTACCATCTATATCGATATCACCAGTAGTATCGCCATTTTTGCAGCTAACCATATATTTTGTTTTATCCACGTTTATTTCGAGTCCTAGTTCTTTACCGGCTTTCATTAACGTTGTCGTATTTAGTTAATATATATATATATATATATATATATATATATATATATATATATATATACATATATATATATATATATATATATATATAAGTTGCATTATGCACTCCTAAGAATAAATGAGTAATAATTGAATAAAATATTATTTAAAAATAAACTTAAAAGTCTGATAAAACATAAAAACAGATATTTCTAGGTATATGATTCATACTTGTAAGAATTCCAACGGTAATTAAATTGTTTTTTCATTCTTCAGCTTCATATTATAATTTCTACAGAAATTCTAAACATAGATTGTTAGATCAAAGATGTATTGTAAGAATGCTAATTATGACAACTTATGAGTTTAGACAGCAGCATTAATATTGATAAATGAGAAATGATCTTCATCGAAATAAAGAATGCTATAACAGTATAAATGAAATCATGTAAAATCCAAATAAAGCAAATTATTATGAAGCAAATGAAAAATATTTTTTGGCAGTTGAGTTCATATGCTTCCGATATATCTACAATATATGTGATAAGGAATTTCTATCATTTGTTTAACTAAAACAAACTGTAACACTTAGCAATTACGAAATTAAACAGTCTAGTTGGTACGAATTTTTAATTACTAAAAAAATCTATACATCGCGCTTTATTGCTAATTTATATAATTATATAATTAAAATAATTCTTATTGCCAATTTGTAACCGTTATAAATGAGAAATAATTCTGAAAATATGAAGTGTGCTGTCTTCGTTACAGTTCGTTCGGCTTTTTTAATACGTAAGATAAAATATTGCAACGTCACTGAAACCGATTTTATTTAATGGAGATACTAAAAACCCGAAATATACAACTAATTTAATCTAGCTGTTTGAGAAAAAATATACTTTAATATAATTTGGTAGTGTATATAGGTACGTATGTGTTCTTTTTATTTATTTATTTTTAGGTTATTTATACTTATTTATTGTATATATATTATTTTTCTGTATAATTTATTTTTTTTTTATTGTACATAGGGTGTGAATGTGACCTCTGAACACTATTATAAATGTCCTTTGGGACAGATTGTAATATTTTCAATAAACAAGTTTAAAAAATAATATATATATATAATTTAATCTATCGCATAATATTACATGTGTGACCTCTTTAAGAGATTTAACTGTGATGGGGGAATACATAGTTTTTTTTTTTAACACAGTTCCAGAATGGTACTAAGTATTGGTACAAGAGTTGCGGAACGGTTACGTAGAAAATAGCTGACTCGACATTTACTGGTAAAAGTAAATCCTCTGGCTGCAGCGCAGGCTGCATTCCCTCCGAGCCAAGGCCTGCGGCTCCACAGTCAACTGTGCACATTCTACCTCGAGGCCGATCGAGGCCGCGGGGCTACTGTCCCCGTACATCTTCCTTCTTATGCCGCTACTGGAGTCCTAACGGTACCCGCTAGTGAATGTCTCTCTTATCTTCTTAACCCTTTTAGATAAAAACCTTCTAAATTAATTTATTTATTAGAATTTACGACATCAGAGTTGCAGTAAACGTGTCTTATAACTAAAATGAAAACTGTATACGTCGATGAACGACCGAAAATTGGAGTGCAAAGGAAGCCTTGCGGCAGGGTGACAAAAATCGAGCGACATTGCATTTTCAAGTTGAATAAGAAATATTTGACACTGCTATGCTATATGATAGTTCGAATTCATAATATCAAATGATGTGGTATTTATGGTCAAATATATCACTTAAAATCAGCCAACTTGGCCAGTATTTCAAATAAAGTATTTTAAAATACTAAATAAAATATACTTTTTGTATTTTAGAAGTAAAATTTACAATATATTGTTATTAACTGCATTTTCTTTTTTAAATAAAAAATACAATAAAGTATTTGCATTTTATTTCCAAGATACTAAAATACTACAAAAGTATTTTATTTTTTAGTTAGAATACACAAAATAAATTGCCAAACAGAGAAGGTTCTTTGTATTATATACTGATCGTCCACCAGGAAGTGTTTTTAAATTGTATTGGTTTTTCGTAATTAAAATAAAAAAATACTTAGAGTATTTTGTATATGAAATAATATTTTTGAAAACAAAATGGTATTTTAAAATAATATTTAAAATACATTTTTCCAAGGTCTGCTTAAAACACTGTCGTATAAAGAAGTATAAAACATTAATTTTACCGCTCCTGAAAAAATTCTGGTTACTCCATATTTTCAGGTTCCATAGATGAGGTTTCACTAGCCTTCTAGGTAAGAAAATTTATCAATAATAAGGGAATATAGATAATTAAGAATAATATCCCGAAATGCTATCTATTTTGTGTGACCCCTTCAAAAATATATATATATATATATAAATAATAATTATTCAACCAGTTAAACTCTACACGAAGATGTTTTAAAAAGTTAACTAATACTGTTTGAAAATGTATTTTTTTCCTTTTTAATACTATAAAATATATTGTAACTAAATAAACAGTAATCGTGCCCTTAACGAAAAAATAATATTTCATATGAATATTTAAGGCAATGTACTGCCTTATCAGTAATTATTGAGATAAACTCCTTTTTATTTCATCAATTTTTTTATGTTTTGTTTATTTTATCATTTTGTTTTCATATTATTAGCAAGCTATGTATAACAATAGACATGAAATAAAAAAGGATAAATTATTCTTTAATTATTTGTGAAATTTCCATTTACTGTGAATTTTAAGAAAAGCACTTTCATCCTACTAACACGCTTACACAAGTTTTCAGGGATGGTAAAATTTTCGTGTAGAAAGAATAACACACTTATTGATTTTGTAGGAGTACCGGGGGAGGGGGGAAGCAACCATGAGAAAATTAACAAAATAAAAAGTAAAATAAAATAAAAGAAATTTCTAAATGTAAAGGTAAAAATTACTAAGCTGGCAAAAAAAATTACAGAAATTTAAATTAAAAAGGATGAAAGTATTTTGTAAAATTCTGATAAAACTAAAAAAGGAGTTCAAATAAAAAAATATTCAAATCAAATCAACAATAATATTTTCGAAAATTAAAATTTAGTCAATGCAATATAAACTATTATGAATAACAATTGAAATATAACGGATTGCCAATCTATCGCTAGCCTGTCCGATTAATCATATACTAACGTAAAAAATTTTCAATCTTTTGATATTTAATCCAAACATAAGCACAGGAGAAGGGATTGTATAGTTTCAATTGCTAAAAGTCAATAACATTTAAAAAACAAAATATTATTTGATCATTAGGAACGCAGCCCAAAATCCAAGTGACCATTAATTCAGTCAAGTCCTTTTTGTATTCTCCAGACAGCGCAATGAAATAATGCGACATGTACAAAAAATTAAGTAATTTAATGCCTTATCAGTAATTAATGAGATAAACTCTTATTTATTTCATCAATTTTGTTTTCATATTATTAGCAAACTATGTATCGCCATAGACATGGAATAAAAAAAAAAAAAGAATTATTGCTGAGCTAACTATTGATTATATAGAATATTCCTTTTGATGAAAGATATATACTTTATCGACGAAACTCTTATCTTGTTGAAGCTAAACCGACTCTTTATGCTAAAACGGTGCCTAATCAGCAAAGAAAATCGTCGTAAGCTCTTTTGTCTTCAGCCGCGATCCGCAAGAATCTGCTGATTTCAAGTGGAGTCTATCTCTGCCTTTTCACTTCCCTTCAATAACAACTGAGCCTTTGAGAGAAAATAATTTTTTTCACAAGTTACCTTGAATAAATAAATTTACTAGAAATAATATCACTCTCAGCTCTATCTTAAACATAGATGTAAAAATTAAATAAGTACAACCTGGATGTATTTGAAAATAGATTTAGAAACATAACATTTACATAACTTTAACATATGCAGACCACTATAAAAAACAAATTTAAAATCTGGAGCGGTGAGCGAATCACACAACTATCACTTGCAACCATACTTATGGATATTAACACCCCCCAAAACCCCTGTGTGGTCAGTACTATATCTAACTGTTGGGATATGGTTGCTTCGAAAATAAATATGGAGAACAGAGATTGTTTTATTGCAGTTAATTTTTTTTTAACAGTTTTAAAACATATAATTTCTATTTGGAAAGTAAAATTACTTATGAATTTTTTAAATGGATTTCTTGGAAGGGATCTGTGATCGTGTGTCGACTTCGTCTGAATGCTCAACGGACAGCTGAATAAAAATTCACAATGCAAATATTACTCCGTTAAGATCTTTTTTTCCAGTATTTATTTTTTTAAGTTTATACTTCTGATTTTTTTTTTTTTATTCTGTTTATATTTATAATTTCTGTTGTTTTTTAAATCCTGTCTATACTTTTAATTTCGATTTTTTTTTTTAATCCTGTTTATATTTATAATTTCTGATTTTTTTAAACCTGTTTATATTTATAATTTCTGATGTTAACAATCGCAAGGACCAAAATATAAACCAGATTCAATAAAATATAATATTTATATTATTTGTCATTTTAGATCAATATAAACAAATAAATAAATAAAAAGAAACTATTGTTAGGATATAGTTGACAAATTACGAAATAAAGCCTTAAAACTATTGGACAAGTCTAATCGGCAAAATAACAAATATTAAACAGTATGAGTAAAACAACTGACTCGAATAAGAACTACGTATTTTAGAGGATATATTTTACTAAGGAACATATCACAATAATATTTAAAACAATTTTACAATTATATGAGTGGCCTCATATCAAAGACGGACATCTGTCATGTTTTTTTAAAGTTGAGAAAAAGCCACTTTTTGTAACATAACCAATTCTAGTGATTTTTTTTCATGATTAAACTTGAATATTATTAAATAAAATCATCAGAAACAGTTTGAGTTGAACCAATAAAACAAATTATTTGTTTTAATATTGAATATTAATATTAACGTTTTCTTTACTTTCTGAAAATGACAGATGCCGGTCTCTGATATGAAGCCACTCGAAGACAACCACCTTGCATATTCGGATTACCTACAAAAGAACGAATATATTTTTTAATACCCTCAAGACTCTTGAAAATGGTTCATTAAAAGTGTGGTTATGGTTTTCGTGAGCGGAATAAGACTTAAGTAGAATCGGAGTAAGTAAATGAAGTTTTAAGCCTGAGAGTGAAGAGGGCAAAAGGAAGTTAGGAGGGAAGGTTGTGTTGCTATGGAGAATCCATTTCAAGCCTTTATATCTCAATACCCCCAGCTACGCTACCCCGTCGTCCGAATTTATTGAATTTTTTCCAGATTGTTTTGCGAGTATAGCCATCATGTTTAATATAAGGTTATAAACCTTCTAAAAATTAAGAGGCATATTTTATATAAATACATTATATACCAACTTAAAATTATTACACATTTGTATTTTGTAATTATTAATATTTTTTAACCATGACTAAAAATGATTATAATAATTATAAGCAGCCTTACATGATTTCAAATTTAAGGCTGCTTTAATTCGAATTAAAACATTTGGTTAAACCAAATGTGACATAGTATCCAGACACAAAGAAATGAGACTTAGTATCCAACAGCTTATAACAACAGGTTATATATATTTATGAGTCAATGTAATTGAACGCAATATAATTAAGGTGTACCGCACACTGGTCAATAATATTGAGTCAATATTATATCAGTTAAGATCATGCTTCCACTAAAGAGATTTCCAAAGAGTAATCTTTCTTTTTTGTGGGAATGAATTATTATGGATTATTCATTATTATGAATTTCCTAATACTTCAATTGCCTTGGCTTTAGTATTAAAAATAAATGTGTTCTTTGTAATGTTTATTTTGTTCCTTGACAGTAGAACGTTTGTTGTATCAAATTGTTTTTTTCTTGTTTCTTAATTATTTAATATTTGAAAAAAAGTTTTGTATTAAAAATCAAGTTTTGAACATAAAAGTAACTCAGAAACAATTAAATGGCATAAAATACCGGCATTTTGTCCTTTAAAAAATGTAGAGGGGATTCTTCTTTTCTTTTCCCCAAAAAAGTAACCCCCACCTACCCAAACATATTGCCATTCAATTGTAAAAAAAAATAGGGGTGATCCTCCCAAAAAAATTAAAGTAAAAAAATTCAGAAGGAGGAGGATTACCCATCTACTCCAAAAAAATTTAAAGTAAAATAAAACATTTCCCACCTATCCCATTTTACCTTATAAAAAAATCGGCGAAAGAAATATAAATCACCTTATACAAAACAAACAATAGGACCTACCAAGAACATTAAATAATGCCGTTGCCAATAGAGGTAACAAATAACTGTAATTATATATTCAATGTTGTTGCTGCCCAAAAAGAGCGACAACAAAAATGAACAAATAAAAAGACAATTTGGGTCAGTTACTTGTTTCAATTTTATTATAAAGTTAAATAATTTAAGTTTAATGGAAAACAAAGCCTTGAAGATTTATGAGGTTTTATAAACTTTAATAAATACGAAAGAATTCGCGGTGCCTGAGCATGTTGCGGCAGCACTCAAGCACTCTCGAGTCAAATGCAACATCCCGACCTAACTCCGGCATAGAGGAAGGGGAGAGTGTGTTGGGGTAAATTTCATTTTATTTTGTAGCAATAATAAATTTTAACTTCCCAACTCTAGCAAGAGAATGTTGCTAACAAATACCATAGGGTAGATGGTTATACCGATATACTGATTCATATTTCATACCAATCAATTCATGTGCTTAACAGTTTATATTACTATATTATAGTTAATTAACTAATAACAATAAATATATGCTCCAAACCTTTGAGGGATGGATCGAAACAAAGATGGGTGGGTAGAGGTGATACTTACAAGCACGCTAAGCAACTGGTCTGGGAAGGAAGACAATATAAGCGAAATTATATTTTTAAATTCAAACAAATTTGTAAATATTTCAGTTAAGTACATACATGTACATAAACAAATTATATCCACCTAGTTTCAACATTATAAGTATATAAAAGTTGGGAGTATATAGAATATGAGAGATAAAAGAGAAGGCATTATATGCGACATGCCTGTGGGCGGGAGCACAGCAAATCCGCTTCTCAAGATAGGAGTTAGTATTAGGTCTTACCAAGCAGATATGGATTTCTGGTGATGGTTCACTGGAAGGAGATATCTAGGAGAAGATTATTGGTACTTCTGCCACTGAACCGTTTAGTTTATTATTAGGCGTCATATGAGTTCCTTTAACTACTGTTTCTTTTAATTTGCATTGATCATACAAAAAAATTAATTAGAATAGCTTTTGTACTCTACGAGAAAGCCAAAAGAAAGGGAGAATAGGACGGACAGACAGACATACAGAGGTATCGATCGGAAGAGCTCGAGAGGGGTAACTGAGGCAGCCAGCCAGTGTTTACCATGATTGCCCGAGCCCTCAGAGCTATCCTCCACCACCGTCATTTCATTAGTGGTTCATCCATCAGTCTCTTGTTTCTGACAGCCCCTGTTAAACGACCTCTTCTTATTCTATTATATTCCATCATATCATCCGCTTTATCAATTTAAATTTAGCACGCTCAATCACGATGGCGGCAAACGAGGCACGTGTCATGCAGAGCAGCGATGATAAGCAAATATCAGCTAGTTTACATATGTAGAAAACTATTTAATGGCGATATATTACTTTGACTCACTTTTATATTACACAAACATTAAGCGAAACTAACCTACTTGAACTAAACTATTTATATCTTGCCTTTATTTCAATCCGATTCCCAAAGTTTTGGACAGTCGATTAATCCATTGCAAAAAAATATATTTAAAAAATTATACAAAAAAATATTACAAATTTACTATATACCTACAGAATATATAAAGGCTATTAAATAAAGGCTACAGGCTATTAAACTACAGAATATATAAAAATATAAAAAATGTTTAACTAGCCTTGAACTTCAAGGAAGAAAACTTGTTCATTTTTTGCATTGCTAAATTCATGCAAATTAAAATTTCTGGAACAGGTTTTAATCAAACGTAATTTGTAAATATAGCTTGAACGGATATGGTCATAATACTGAGTAGCTAAAAACTGTTATTAGTTGTAATAAATTTTCATATTGTTATCATAAAGATTTTATAACATTCAATGTCCAACTGAACTAATAGATTTTTAAGGCATTTATGCAATTGTCAATTAACTTTAAAAAAAAAATACATTTATGTGTTTGAAGAATGGCCTGGACGGACCTACAACTAATAAAACTAAATAATAAAAACTGATATCACTTTTTTTTTTAATTTAGACTCCAGAAATAATGTTAAAAAAAAAATAAAAATGATCTAAAATTTAAGATATAAATTCATATTGATTAAAACAAGAAATAATAATAAAAAATATTATAGTGGGATTTATTTTTCTAGACAGTACAGGTATTTTTTCTTTTTCTTTTTTTTCTCCCATGAGCAATATTACAAAGAAAAATATACAAGAATCGATTAGTTATTTACTGAATACAAAATACAACTTTTTAAACATATGAAAAATTAAGAAGGAAATCAAAGTCAAGTGAGTGTTATAAGCTTCATACCAAATTATTTCTGATGATTTCATACAAGAATGCTCAAGTTTAATCATGGAAAAAATCATTATAATTTGTTTTAATTGAAGCTATCTTAGATAAAGTGGTTTTTTCTCAACTTTTTAAAAATGATACAGGCCCTTCTTTGATATTAAGCTACTCAAGTAACGGAGATAGATAATATACCTGAAATATAACAAATCAGTAAGAGAGCCATATAAAAAAAAAAGTACATTTACTGGGGCCTCCCTATATTTGCTATAAACTTAACTATATTTTTTTAAGTTAAGTTATGGCGGGATCTCATAATTTATTAGTGAATAAGAATAATATTATTGCAGAGACAGATTGTTTTGGAGGAATAAAAAATATTTAAAAAAAATCAAGATTATTAATCATATTCAGATCAAGATAACTGTAAATATAATTCAGATTTTAAATTATGGTAATTACGTATAGTAGTGTAATTAGCTTAAGTGGAGAAAACAATTAAACTTATGTCGTGTAGTATAATGTGTTTAATTGGGCTTAGAAAGACATAAGAAAAATTATAATCCTTCTAATTATATAATTCAATTTTTCTATTTATTCAGGCGAATATACGCGTAAATTGGCTAGTAAATAAACACATATAACCCATAATAAACAAGGCCCATCATCAATTACGTCATTTGCGTTCATATTCCACTAGCTCGTAAATTTTGAATCCTATAAAATATGACAAATTTCAAATAGCAAATTTATATATAGTTTTAAAGTTCAAGATCGTGAATAACTGAAATAAGTCTTAATAACCACAAATAAATATTATGTATAATGAAATTAAGTATTAAACATATTAATAATAAATATTTTTTTAAATATATCACGAACACTATATTAAAAATATATATTCAGTGAACAGTGCACTTATTGAGGCCGAGGTATAAATTACTCAATTTCACAAATGGTCACGCTGCGAATGGATTGGTACGAATCATGATCAAGACATTGCAAAATCTTCCTTGCACGACAACGGTCGACATCATTGAAACGCAATAAATATTATAAGCTAGAAATGTGTTTGGAGATTACGAAATCCACAGAGAATACAATAACAATCAGAAATATTACAGAACGAGTTTAAATTAATTATTATTATTTTTATATACCAGTATCTTGTAACATGTATTACTAGTGACACTTCCATATCACATTATATCGCTCTATTTTTTTAAAAATATTATGTCACATATTACAGCACGGTTAAACTCAAATTTAAAGTTAAATATCATAAGATTAGAGAGTAGCTTATGGGAATTTTCAGTTATAAAGACAACTTATTTCCATTCAGCGGTAAAATTTCTAGGTATAACCAATGTTTTTAAATTTTATAGTTTTCCAAAATTCTCTGTATTACAATCTAAAAAAAAAAAATTACATCAACTTCAATAATAAAACGTTGATCTTTTTTTTTTTGAAATTGCAAATAACCAATTTTTTTTTTTAAGATTTTGTCAAAAATATTTTGTCATTCCTTTAAAAAAAAAATACGTAACAGAATTTTTGAAAATATGTTAAATAAACCAACACATAAAAACCAAAGAAAAAAGTATACTTGTACAAAAAATATTCTTCACAGAGTCCACAAGTATTTTAAAACGTAAAAGTAAATTAAAGTTAAATGAATATGAGAAATAAATTATTGAGGTAACAGTGCCAATTTCTTTCTAAACAAAGTACTTCTAATATTCGGAGAAATAATATCCTCATCGAAGACCAAAAACAAGAAGAATGAAGTTGATGATAATTATTTTTATAAATAATAGTGACTATTTTTTTCTCCTTAGTAAATGATCTTTTTAAATGGATCATACACTCCTCAATTTCCGATGCTTCAAGAGTCAATAAAATTAAAATACCTATTTCAATGTGAAAATAACTACACATACTCACGGAAATATATTCAAACGCAGATATTTAAACTCTTAACTCACCTGAAACAAAGAGAAATAAATTATAATAATGAAAAATATATTTATAGTAAATATTTATGTATCTTTCTATCTTCAGTATATAACAAAGAATATAAATAAAATTATTACTATTATTATTACTTATCAAATAATAGCGATAAAAATTACAGTAATATCTTCAAGGACGGATAACATTAAATAAATTAACGTTCATCATCACACTGGGCCCACAAGTCACAATAGGTGGATATTTATGAGAAATATTTTTTTTAATGACAAATTCCTGCTAACCATAAATAAAAAGTGCTTGATTTACCGTTATTTACTAATTATGTAGGCCATATGTATTTATTGTTCCAAGGAAACGAGAAAGGATATGTCAAGCTTGGAACCATGTTGTCCCCATAAAGGTCACATAGCTATAGCTTTCTAGGAACTAAAAAGACCTATTTAGAAAACCAGTGGAAATTTCTAGACCAAGCTTTTTTTGTTCTGATATTTAAATACAGGAATTTGAGTGTTACCAGTGGATAGTTTCTCAACAAGAGATTTCATGTTATTACATTCCTGAGTGCACATTTACTAGATTTATTTTTTTTATTTTTTAATAGCATTTGTAAATATATCATATCATAAATGAATGAATAAAAAAAAATACAGAAGAATGTTGATTATAAATATTATAATGGCATAACGTTGAAAAATAGTATTTTAATTTAATACATAAAGAGTAATGAATTTTTACTCTCTTTTTTCCATGACAGTTCAACTTATACTAAATTCGTGGAATATGTTTGTTATATCAAAATGTGATTTATCTCCGTAGTTTTGTTTCTGACAGCCATTTTTCTGTTACGCATAGAAGCGCAATAGGAGAATAACTCCATTTAGTTTATAAGTCGAAACGATTAGTAACAAATTCACTAGGGTACAGACACATAGCACGCTTATGTAGTTAAAAAGTTTAACATACATTTTCGTAGAAGTTAGGAAATTAGGCACATATCTAAATAAATTTAGAATGTTAACAATAATCAGAATTTTTAATATTTGTTTATTTTAAATATATATATAGATATATTATAAATGCTCAAAGTTTTAATTGTTTGCTCTCCTTTTTCTACTGGTTAAATTTTTACATTTATACTTGCTGAAAATAACAGTAACAGAGACAAAATAAAAATTCCAAAAAACGATAACAATAAAGAAAAAAAATAAATTACAAAAGTAATGAATTTGAAAAAAAAATTAATCTAGAAACAAATATTTACATTTCAAACAAAAATGAAATAAAATATATTAATCAATAATTTTTTTTTTATTGAGAGAAAGAAAAAATACATTTTGCCTCAATTAAAGGCATTGAGTAAATCAATAATTAGGATTATTTTAAGAATTTTCGACAAGATAAGAAAAACCCTTGAAATAAACTCATACATTGGATATTATAAAGCTGTAATGAAAATATATATGCTCCTGAATGATGACATCACCGCATGACGAGACATGCATGCCATGGCATAACATATGACGGTTATCATAAACAATAACTAGGAGAAACTCACAACTATTCGGAAGTGTGCCCTGTGAAAGTAGAAATTAAATAGCTGCAACTATCGCGAGTACATAAGCCAACCTTTCTAGAGCTTTAATGCCTAACGTAATAAAAAAAAGTAATATAAGTGATCCTTATGCCGACGGTATAATAGCTCAAAAGCAAAAGTAAAATTTTACATTACTCATAAATTTAAAAAGAGTCAAAGTTAATGACGGTATAGAAGTTTTTTAAAAATGAAACTACGTAACTGGTCGTATCGTCTGAGGTGGTGTAATGAATATGAGTCCAACATAAATATATGTTCATATAATACATACAAAAAAAAAAAATAAATAATCCTACTCATCATATGGAAAAAGTACTTTTATTTCGTCTTAAACATAACTTCAGATGAAGTTGAGCTTTATAAATATTTAAACTTCGTAAAGTAGTCGAATGGCCTCAACCCCTAAGAAACACTCTTAAGACTTTCTATTAATGAAAGTTATCTTAGAAATACTTCCTTAAATATTTAAAATTAAATTTCACTATTTAGTGTTTTTCATATCTTATCGAAAATTCATAAATAATCCTAATTATTGATTAATATATTTTATTTTATTTTCGTTTGAATTGTAAATATTTTTTGAGATATGAATATTTGTTTCTGGATTAATTTTTTTTTTAATTCACTACATTTTTTTTCTTTATTGTTATCGTTTTTGGAATTTTTATTTTGTCTCTGAATCTGTCGAATGACCTCAACCCCTCCTAAGCAACACTTTAAGACTTTGTATTATTGAACATTATCTTACAAATACTTCCCTAAATATTTTAAATTAAATTTCACTATGTAGAGTCTAGATGTACCTTACTGCTAAGAGATTTACAACAAGTACTTTCTGAATGTACACCTTTATTTATTTATTTTTATAATTGAAAACATAATTAATTACATCAGTACCTCCAGAACAACTATTTAGAATGTAAGAATCAGCTGGTGTTGAAAATGTGACCTAACCTGATCTTTGAAAATACAGGCACCCTCAGTTATTTCCTGGAACAATGCGTTCAAGTGATCTTATAGTCATTTATCATATTGGAGTAACAATTGTGAAGTAGTATCTTCGTACATAACAGAAATAGCAAATTATATTTTAGAGATTTTACGGAGTAAATCCTAATTCCCCAACTATCAATAACTAAACATTGAAGACAGCATTAAAGAATAAGAAATATTTCTTTATGACTAACTGTACAACACATTCTTTTTAAATTACTATACCAAAGATTTTATGGAGAAAAATATACCAAGAACAAAATCTATTAAGTAGAAAGGAAGATTTGAAAAATATTTTTATAAAGTCAACTATATAAATATAAATCGATTACTTTACCAAGGTATGCCAACATAAAAGATCTCCCAGAAGATGGGGAATTCCCGTGAGTCGGACCAGGGATGACAACTTCAAACCGAATCCGGAAGTTTATAGAGCTGCCTATCTGGTAAATGTAACGGACGTGGGGTGTCACCGTGAGATCGAACGTGGTTAAAGAACACAGACCATTTCCGTTCCTATCAGTATGCGGTGGAAAAAACATTGATGACGACAATGTTGTAAACACGCTTTAATTAAGTACATATACATATATGTATTGCTATATATATTCTCTTAGAAAATGGAGAGAACAATCCACAACAGGAGATGAGACGGCACATAATGTACAGTGTCATTTCCTGATGGGAGCAACAATGAGGCAAAACTACTACAACACAATGAAGAAGCAGTTATGTAAAGATCGATTTTATGGGAATGCGTTACGAGATCTTCTTAAAAGTAGTATAAAAAAGGGAGATGAGAAAGAAAAAATAACGTTCGAAAGTGAGGAAGAGTTTTAATAAAAAATAACGCGAAGTTCGTACGAATCCATGACTGAGATGAGTATGGATGAAACAGCTGTATTTCTTACTTTTAAAGTCTAAGAAACTTTTGTATAGCACTACACGTAACTGTTCAAAGAACAAAAATCAGATATAATTAGCAAATTAATTAGAGAAGCCCTGGTAGCCCGAATGCGTTAAGGCCTGACCTTAACAAAATTAAATCTGAAACGAAATGGCATTGATTCCAATCCGTCCTGAGCTTTTTATAAAATTAGTTACATCTGGCTGAAACTTCGAAAATAGCTTTATCTCATCGTAACTTACAAATATTTTATTTACGAAAATTCTCGGAATTGGGGCATTTTGAATATGGAAGTCAGCAAACTTTGTTTATTTAATTTTTTGTTGTCTATAAAAATAAGCCAGTCAACTTGTTGACAATCAGCAAATTTAATGGCGAAACATGAAATAATGACATGACAGGCATGGGGAAGAAAAGTACGCAGCAGTATCTTTTCCCTAACTTGTTCTAATTACTTAGGTTGTTTAAGGAAGGAGATCTCTCATCCAACGCCTTTTTAGTCTCCTTCTCATGTACTGAGGTATGTCAGCTGTGGCCATGTCTGTTATTAGTCTGTTATTATGTCCTTTTAAATATATGTAAAATCGTTGATAAAGGGTCGTTATATGTTGGTCAACTGTTGGAAGGTGGAGGTCAGTATGTAGAGTTGTGTTAGTCACGTACCAAGGAGCTTTTGTTATGAGTCGCAATAACTTTGATTGGAACGTTTGAAGTTTTTGTATGTGGGTCTTTTTAGCGATACCGTTTATTTGTGATGAGTACGTCCATATGGGTTGGTTTAAGCAAGTATGTATATGTATTCAGTTTCTGCTTTAATTCTAGTTTGGAAGATTTGGCAAAAAGAGAGTAAAGTAGTTTGAGTCGTTTGTTAAGTGTCATATGTTTCATTTTAACATGCGAACCCCATGTCATCCTTCTGCCGAAGGTGAGACCAAGGTAAAGTACCGTGTCTGTTTGAGGAATTTGATTGTTGTCAATATAAACTGTAGGGCAGGCTGTTTATTTAATTAGGTAACTACCCATTTGCTTTCCACTTTAATCGAAAGATAACTTGAGCGCAAAGACGAGAAAAAAGGTGGCCTTCAAAAATATTAAATAGTTTGGTGTGACCTACACTTGTCCCAAATTGTCAAAGTAACGAGATTATATAGTCCAAACAGCTCAATATTTTTGAGGGCTACCTTTTTTCTCGACTTTGTGCTCAAGTTATCTTTCGATTAAAGTTTAAAGTAAATCGGTAGTTACGAATTTTTAATGTGTAATTAAATAGACAAAGTTTGCCGACCTTCATGTTGAAAACGCCCCAATTCCGAAAATTTTCGTAAATAAAATATTTGTAGGTTACGATGTGGAGAATTATTTAAGAAGTTTCAGCCGGATGTTAATAATTTGATAAAAATGGGTCTGTACCACGGACTATCGATGATCATCTCGTGGCAATATCAAGAAATTGATCACCCTGGCAAGTTCAGATTGGTTACCTGTAGGGCAAACAACAAGATACTTTCTGTTCCGCCCAAATATTTGATGAAGATGATGAGAGTGGCTGACCTCCGGATATTCTAGTCATTTACATAAAAGTAACTCATTAAGAAGTTCTTTAAACCGTACTTAGTAATAATTATATTACATTACAGATAATAATAAACTAATGATCGAACAACCACATAAATTACGGCGTTACAACCATCGAGTTCCCCAACAAATATTTCTTATGGCCAATGCCATCTTACCTGCTCTGATTTAAATTCATAACAACGTTTCATTCAAATAAACAACAAATTTTATTGGCCCGACTAATTAATATAAGCCCATCCATTGTTGTTATTTGGCGGTAAAGTACGAAATCTGAATTATACATGCCTTATTCAATAACCATCCCAAAATTGTGAATTAACTTTCCATGTAACTCGGTTGTAGTCAATAATACAAGATGTAGAAGAGCATAAAAATTGACAGCCTAACTATACCATAATGGAGGGAATATTGTAAAAAAAAAAACTTTGTAAAATGCAGTTTGGTCCTTTATAGGTACTATTTTATAGATGCGTCAATAACAGACTTTTAAACTTATTTATTGAGAAATAGTACACTCTGTCACAATTAAGAACATTCATAATAGTGTTCAGAGATCACATCCACACTGGCAGAAATGTATTTCAATATTTTTATGCTTCAAATCACCAATAACAATTATGAAAATTTCGTTTGTTTATTTTTCGGTCGGTGATTCTGATTAAAAAGAATCTATTTCAATGAAAAGTGTAAGGGTGTACGAATAAAGTTACGTCAATCAGCTTTTATTACCATAAGAAAAGTAATTCAAAATTCAAAATAAGAAATGGACTTTCTTTTCTCAGTAATCAGATGAAATAATTTTTAAGAAAAAATTTCAACATAAAAAATCTTAAAATTAGGACGTTTGCAATATATATAAAACTTAAGATATCCGACTATAATTGAACCTTAAGTTATAATATATAAAAGTCGTATTATAAAAACATTGTAATTTATATAATTGGGGAATTAATTGTGTTTATTGGAATAACTACTGACTTATTATTGGTTAGAATTTTGTTTTGTTATATATAGATATATATATAAACAACAAAAATATAAAACAAAATATTTGTATATAAACATACATTTACAAAATTTCTTCAATCGACCTTTGAGTATTATATTTTAACATAATTATTTAAATTGGGAATTAGGTCACTTATTTATTATTCAATAAACTACAAAATGTTCATTGATCCTGCTGTTTATTCGACGTTTCGATCAAAGGTTTTTTTATAGGTTAACAATGGGATCCTCTTCAAAGCTAGAACAACAAATAACTCAATCGGTACACAATTATGCTTCCATATGTTTGTAATAACAAATATTTCAAAATTAAACATACTTTTAAAATAGAGCCTCGATACCTTAGGCCAGGTACATACCGACAGCCTGAATTTTGAAATAATTGTTATTAGAAACATAGGGAAGCATAATTATAATTGTATACTGATTGAGTTATTTGTTGTTCTAGCATTGAAGAGGATCCTATTGTTAGCTTTAAAAAAACCTTTGATCGAAACGTCGAATAAACAGCAGGATCAATGAACATTTTGTAGTTTATTGAATAATAAATAGGTGACCTTATTCCCAATTTAAATAATTATATCCCTCCGAGGCGTCTGAAAAGAAGATGGCCGCGTGATCTACTTGTGTAGATATATTATTAGAGTGCTACCAATGGGTAGTTTCTCAACAAGCGTTTTCATGTGATTGTATTATTACTGTGTGCACATTTACTAGTTGCATTTTTTTGTAATACAGTTGTAAATATCAATGAATAAAAAAAAAATAATTATGTTAATATACATAAAAATTTACATTTTAAATTCTGGATATTTGTTTTTTCTAACAGGATAATTTTTTCAAATGAGAAATTTGAACAAAATAAAAATTTAAATTAATAAATATTAGGGTGCGGGGGGGAGGGGAGGGAGTTTAATAATAATCATGAAGATGATACCCACTAACATTTATTTAATTACTTTAATTTTTTTTTTTTACTATTTATTTTATTCTCATTTCTTATATAAATTTATAATTCTTTTTTATATTTTTACATTTTATTCTAAGATTCCCAATGTAACACTTTTGTCACCCCCTTTTTGATTATGCCTACTTCATCATTCCACACTATGTAACAGTCTGTATTATTTATCTCTTAGTTCTTAGTCATTATTCTAACAATTTCATTTTACTTTATATCTATCTATTTTATTTTTCTTTTATTTAGATCTATTTTATCTAGATCTAATCTATTTTATTTTCTCATTTTTTATTATCTTTTTTACCATCTTAACTTATGTTTCTCATACCTTGTTATCTGGTTATTTTCTTAGCCCTGATGATGGCCTGAACTTCAGGTCGAAACGTCGGCATATGTAAAAAATAAATATTATAATTTATTTTTTGCCTTCCTTTTTTGACTGAGCACCCCAACTATTCTTCCCTTCTTTAATTACTTTAAATTTTTTGATGATCAATTATTAATTGTTATCACTGCATCAGGATTACTGCCGTACAAATAGGTATATAACCGCTGGCCTGGACAGTACTCACCGTTCACAAATAGCAGCTATTACTTGCCTCCTCCATATTGATGAGGTGACACAATAGCCTACACAACAGAGAGCACTGCCATTTCATTTGCCCTACTATTAGCTGCAATGGAAAGACGACCCGCCCACATTCCTCCATGGCAGGATCACTGTACACCACTCTTCTAGGTTCATTTGCCGCTGCCACGTCCAAACACCGAGTATTTCATATTCCATTATGAGACGAAAAAAAAAATTAAAATCGGTTAGCTGTGTTAATACCTCGGATGATGATAGTTAACAGCAATAAAAACAGAAGAAGATAATAAACCATAATTGTGGGTAAATGGTGGACTGTCGTGAATAATGAAGAGAAGAATAGTTGGGATGATCAGTCAAATAAGAAGGCAAAATAAATGATAATATTTATTTGTCAAAATTTATTTTGACAAATAAATATTATCATTTATTTTGCCTTCTTATTTGACTGATCAATCCAACTATTCTTCTCTTCAAGATAATAAACTCATTGAAATAAATAAAAATGTTATGATTTCTGCGGAGTATTTCAGCAATAAACTTGTCTAACATGTGATCCAAATTAATCCTGAAATATTATTATTTATTTAATTTTTATTATTGATAAGAACATTTAATAACATCTATCAAAAATAGTTTTGATACGCCATTAAGCGACGCTCAATAATGATCCTAAACTATAGCCAAAATATGAAAAATTGAAATATAGATATTAGAGCATTCGCGTATATATATATATATATATATATATGCTAATCTCTCTCTCTCTCTCTCTCTCTATATATATATATATATATATATATATATATATATATATATATATATATATATATATATATATATTTATTCATGAATCTAGAGTGAGAGACCCTTAAGTGCTAATCTGCTATTGTGCTGGAGTAAATTAAAACTTCTAAGCGCGATAACTACTTAGGTTCAACACAATTGATTTTTATATTATAAAAGGCAATTTTATTATTTAAGGCTGTTTATTTTTTCACCATATTTATTTGAATTTTCATAGCTACGTTTCGGCCGGTAAACCATCCTCAAGCCATTTTATTCAATTATGCTTTTTGCATGTAGTCCAAAGTATAATTCTTGACAATTGATTTTGATGTAGAGATGGTTGACCGTGATATAACATGAGTTGATCGGGCGGTGCGGTCAAATAAATACTAAATTATGGAAATAGTGTTATTTAATTATTATGCCGACGTTTCGACCCACCTTGCAGGTCTTCATCAGGGCTACAAAAGATGCAAAATATAAAAGGTACATGGCGAAACAAAAATAAATGAATAATAAGCAGATATTACATAAGAAAAAGTTGTCTGATAAAGAAACAACAAGATGATATCAGAGATACAGTGGATGACAATGTAGTTAGAATATCAAGCATTATATATATGTAGAAGATACAAACAAAAATAGAAAATAAGTATGAACAAAAATAGAAAACAAAGGAGAACATAGTATGTAAGTTAAAAGTAAACAGATTGTGATAAAAGTTTAAGCTGGGATCTCCTAGAGTCATCCTTTCCTTTCCTTCCACGAGTTATGAGAAAGGCTTGACTCGGAGTTCTTCTGAGTAAATGGATTCTGTAAATATTGTATAGTATGCATGTGTTTTAGTTGTTATTTTGACTAGTTTCGTTCTTTTGTTTACATACATTTACTTTTATTATTATAGTTTCTGTATTATTTATTGTAAATAGAGTGTAAATGTGCTCTCTGAACACTATTATAAATGTCCTTAGTTGTGACAGAATTTAATATTTCTGAATAAATAAATAAATAAAAAATATTTATCATCACTTAAGTCCTTCAGAATTTATTGGCATGCGTGATGTCAGAGATATCTCAATAGTAACACTATAATAGAAAATTCATCTAATGGAAAAAATGATAAAATATAGCCATTTTTTAATATTAATTTTAGACTTCAGAATTCGCAATAAGCTTGAAAAAGGTTTGAAGCTTTTTACGAAGTGCAATTAAAAATTAATTTAAACTTAAGTAATTTAAAATTAATTAAGTAATTTAAAATCATTGAAAATTCCGACTTTTTTTTTTAATTATACATACATATATAATAGAAACTAAATATTTCATCTCAAGCTGAAAGCCTTTGCTAATTAGTTCTTGGAAAGATAGTAGGATATTTGTTTTTAATGTATTGCTCATTAAACAATCTATTATAAAATTAATAATGGGTTTTAATGGATTTTTTTTTTCATTACATAACAATTCTCTTTAATATTATAGGGAAAAAAACAAGTTTTCGGGAATAATATTCCAATAATTCAAAGAAATCGGTAAATTAATGCTCAAGATAATTCAGTCGATTTTTAAAACATTTATTTCGGATATAGTATTTAATGGTAAGTTTCAGAATTTTTGACATTTCTAGTCCACTGTGCGGCAGCCAAGTCGATTGCTTGTAATTTTTTTATTTTAGTATTTATTCATGTATTTTAATATTTTATGAGGATTTGGTCGGGGGGGGGGGGAGGTGGGGGGTGCGGTCAAATAAATACTAAATTTTTAAAAAATAATATTTTTAATTGTTTCGCCGACGTTTCGACCCACCTTGCAGGTATTCCTGAGGGCGTTGCATCGGGCACCGCAGGAAACAGCTGATGGTGCTTTTTAATTTTAATATTTTATATGTAATTTATTCATTTATATTTTATGAATTTTTTAACTAAATTAATATTTATTAACTAAACCTTATACGTCATAAGAACTATAAAAAAAAAAAAACACACACACAAAGAGGTGCCTCCTTATAAATTCAAATGAAATGGAAAAAGCAACACAATTCCACGAAGTTTTAAATGCAATTGCTTTGATTACGTAGATAATTTATTCTTGGAAGTTATACTTTAATAAAACGGAATATTTACAGGATAAGGTAATTAACATATTTTGCAATTTAAAAACTCCTTGATAGGAGAAATAATACCATTTAATGCATAATAAACAATGGCACTGGGGCCCATTCGCGAGCTTTCCACAAGGCCGTTGACCCCTTTGGGGGAGGTGAGGAGGGAGTGAACGAACTTAAATTACGACAAAGCTTGCACCGCTTCCCCAATCAATGGCAAACTACACAAATACTGAGTTATAATTTGAATATTCATGGCGGATGAGGCGCAAACGGGTAAGTACATAATATCGAGAGGAAGGTAACTGCAGCGGCCAGAAATCGATAGCAGCGTTCGTTGTAACTCCATGCAAAAGATCGAGATAATGCAATGTGACAGGGAGCCATTCATTACCTGTAGTTCAGAGGGCAAGGATCACTCTCAAAATGACCTTAACCTATCAAGGTTTAACTGCTTCATTATTGGTAAAATACACAAACAAAAAAAGTTCTGTTTTAATTAATTATAACATCAATAGTCAAATCGTAATAACCCAAACAAAAGATTTAATTTAATTTTCCTTTTTTTTTTAATCCTTATATGTCAGCCATTATAATCCGAGATATCATGAAATATTAATATATTACAATAGAAATTCAAATACTTACCATACCGCTCTGTAACAATAGACTATAAAAGAATACTTGAATACCTAATTAAGTATTTGAATACATGAAACACGAAATACCCTTTGGAAAATGCATAGCGAATAGAATGGCAGTTCTCTACAAATCCCCATTGATAAACTTTAATAAATAGCAGATTTTTAATTAAAATTAAACTAACCAACTCCTTTTTAATTAAATTAAAACCTATGATTAATTTTATTTTATAATCATGGATATTCTAGTTATTAAATACTAATAGACCCCTGCGAGAACTCTCGCATTAGATAGATATGACGTCTAATCGTTGTTTATTCGTATACACAATATAATGTCAATATAGCCCTCCCTATTCAACAAGAACAATTGGTGAAGCTTTATACTTCCCTGAGACGGTAAAGTAACTTAATAAGTTATTACCTTACCATACTGGAATACATCCCTCCAATTTAACGGTTATGCAATAAGACATAACGATCTCTGAACTTGAACAGGTCCATTTTTAAACTCTCAATACATTTCGTTATTGTAAAAGAGCCTTTTTTAAATTTTTTCATTAGCTTTATTTTTTCACTCACATCTGTCAGAAGTTCCAACATTCAACGAGTTCCTTATGACTTATAAGGAATAAGTCATGGAATAGGCGTGAATAATAGTAAGAGAATACTATTACTGAGTATATAATAAATTTTAAGTAAATTAATGAAAATATATAAGCCATACCTAGATTTTTTTTCATTTTAGAAAAAGTTTCTTTCAATATTACCCAAAGTGCCATAGCTATTTTCCTCAATTTTAAATAATACCCTTTTAAATATATTTTTATTTTGTCGAAGACAATCATGAATATCAATATTATAATTATTAAATTTGAATATTTAATGGTTGACCGTTGCATTATAAAGGAAGGAGATGGTCCGGGGTGGAGGTCATAAATAGTCTAAATAGTGGCAAAACCATTTTATTAAAAGCCTATGTTTCGAACCGACTTTGCAGGTCTTCTTCAGGGAGGTGTGTTCAGCTAGGAGTTTCATTTAAAACTAGAGTCGAAACGTATCATTTAAGTCAGGTCAAAACGTTGGCTTTTAATAAAATAGTTCTGCCACTATTTAGACTATTTATGACCTCCACCCCGGACCATCTCCTTCCGTTATAATTATTAAATCTAAACATATAAGTATTTCATGGCAACAACAGGCAAGATTACGATTTATTTAAAAAACAGTACATTTTGGGCTTTAAAACGCAGGGCCTGGTACAGATAAATAAAAAAGTTCTGCATGAGATATTAGAGGATTGGCAATTCATTGACGTCAACTTTGAAATTTTTAAAAAACATTTTATCACGTCCCAAACCGTTGACTTTTAAGATCCTCTTAGTTTTGAAGCCTCTCAATTTAGTCAATGACTTTTATTATAGCTGTAGTTTTACGTTTGGGGAATTTTAAGTTTTAAAATTGGGACTCGTCCCTTCTCCATTAAATTTCCTTTCGTTTGATCATCATTCATCAAAAACCAACCTTCCTGAAAGCCTCACAAGGGATCTATCCTACCATATAATATATACCGTCCATAAATAGATAGATTTCAGGCAATGGAAAAAATGAAAATGGATTTCCATCATGTTAATTCAAAATTAAAAAAAAAATGTAAGTACAGAATAATTTCGATTGTTATCAAAAGGATAAAAAATAATGCAATACAAATTAACAATTACAACCTTTATTTGCTTCCCAAAAAACAGTGAAACATTTATTAAACAGATCGCGTATTTTCTTTAGGACGAGAGTTTTTTTATACAATTATGTTATTTTATGCAATTTGCACCTGCGCGGCTGCGCATCTAGCCTTGGTGTATGTTCTTGATTTGGTTTTTATTGATGTACTAGGTCTCTTGGCCATTTTCTTCCTAATCTGCGTTGTACAGGTAACAGGGATCAGGAGATAGAAAGAACCAGAGGATTGGAGTGATTTTGGGTTGAAGAATGAAATGTAGCGTATTTGTCTTGGATATAGGATTTTACTGTTGGGGTGTTTAAGTCGTTATGTATAGGAGTGTTTGAAATGTACCAAGGTGCGTTAACAATTTTTCGTAAAACTTTTGATTGTGCTGTTTGTATTTTGTTTATGTGTGTTTGTTTTGCAGAACCCCAAAGTTCTGCTCCATATGTCCATATTTGTCTCAGTAAGGTGATGTAGATCAGTCTCGCTTGTTTCGTAAGTTAAGTGAAGATCTGTAGTCCAGAAGACGTGAAAGTTGGCTATATCGTCTGGTAAGTTCTTGTCTTTTTAATTTCGTATGTATGTTCCAAATAAGTCTTTGTCTATATTTAACTATTAATTTAGCTTCTAGAACCTAAACAGATTTAACCTTCAGCGGATTTCAAATATTGGATTTCAAACAACACAATCCTAGGGATCACAGTATACTCGAGAACACGTAACAAAAAATTTCTCTAAATTAATAGCTCAGCTTATCGACAGAGAATGTCATCGTAAATGTTAAACGAACAACATCGACAATACATCAGGAACAATAACAGTCCATTAAACTTCAGCTATGGAATTCATAGCAGAGAGGAATCCCAATTATTATAGGGCAACACAATCCAAGATTCCACTTACGGCTTTCTAGAAGGAATGCAACGGCCTAAGCTCGTAAACTCTGGGGATAGAGAATCAATTTAACAACGATAGTTCAACATTCACCAACGTCACATTCCCTAGAGGTTTATGATTTCTGGCATCAACATTAATTTGAAGACTACAAGGGGAGTAAAAAAAAAAAAAACAGGTTGATACGACCTTCATGAATTAAATTCAAATGTAATAAATTTCTTTTATATTATTTATCATATTGACCTAGTGATCTAGGCACGAAATCTACGTTTCAAGAATATTAGGTAACCTGGAGTCGATATTCCTTAAGGTATGTCCGAAGATAGTCTCGTGTCTATTAAGCAGACATATTTTTCAAAGTGATATATTACAAGTAGATTCTATATTTATTCAAACATTTCATACATTTCAATCAATAATTTTAATCAAGAAAAAAATTAAAAAAGAATCCTGGACTTGACCCAACGGAAAATGCAAGAAGAGAAGAAAATTAGAAACATGAGATTAGAAAATCAGTAGCAACAAAAATTTATTGATTTAGATAGCAAACAAGTAACGATCCCGGCAAATAATGCATTGTCCAGTTGGATCATTAAGAGTATAACAGAAAAATTTAGTTGAACCAACCAGTTTCATGAAACTATTTAGAATTTGAAATCATGTAAATCAAGGAAACTACCAACAACAGGCAGCTTAAGTTATTTTTCTTTTAATATAAAAAGTTTTTTAAATAATTAGAATTAATAATACAACTTAAAAACTTTGCATCAATATATTGACCCTTGGAATAAATTTTAAAATAAAGTTTAAAGCATTCTAGCAAGAATAGGTTAACCTATTAAGAAACTCGTTCTTTCTGTCCTAGTTAAAGTACATAAAGACCTTAAACCAATAACAAAACATTGTAGAAATATAAAGCATTTCTATTTCATACGATCACGTGACATACTTCTAAATTAATATTTAACTTTCAGTTAGTTTCGCTAAGGCGTGCAATCGTGAAGGTATGAAGACGCTTTAATTATAACGCAGTAGACATACTTTCTAATACAAGTAAGGATAAATAAATTTTCATAACGTCCCAACACACCACATGTATTTAGTTTTGATTTTAATTTAAATATAAACTCAGTCCTGGACTGACTGAATTCCTCACAAAAATGGATGCTGAAATATATATCTTTTATTTATTTTATATCTTATATTTTATTTTATTTTGTTTTTACTTTTATTTATTTGTTTATTTTTTTTATATTTACTTATATTTTATTTATTTTATATCTCATCTTTTCTTTATTTTATTATCTGAAATATATATCTATTATTTCTGACTGATCATCCCAACCATCCTTCTCTTCATTATTCACGACATCTTCATTAATCAACCATCAACCCACAACTATATCTTTTTGTTATAATTATTTTATTTTATTATTAAAATATTTATAAAATGAATGATAAGCGACAATATAATAACGCGAACATGATAATAATTTTAATATAGGCAAAAATATAATTCAGATTTAATTGAACAAATTTCAACTAAATAATTCTTTTACCATCATAAATAACAACCTTTTATGACGATCTGCTTATGGGATTCTATTCAACGCCATTAAAACAATGGCTTACTTTTTTCAGACATAATGTGTATATGTGACACATATGTGTGTGTATATTAATAATATAATAATAATAAAAGGCTTAGCGAACCCGAAGGTTCGATGACGACACCACCAATAGCTTCTTACACACATCCCTGCACCGTTCACCGTCCAAACCAAGTCCCTTTAGATCGGCTTTAATGCAATCTTCCCACCTTCGCTTCGGTCTACCCCTCGGACGCTTACCATTCGGCACAGCAAATATTAAACTTTTAGGAATTCTCTCGTTACTAAGCCCAACAACTTTACAAGCCCATTTGATTCGCCGCGATGAAATTACCTCAATTATATTACCCGGATACAGTTCACGCAATTCGGCGTTGTGTAACCGCCTGAACTCTCCCGGTTAACTCATCCTTCTTCGGTCCGAATATTCTACGCAATACTTTATTTTCAAAAACCTTAAGACGCTGCTCATCCCTTAATGTAAGCGGCCAAGTTTCACATCCATAAAGAACTGTAAGCAAGATAATTGTTTAATAGATTCTAATTTTTAAGTTCCGGGACAAGAGGCGCGAACTAAGTAGTTTTGTCACAGAAAAATAACAAGCATTTCCCACCTTCAGTCTAACCTTAATCTCTTCTTCAATTTCGTTTTTTCTTGATATCGTAGAACCTAGATACCTACATTTATCAACCTGTTCAAACATATTACCATATATATCGATATCACCAGTAGTATCGCCATTTTTGCAGCTAACCATATATTTTATATATATGTAATATATATATATATATATATATATATATATATATATATATAATATATATATATATATATATATATATATATATATATAATATATATATATATATATATATATATGTATATATGTATATATGTATATATGTATATATGTATATATATATATATATGTATATATATATATATATATATATATATATATATATATATATATATATATATATATATATATATAATACTGTTAAGCGAAGACGTTGAAACTATAAAACTAAATACGACAACGTTAATGAAAGCCGGTAAACAACTAGGACTCGAAATAAACGTGGATAAAACAAAAATTGAACACCGATTGAGAGAAAGTTTTGTGTACTGAACAGTAGTAACGTTTGTGAGATCACAAACTAAATCCATTTCAATTTTCGAAGCCTGATTCGAATTTTTATTATTTAAGGGAATGTTAGGTGTGCGTCACGAGACTGACTGTGAGTAAACAAAAAGACAAATCGAATTCGATTAAATTAACGTTCGAAGGAAACCGTCATGATGGATATTCCAATTGAAAAATAGGGGAATTAAGCAAAAATAATCTGTAGGATCAAGATATTCAAGTTTCATAAAATCATAATGAAATTAAAATAATTTAAATAAATATTAAAATTATTATTGACTAATAAATAAAATAAAACATTAATTTTTTGTAAAATAGCAAATAATAATAATTACAGCGTCGCAAAAGTGTGTGTAACATTGAGTACGTTATTTTCACAAAGTTTCGTTTTAAATGAGAAACACTTTGAAGAACGGTTCCTCTATAAACATCCACCGACTTGCCTCCAGAAAAATATCTTGAAGTAAAAAGGAAAAAATTCTTAAAAAATTGAATTATTAATAGAACTAGGTTTTTATAGTCCGCGTTGAGGTTGACTGTGTAAACTCTGAAGGGACAGCTGGGTTTCCCGTAAAAATAATCCAGCAGATTACGCTAATGAAAAATAGGGTGGGTATAGATTAGGCGAGGGGATTCCCCAAGGGCCCAGCGTAGTCACTCTTATCTACCACGCTATATGTGTACTCCCGCCGCATCGGCTTCTGGTTATTGTCTGCATTGTAGTCCTCGTGTAGTCAACCATTCAATCAACACGCTTCCTCTTCACCAGTCCCCTTTATTTGCACTATCCTCGAATAATGGAGCGTTACTGTTGTTTTTGAAAAAGACACTTATCAAACAAAACCCAACTAAACCATCACTAAAATGATTCGACAGAATCCTCTTAACAAAATATAAAATGTGTATAGCATAAGTTGATTAAGTAATTATGAGAAACACTTAATTTTAACTTAATTTATTTTCAAATGAACAAACCAAATCCTAAATTGCAACATATTCTGATTAAATTTGTCAATTTTTTAAATTTAAATTAAGATCAAAATTATCATTCCTTTTATTCGAGATGCACCAATTAATCTTCTCCTCAGAAATTAATCTTCCAAATGTATGAAAGATTTCTCATATTTAAATTTTCGTTCTTAAGTGTAGTCAGCCTCATTTTACAGTTATCTATATATTATGCAGGTTGCATATTAGTAGAATTATGTAAACATACCGATATTTATTTATGTATAATTTTGTTAGTTTATTTATGTTTATCCTTTATATTAATTCTAAGGTTACAACACATTGTAATTTAATTATTTCTCGTTATTTTACGCCAGACAAATGACACATTTGTTATTATTCCAAGGAGACTAAATGTACCAGAATAAAATTTATTTTTCTTCTTCCTCCCTCGTCTTCTTCTTTATTCGTAAATTTCAATTATCATTTATTCCCTTTTTTTATCGTATTATTGATTTTATGTGTATTATACTATAATACAAATTTTTTAAATATCCTAAATGAATATTTAGGATATTTAAAAAATTCGTCTTTTCTCCAGAAATTCGTCAATATTTGTTTCCTTTTTTAACGAACAACAATAAAAAAATAAGGATCAAATTAAATAACGCAGAATAAAAATTTATATTGTTTGATTGAAATCGCTTATAATTTTATGTAAATATTAGAAAATAATTTTTATAAAAGGTTCCGTATACGAATTGATAACTAAAATCATAACTGTATAAAGATATTCTATGAACGCTCGGCCAATTTTCAGTATTACATAAGATATAGCTACTGAATCTGGGCCAACACTTTAAAGAATGGGGAGGTTTTGTGGTCAGTGTAACGCTAAACGCGTCACGTCCTCTGGGAATGATCCCTTCAATTTATTCCTAATGGAATATAGCACCACAAGAAACTATCTACCATAACCCAACGGACATAGCAAATATTTTCAGCTACTTAAGTATACCAAATATTGTATAGGAATTGAGCCTCTGGTTAGTTATTCCTTTTTATTTATATTTTATTATATAAGACATTACTTGTCCAAATCCAAAAGAAAAAAAATTTTAATTATAATAAATCTATTCTTAAAAATTAGATAAATCTTCAAAAAAAAAAAAAATTCCAACATATATATACATACACACACACGCATGAATTGTATATGCAGGCGATACAGACCATATAGATCTTTTGCCGCCCTAACAACCTGCTCCATCTCTGCCTGTATCGGACTACTTCTTTCCATTTATCTGCACGCAAGTCTATTGCATCTTTGTTGATTCTATCTATTCATCTGCTTTTTGATCTTCCACGTGGTCTTTTGAGTTCTATTGAAGCATTAATTGTAACTTAGAGGCTTTCAGATGGATTGCTACGAGCTACGAGCAACATGAGCCACCCATCTTAACCTCCGTGCCTTCATATCATGGGATATTGATTGACCAGTTTTTGTAAGCAATTCTTTATGTGTCTTTTTTCTCCGAGTGTTAGTACCCTGATCCCAGGTCGCTCCGGTTATCGAGAGGAGGATTTTCCTCAACAATTTTTCTAGGTGCTGGTTAGTGTCCAGGCCTCACTGCCGCATATTAGAACTGGCTTTATCATAGCATTGTACGCCCTTAATTTGAAATTTCTTGTGATTTTCAATACCAGAATTTCAGTACCTTTGAGAGGGAGAAGAAAGCTTTGTTTGCGCTAGTTATACGCTAGTCTATTTCTGCCCGTTGTTCATTCATTGAGATTTTTGTGGAGCCGAGGTATTTGAATTTTTCTACTCTCGGGAATGATTTTCTTTCTACGCATATCCTGTTATTATTCTACGCACCAATATAATAACGTTAAATGTCAACATGATGAAAAAAAAAATTCATTCTTGTTTTATTTTTAAGAATAGAATTGCTAGAATTTAAAGATTTTTTTTTTTTTTTGGATTTTGACAATTTATTTCGTATATAATAAAATATAAATACAAAAGAATAACTGACTAAAGGCTTGATTCCTGTACAATATTATTTTAAATATACTTGTAAATCGACTGAGATAAAATATATTTTCGTAAAATATGAAGTTGAAATATAAAATACATATTTTTTTAAAAAAATGGTGGTCGAATTGTCACTCAGGAGAACACACACAATAAGTAATTTAAATGAAAGATGACGAATTTAGCAGTTATTATTCTATTCAGTGTTCGTTGATATTGTATTCTTATCCAATGAAATTTGGCAAATTATCAATGCTATCAACAAAAAAACATGAGGAATGGAAGCTGGTCAATTTGCATTTGAGCAACGCCATTCAGTAATCCATGCACGTCCCTCACCCAATGACAACGGAATGTTGCAGAACTACTGACCAAAACCTATTGCCAATGCTTACCGATCCGGCCAGAATTTACCTTCGTTACAAAACAGAATTCTTTCGAAAGATTTTTTTCAAATCACTAGTTACAAACTTTTAAAAGTTTAATTTTAACAGTTTCTGTGAAACTTTCAAGTAGAATTTTTTTTAAAAATAAATGATCTGAAAAACTTCTTGTAAAAAAAATCCTACGTTTCTCGTAAAAGTTTAACTTTTATTTATTAAGGTTCTTTAAAAAAAAATTTTGTCAAATGAGATAATAACAGTAATTAGGCTAAGAACAGGATTATCATTTATTTTAAATGAATTAATTGATAATAATTTGTCGTTTGTTTGAATAACTAAGAATACAAATTATTTGTTAAATCAACGTATTTGGGAAATCGACAAAACTTTCGAATAAGAGGTTATTTTTTTTTTAAAGTTCTGTTGAGCCTTTACTTGAACATCTGCAAGAGAAAATTCTAGTTCCGAAATAACAAGAAAAAAATGAAAACTGATTGAAAATTAAAATTAAAATTGCTGTTAGAAAATTCCATAATTTGGCCCTCAAGCCGACCATCATTTAGATTTAACAATTCTAAAGATTTAGTAAATGAAGTTTTTTAATAATTCCATTTAAATAAAAAACATCAAAATCAAGTAACCAAGCTATCATATCAGAATCAACATTTTTTTTATTTATTTTTTTTAGCTTTGAGATTTTAAACAAATTTTTATTTTATTAGAAATCTATGTTTTTCACGAATTAAAGGTGTAACTTGGTTTTCTAATATTTTTTTTTAAAGTAGGTTATGTTCTTGCTCGATTATTGTTTTAGGAATATTGAGGGACGGCTCCATCAAATATTTTTTCTGCTCCGTGCTCAAAAACCCATGGCGCAACATATTTTAAAATATGAGAAGGCTCAGTTTTAAAATTAATAGAATATTACATATGGTGTATTGTAGTCATTTTTTTTTATTTTATATATTTTTTTTTATTTATTTTTTTTTTTTTATGATTGCTACTTCATTTTTGATTTAGCAATTCAAATTACTTTTCTATAATAATGATTTGAAGAAAAAAAAAAAGGTAACAGATGTTCTGACAAATTTAACTACGTAATAAAATCAAATTGTCTTCGTGGGCTATAACGCCTTAACATTCACACAATTCGTTCTCAATGATTCAATGACTGAATAATTACTAATTATTACAGGAAGAAGTTACCCCTAATTATGGATAATGCGTATTTATTAATTTTTGAAAAATAAATGCCTCTAAAGTTGACATCTGAATGGAGGAGTAGGAACAAAAAATCTCCATTCATAACCACACAAGACAGGCCCCCTTACTATGACCTAACCTATCATTCAAAAAGTTCAGGGCTCAACGATTTCCTAGGGGAACGCCTACAACTATTCAGAATTGGGACAATACGTGGAATAGCCGTAATTGCTACGATCAACTCCAGTACTAAAGGTAATAAACTACACCTAACAACTTAACTGGAATATGATCACGTATTAGGTTTAAAACCAGTAAAGAAGTCCAACAGAAGCATTTGAAAAGAACTTTATAACCTCAAAGTACAAGGCTTTTGATAACTAAATACAATCATTAGTAAATAAATTGGCAGTATTACCTACCCTGATCAAAATGAGATTAAAAATACAATATAATCTATTCTTGATAAAAGAGATGGGTGAATGTGTATGTAGCCATCTTTTATCTAACAAATAATATTAAAAAGGAGGATTAAGAGATTCATTATTCAAAATGTGAAAAACTAAAATCCACCATGTAAAAATTTAAAGTAATAATTATAAGTAAATCTGAATTATGAAATTAAAATTGAGATTCTTCAAAACATTATTTTTTTAGTTCATTTCTATAAAATCTTGACAGATAATCCACTGACAGTCAGTTAATTATTAGAAAGGTGTAGATGTAAAAATAATGTTAAACAAATTATAAACAAATATTTATGAGATATATTTATTCATAGAATATAAATAACGATTAAACAATTTAAATAGATTCTATTTAAAAAAAAATAATACGACTTACTATTAAAATTAAAATCAATATCATGGTGAATGTACAATTATCATAATGTATACAGTTTAAATCACGTAAACTCTAAACAAAAAACAAATAAATAAACATGAATAAATAGATAAAGTATTACATGATGTATTTAAACAAATTATTGTACATATTAATTTTATATATACATGTAAACAATGCCTATATTAAATATTTAAAATAATTCCAATTTCAAAAATATTCATTTAATCACAAATATTTATATTTACTTATATATTAAATTTATACATAATAGAAGCACTGTTTCTTTTGTGGGTAACAATTATCTTTGAAATAAAGTATTATAAAAATTTAATTTTTAAATTATAAAATAATAAAATGAAAATAAAAATGGTATTAAAAATGAAATAATAAAAACGAGTGTAAAGAAGAAAATATATACAACCAAACTTGCCTTACAAAATGTCAATTTCCTACACGAGTAAATGATACAATGTGCATACCTGAAACAAATGAAAAAAAAGTTCAAGTTAATTTACAAACATATTTCTTGAATTTTTTTAAGTATTTATATTTTTTTAAACATTACAAGAAAATCTGTTATGATTGAAAATATTATTCACCACACTTTCTCTCTTTGGAGGCGTACAATATATGTTATAATAGATAACGATAATGACTGCAGGTCGTTTGAAAGCCAAATAAACGTATGTGGAAATGTTTTAATTTAAACTTTGAGTAGTAAAGAAAAAGAAAAATGTGTTGTCGATTATATATATAAATAAAAACAAAATAAACTCTAGAGAATATATCGTCAATTAAATGTCACATATAAATTTATCATTGTATTATAAAATTATATAAGCCCTTGAATAATGTAAACCTGTCTTAAATTAAAAATGTAAAACTTAAAGAATATATTTTTAAAGTGATATTTATAACAGTTTCACTTCCAGAAAAGCATAGAAATTGTATAAATTGAAAATTACATTTTAACGTGCACTCTTCTATTTCAGGATTTTTTAAATATATTATTTAATTTATAATAATTATTTTGACTTAGTGAAGATAATCCAAAAACTAAACAATGACAAAGTTGGTCGATATAGTTATATCATTGCAGCTCCACATATGGATATGGATATAAACATGGAAAAGAATAGCTTGACCGGATGAGTTTAACCTCTTGGGCAGTTTATTAATAGGCTGTATCGACCACTTTCAAATGCTAAACCAGAACTACAGAGCTCTGCTGATACCAAAAGATGTTACTTTATACTGAAAATAAAGTCATAAGGAACATTAATCATAAGTTTGTTGTAATGTGAATTAAGAAAAGAAAACACAATACAAGGCCCGTGGAAATAATTCGCAGAAAATTTTGTTTAGTGAAGAAATAGCAAAACAATATGGAAATAAGTAGTTCCTATTTATTATGTAAGGAAGGAATTAATATTTTTTCCTTGGTCGATTACGATAGTCAATTAAACATAATAGAGAAAAATATGTTTACGAATTGTTTTGCTATGACCTATTTTTAAATCTGACTGTAAAGACAATAAAAGTAATAAAGAAAAAATAACGCCCCGATCATGGGATTTTCTAAATTATTAAAAAAAATTAAAATGTAAGAACAACCAAATGTCTTTAAGAAATAATAAAGTTAATATATCAGGCAGGAGAAAAACTGTAGTAGACTATTCTACTCCTAAATGCAATATGTTTAAACATGAAGACATTATTAAGTATACCAAAACTAATGGACTGTATCTTTGTTAATAATTGTCCGATTTTTACAATTTTTATTTTATTTTTTATTTTATTTTTTTTTTGTAGGTAATTTAGTAATCGGCAGTGGCCTCGCGACCTTTTGTAGATTGTATAAATTGGAGTTCTGGCAATGGCCAGATTCTTCACTCAAGACATGTGTGTATGTGGCTAAAGTGCTCTCGACCAATCTCCGCTGGCTTTAGTACCAGTGACGCGGTTGGGAGAGTAGCGCAGGGTTCTCCTGGAGTTCCCTCGCCTGATTGTATATAGGTAGGCATGTGTTTTTTTTTTTTTTCCTTAGTTTTAATTTTCTTATTTTTTAGGTTATTTTATTTTATTGTCTATTGTATATACTTTTGATTATTATTTTGTTCTATTTATTTTATTTTTTTGTACATATGGTGTGAATGTCATCCTACCTCACTATAACCAATGTCCAACAGACAGATTGTTATAATACTCAATTAAGAAATTAAAAAAAAAAAAATTTAGTAATCTTTCTAATTATCATGGGTGCAATCAAGAAAAAATGTATACTTTTTGAGTTATTTGCAAATAAAGTTTCTTTTCCTTCATAACTTTTTTCCAGAAATTTCAGGAGGATAGAACTATTTTTCGCATGTGGAGGAGAAGAATATCTTTAAAATGAGAGGTCATCAATCATTGGATTTGATGAAGAATTGACGAAGTTATGGCGTAACGACAAAAAAACACTTTTTAGAAATAATATATAGGATAACTCACGAAAATTATTCCTCGTTCAATTTCTGTTAGATTAGATTAAAGTTTGAATACACCAAAAAAAAAAAATATATATATATTATTTTATATATATATGTGTGTGTGTGTGTGTGTGTGTGTGTGTGTGTGTGTGTGTGTGTGTGTGTGTGTGTGTGTGTGTGTGTGTGTGTGTGTGTGTGTGTGTGTGTGTGTGTGTGTGTGTGTGTGTGTGTGTGTGTGTGTGTGTGTGTGTAATATAGGAATGTTAGTCAGTATTGGATCAATACAATTGCTTACAACCAAGGAAAAGATTCTGTTAGTAGATAAGATAGAAATTCTATTTCTAGAATAAGTTATCGAGAATTGAATGGAGTCCTATTGGGTGATTCATAGACACGAGATGGTGTGATAGCTCGGTGTGCCCCTAGGGTGTCAGTGTCACATGTGGAGCAATGGATCGACACCAATCTAGCTTTGTGGATCACATGCATCTCCCCGCTGGGTGGCCAACTGGCTTGATGTAGGACAGTCTGCCATTGGCAAACCTTTAGACCGATCACATTCTTAATTATCTAAATCCAACTAGTTCAAAAATATTTAATAAAATAAATTAAAATTATACATTTGCCAATGTAAACCTGGAGAATTTTTTATGGAAAAGTTCTTTTTTAAAAATACCTGTAAAACTTTTAAGGAAAAAAAAGTTATAAAAGTAATAGTTCTAAGGAACTATTTTTTTTTTAAATAAATTTCTTTTTATTAATATTTAACAAATAGTTTTTGTAATAAAGTTTTAGGTTTACTTATTTAAGATTTAAAAAAAAAATTGCATTAAATGAGAAATAAACTGTAATTGCCCTTAGATTAGAGTTATAGTTCATATTAACTGTTCCACTTGATTTTAATGTACGATTTGTTTGAATAGCTAAGAATAAAAGTAAATTTTTAGATCGACTTTATCAACTGCGACTTTACATCGCGAAATCAACTGAACTTTCAAGTTCAAATTAAAAAAATAAAACGCCGCAAATTATTTCACAATGGTTTATTATTTAGAAACAATTATACATCTAAAGTAACATTACCTTCCTAGTTACAAAAAAAATAAATAAATAAATAAATGGTGATTCCAATTATTGGGCTAAACTTTCTTATTTTTAATAATTAGTAATATGCTAAAAAAAAAAACAGGATTACTTCAGTAACACCTTCAAAATTTAAAAACCAAACAAACGATATAACATTTGGAATAGAACACATAAAAAAGAACTTAAGACCATGTGTTGCTCTTAATTGTCAGATTTGAACGATTTATGTTTTTGTTTTTTAAGAAATTCCTTAAGCTTTTAAAAAACAATATCATCAAAAAAGTGTAAACTTTTTGAGTTATTCGGAATTTAATTTTACCATCCCTCGTAACTTTTTTTCCAGCTCCTTTTCGTTGAAGTATGTTATTTAAATAGTTTTTTAAGGGAGAAAATGACTTAGGCGAAGTTTCATTGAAATTGGTACATTCGTTTAGGAGCTACAGTCTATAGGAACGAGGTTTTTTCAGCTGTCATTTTGAAAGTAAAAGGCGCATAGTAATGTCGATGAAGGAGGGTCATCCTAGAGTGACCACTGATCTTATATCCAAATTTGAAAAAAATCGGTCAAGTGATTGCGGAGAAAATGCGCGGACGGCGGACGGACAAAAAAAATTTTATTCGTTTTTCGAATTCTACGCATCCTGAAACGCAAAACCTTAAATTTTGAGAGGGGGAAAAGTCTTTGAAGTTTTGATCGGTCACAATGGTTGATTATTGAAAATAATAAACCAAAAAATAAAGTTCTGTAAAACCTTTACATGAAAAGTTGCAAGGAAAAAAAAATAAAGATTCCAGTCATACACAAACTGATTAAAAGGTTAAAATTTCATTTCAAGCCCTGATATAAACTATAAATAAAAAAAAAATAATAGTCTGATGTGGGCTTCACACCACTGCCCTTGGCTCTACTTTGAATATAATTATTTTCTGACAATGTTAGGCTATTACAAAATTTTATAATAGAAAATTACTTTTAAGTATATAGCTGTAACATAATATTTAATAATAAATTACAGCTAAATAAAAAAAAAAAATTATTTGTTTGTTTAATGGCGAGATAACTTGATTTAAAATTAAATTGAAACTATGAAAAATCTATCTACTTACTTGGACTAATACCGGAATAAAATATTTTCAAAATTCACTGATGACATATAATAATTAACCATACGCGAATACATTAAGAATAGAAATGACCAGCATTAGCAATAATTAAAAAAAAAATGTGTATAGTCTGTGGTACAGACATCTTTTCAGCAAATGGTTAACGTACAGCTAAAACTTCGTAAATAGCTTTATCTCATTGTAACCTACAAATATTTTATTTAGGAAAATTCTCGGAATTGGGGGGATTTTAATCTGGGGGTCGTCAAACTTTGTTTATTTAATTAGGTACTAAAAACTCGTAAATATCTATTTGCTTTCCATTGGGTTCTTAAGATTAACTGATCACAAAATCGATAAAAAGTGTGGCCTAGAAAAATATTGGGCCGTTTGACCTTTGTAACCTCGTTATTTTGACAATTATAGGTCACTAGGGTATAGGTCACTCGAAACAGCTCAATATTTTTGGAGGCCAACTTTTTTTCCAACTTTGTGTGGACGTTATCTCACGATTCAAGTGAAAAGCAAATGGGTATTTACAAGTTTTTAGTCCCTAATCAAATAAACAAAGTTTGCCGAACTTGAGATTGAAAACATCAGAATTCCGAAAATTTTCGTAAATAAAATATTTATAGGTTACGATGAGATGAAGCTATTTACGAAATTCAGCCGGATGTTAATAATTTGCTAAAAAAGGGTCTGTACCACGGACTATTATATAGAAATTTTATGAACAAAGCATCGATGTGTACATGATAAAATATTAAGCGATAAATCTTAACACAAATTGTCAGAACGCAACATCTAACATTTTAATTTTGAGTTTGCTGGTAGTTAAATTTTATTTAAGGAGTAAACGCATAATACCAGACCTTAATAACATCTAAAAGGCCTATAAATGTAGCAATAAGAATCCCTTGATGTTTGATTGGGGATTAGATTTTTATTCTGCCGTAAAAGGCTATCATAAAAGAACAAAAGGAGAAATGACAGAAAAGATAAAGTACTAATCCAAATTCATAGCATTACTTACTAATACAAAGTTAGTATGTACTAATTTTGTTGTTATTTTTAGGTTTAAAATTTAATTTAATTTTTTATTTTTATGATTTAAAAAAATAATAAACTTTATTAATATGTGTTATTCTAGTTGTTAAGAATAAAGAAAAATGTGAAATCTGTATATCATCCTTTATACAATATCAAATATTGCCGCAATGATAACTTATCTGGTATACTTCTACGTCGTCGATTGACGCAAGGAGTCTGGCCTAAAGTAAATTAATATTTTATATTTGTATACATGGTATTTTTAGCGGTTTGGTTCAACAACAGCGGTGAGATATTTTTTCTCTTGTTCGGTAACGATTTCTGGACAGCCCACACTCCTCAGTAAATGCCGTCAGCTCATCGAATTAGATACGTAATCTTGGAGCATATGAGAACGGCCCACCAGTATTTTCAAACCTCGCTCAAATATATATGATCCTGAATAACTAACTTGACTATTATATTTTTCTTTAATGTTTTTTTAAGGGAGAAATAAAAAATTTCATCGGATCCATTAAAGCGCTGTCCGCAATGAAATAGTGATTACAATTGAATATTTGTCAATATTTTTATAATTTGCATGTTACAATTTATCAATTTCTACTTAAAATTATAAATTATGTGTGATTTTCATTTGTTCATATCCTAAAAATACCTTCTGGTTTCAACAGACGTTTTACATCACTTGGGTCTGGTTTTATGTTATATATATATATATATATATATATATATATATATATATATATATATATATATGTACTTGTATGATGAAAACAATCTAAAAATTATATTATAATATAATATAATTATAGTATAATTATTATTAACAATATTTATAGTCCACTACTTGCAAAAATTTTAATTGGATATTCCTAATGATTGACTTAAAAGTTGGTATTTAATTTATTTTAAAGATAGTAAAAATTACTATTGTACAAATACACTTATGTATTACACAGAATCATTCTTCAAGGGGTCATGTCGAGTGAAAAACTTTTCTTTTCAATCATGATTTTGATCCAGTATTAATAATTCATAATATATTGAAAATCCATAACGTATAAAAGCCCTTCGTTTATTTAAAAAACTCTTGTGTACAAAAGTAAGCTGATTTTTTATTTATTAAATAATTTTTTATTAAAAATCAAAAATTCAAACTCATGCTTTTTTGAGGCTTTGCTAAAAATGCATTTTATAATTTTTTTAACTATAGATATATACATACTTTTTTTTTTAAATGTAAACAACGCTTCTATATGTACACATTTTTATGATATTTTCTTTTTTGTAGCTGCCATTTTTATTAGGCATAATAGTCCGTGGCACAGACTCCTTTTTATCAAATTATTAACATCCGCCTGAAACTTCATAAATAGTTTGGTCTCATGATAACCTACAACTATTTCATTTACGAAAACTCTTGGAATTGGGTCGTTTTCAATCTGGAGGGTAGCAAACTTTGCAAAATAAATAGATAAGTGAAAGTGAAAATGAATCACTTTAAAAAAATTTAAAAGCAATTTAATGAACTTTTAGCCTATGTCTAAATATTCGGAAAGTAATTTCAATTAAGAATTCCATTTCCATTTGCTTATATTTTATATTTTAAAAGTGTAGTAGTAACATTATGTACCAGTATAAATTGTAAGGTATGTAAGAGAGTTTATGGAATAAGGAAGGTGCCTTTATCTCCACCAACTGTCCTTATATTGAAGAAGGGAGAGCTTGAAGGAATGGACTCTGATCTGAGGAAGCAAGGGATAGGAAAAGAATCAGGAAAGTCTTGCATACCACTATGAGATTGAATTAAATTAATGTTTACTATTCCTAGATCCAAAATGTTTAAAGCAAATAATTATTTACGATTTTTTAGTATCAAATGAAATAGAGAAAGTTTACCCCCCTCCAAATTGAAAACGCCCCGATTCTAAGAGTTTTCGTAAATAAAATGTTACGATGAGATGAAACTATTCACTAAGTTTCAGGTGCATGTTAATAATTCGATAAAAAAGGGGTCTGTACCACGGATTATAAAGTTAAATCTGCCATATAACTCCATTTCTTGAATTTTATGTAACATGAGTACTGAGTTAAGAAATCATCCTTTCATAGATGTAATATCGAAGAAAACATTTTTCTTCTTATACATAACAAAATAGTATCTAAAAGTTGTATTTTAAGTATTGTATCATAATTAGTAGACATTTTTATATAAATCTACTATAATAATGTTAGAACACCTAAAAGTTCGGTCTATCTTATCACTTATCGAAGTAAATAAGGAAACATTCCCAAGATCCGGAATGCAGTGCCCAATGGCTGACAAAGGAAGCGAGGAGCCAAGGAGATCGGAACGAGGCGGAAGATATGTGACTTGGAAGCTAAGGGATGATTCAGAACCACCTCGTCGCATATTTCCTCACTGATGTCTGAAGTGTGAGCCAAGAGGGAAGGAAACTGGAGAAAACACAACAATTGGGCAAAAAAGGTTGTGATTACTTGACTAAAAAAGTTTCAAATAAGGTTTCATTTTCTTCATTAATGTTTTTCTGACTTTTTTTGAGGATGAAATAATTTTTTAGCATTTGATAATTGTATATTTTTTTTCTGAAATGATAGCACAATCATTGGATTTGGTGGAAAATTAACGGAGATATGGAGTACCGCCAAAAAAAAAAAAAAATTATTTCTAAAATTATTTCTATATAAAAAAGTATTATTTCTATTAAAGATATATTTTGACGCTAATACTTCGTCAAAACTAATATTCCTACGCGTCCGCGGTAGAGACTTCTTTTTATCGCTTTTTATAACTCCGTGAATTGCTTCATCTTATTATAACCTACAACGTTTTTATCTACGAAAATTCTCAGTAAAAGCAGTTTTTTCATTTTAAATTAATCAATTTAATGAGATAATAAAAACTCATGAAAACCATTTGCTTTCCAATGGAATCATAAGGTAAATTGACCACAAAATCGATAAATAAGATAATAAAATATGCCTACAAAAATATTGGACCGTTTGGCCTGTATAACCTCGTTATTTTGAAATGTGGGTGGAGGTCACGCCAAACTGTTCAATATTTTTGCAGGCCATCTTTTTTCTTGATTTGGTGACTAAATTAGCATACGATTTAAGTGGAAAACAAATGGGTGTTCACGAGTTTTTAAGCCCTTCATTAGAAATACAAAGTTGATCTATCTCTGGATTAAAAACGCTCCATTTCCGAGAATTTTCGTAAATAAAAAGTTTTAGGTTTCCATAAGATAAACCCACTTGTGAAGTTTTAGACGGATGTTTAATCATTTTGCAAAAACAAAACGGTCTGTACAGCGGAATGTAATGATTAGGCCATGATTTTGAAAATTACTTTATCCAATGATGTTGAAATGACCCTTAGAAAAAAAGCAAGCAAGTTACGAACGAAATATTATCTGCACATAATTAAGAAAGTATGCAATTTATGGTCCATGATATAGATTAAATCATAATCATTGGAAAGCAACAAATAAATATAAAACAATCAATTGACATTAGAACATCCCCTTATCTATAAAATTAATTGCATTTACTCATACCCATATATTAAATATTACAATTTTGTTACTGATCGTCATATCATTCGTTTTTGTCGCATGGGTTAACTCATTAACAGTATAACAAAATTTTAATTGACTATTCTTAAAAACATTTTCAGAGATAACAAGTTGATGTAAACAGTCGGTAATCCGAGAACACCGCCTAATGCGAAGAAGCTCGCAGACGTGAAAAAAGAGAGGATAAAAAAAATCAACACATAATAAAAACATCGGCAATCTTGTGGATCCACATCTGCATATATTGTGCCGTATATGTTACATTCAAATTTAGAAATTGAGTTGATATAATGAGAACATTTCGTACAATTTATTATCTATGAGTTTTAATATGTAATTGATTAATTAGCCAATATAGTATTAATCGAGTATATAATTTATCCCAACTATACTTTAATATTAAACTGATATTTAACACCAGAGAAATAGTATTTAATCGAGAAAAAAAATCTTACAATTATCCTCACCATTACATGGTTAACAAATTATATTTCTTTGATTGTAAAATAAATATTTTTTACAACTTGAAATACAAACAAGAGATTTTTTTTTAAAGATCTTTCCATCTCAATAACGAAGAAAATATAACAATAAACTAACACATACTAACCTCCATAAAAAAAAAAACTTTATATATATATATAATATAATATATATATATATATATAATATAATATATATATATATAATATAATATAATATAATATATATATATATATATATATATATATATATATATATATATATATAAAATATAATTTATTACTAATGGAGCTGTATCCGGGTAATATAATTGAGGTAATTTCATCGCGGCGAATCAAGTGGGCTTGTAAAGTTATTGGGCTTGGTAACGAGAGAATTCCTAAAAGGTTAATATTTGCTGTGCCGAATGGTAAGCGTCCGAGGGGTAGACCGAAGCGAAAGTGGGAAGATTGCATTAAAGCCGATCTGGAGGGACTGGATTTGGACGGCGAACGGTGGAGGGAGGTGTGTAACAAGCGATTGGTGGTGTCGGCATCGAACCTTCGGGTTCGCTAAGCCTTATTATTATTACTATTATTATACTAATGGAATTCTTAGTTCAAATTATTTTTCGGATATTTATATGTAGGCTAAAAGCTAATTAAATTGCTTTATTTTTTTTAAGTGTTTCACTATATATATATATATATATATATATATATATATATATATATATATATATGTAATACATACTAAGGGACAGTATTGCGATCGTGAAATTGTTTTCATTTGATTTCAGTCAAATCAATCTCAGAACAAAAATTAAACCATCCAACTTGTTTACGCTAATAAACCTTATTTTGAACACCATAAATCATTTATATATCTTTATCACTTTTCTTGATTACTTTATTGATCGTGTTATACCTATGTATATTGATTTTTATCTTTTATTTCCATAGAACAGAAAATTTTATTCACTACATCGAATAATCGTTAACAATAATGTGCAGTAGTCCGACGGTACTCAATTTGGGAGCATTAAATTTTAGAAAAAGAAGAATATTTATTTAAGGATTTGTTTAAACCTATATTATTGACTCTAGATCTTTAAAACATTAAGCATTATTTACAGCGTTCTGGTGTAATAAAAATCAGATGATAAACGTGCTAAAAAATATGGATTGCTGTGATAAAACGGCCATCACGTACAACTGGCCATAGGCAGAGGCGATTTGAATTCCATTTGAAGACTACTTTAGGAAATCCGATGCCTTATCTAGGCCAATTGAAATAAACCAGGATTTTATGTTCCTCCTAAACGATGCCCGTCAGTACAGCCATAACCTTATATCGTCTTTCTGCTCCAATGATCATCACAGTTAATAAACCTCATCTTGCGTCATCTATAAAATTTAAAGAGCGTTCTTATAGTTTATGAATAAGTTATGCATGTATCTGTGTATTGAAGTATATATGTATCTATACAGTAATGAACGTTAAATTATTTTTTCGGGCATACAGGGATTGATCAAGAGTATATTCTCAACTAGTTTTTTATAGATTTTTAATTGCTGAAAATAATTTTTCCTTTACTAACATGTTTTATTTTAGGCGTTGTTTATTATTTTTTTTTTTATATAAAACTCAACAAAACCATTGATTTATATTTTAAAAAGTATTTTGTATTTTTTACGATAAATAAACTTAATTAATACGGTTTAGTAGTATCTGATTGGCATTGCATTTTAATCCATCCTATTCAATACATAAAAATTGATATTGAACAATTGTCATTACTTTCGCCAAATAAAGGATACATAAATATCAACATATCCTATTAAAAATGATGTAGAGATGGTTGACCGCGATATAATATGAGAAGGAGTTGATAATAATAAGAGGATAAATAAATACTAATTTAAAAAATAGTACTTTAATTATTAGGCCGACGTTTCGACCCACCTTCATCAGGGCTACAAAAGATACAGAATATAAACGGTACATGGTGAAAAAAAAAAATAATTAGAAGTAGATATTAAATAAGAAACAGTTGTCTGATAAAAAAAATAATAAGATGATATCAGAGATATAGTGAGTGACAATGTAGTTAAGATATCAAATATTATATATATATATATATACAAGATACAAACAAAAATAGAAAATAAATATGAATAAAAATAGAGAACAAAGAAGAATATAGCATGTAAGTTAAAAGTAAACAGAATCTAAGTTTATTAGTTTATTACTGTATAGATAGTCTGTTTACTTTTAACTTACACCTAAAATAATACTATTTTTTAAAATTTAGTATTTATTTAACCGCATCCCCCGATCAACTCCTTCTCATATACTATTAAAAATAATGAAGTGGACTCCTGTTTAGTCGAAAAAAATTATCAGACGACTGGGAGCTTAGCCGATCACAATATACGAAGTCAATCAAGTACCTTTCTCCACATACCTTACCGTCAAGTGAAGGAATGAAGAATCTAGGATCAAGGACGCTGACCACATCATACCTCTGCCTGCAGAGGACGTCGAAAGGGTCTGAATGCGCAGTATCCAATTGTATAATATATAACCTTGTCCTATAATTGACAACACTATAGTTTAAGATATCATTAAAATAATTATTGAGGTCATAAGGGAGAGGATCACACAAGAGAACTTTGGCACGATATTGCTAAATAATGATGATGGATAAATTAATTAATAAATAAATAGATAGGGATGGCAAACATAGACGTCAAAACCAAACCAAGTTAGCAACATTTTGGATAAATTAAAACTATAACATTTGTACATTTAAAAAAAAAAAAAAAACAGGATAAGAGATAGAATGTAAAAGTTACAGACTGAGTCCCTCCAGAAATGAAGTAAGGGAAACTCTAAAATAATAAAAACCTGTACCACTAAAACCCATTAAGGGTTCAGTACTATTTAGGAAAAGCACTGTTTCTTGGTCAACGGTTGTGCAAGGAGGCGATTTGACCGAGATCACGCTCAACCACGAGGTTTTCCCCCTTAATCAATTATTTAATTAAGGGTATCAACTTTATAGAGGCTGGGTGTGCCCTAGAAGGGTCTCCCGACTCAGGGTCGCCCCGCGGCAATGAAACAGATAAATAAATTTTCTGCCATGAGCCGGGGTTCGAACCTGGGACCTTTAACATTGGAAGCTCAGTACCCTACCACTGACCAACCCCACTCCCCAAAAATATCAGGGCAGCTTAATTTTCTCTGAAAAATTAATACAGCACTGAATAATGGAAATTTTATGGAGGACTCAATAACACTTGAAAATGGGCCTAGTAATAAAATAATTAATAAATAAAATGTTGGTGAATAATGGCCTAAATTATATAAAAAACAAAATCTTAATTTTGACTTGTGAGCACGTCAAGAATACTATCGTAGATCTGTTTTACGATTTGAATATCAAGTATAATATTTTCAAGTATGTTTTATTCCTTTAACATAAACAGAGTTTAAGTAATATTCGCCTTTAATAGTCCATGGACTTATGAACTCATGGATCGGTAGAAATGCCAATTGAAATAATTGACTCATCTATTGAGCAACTTTCGATGAATCATCTGCATTTCGATTCTGGCCGCTAACTATTTGTCCGTTTGGCATAAACATGTTATGACGTATGGAATTCATGAAAGACTATTTCCTGGTAATTAGCGTGATTCATCAAGACGAAATAGAGTACGCTACGTGATTTTACTATTAACGAATCTGTAATTCTAGGATATGTTTGGAACAGCATTAATAATACATCATGTAGCAGAATGACAATCATATTTTGCGTTGCATAGCAGAACGTTTATTTTTGCGTGATTCATTTTATTAACTATACAACCTAAGATAAAAAAAAAAAAAAGACCATGAATCAGCTAAGAAAAATGTTTCATCAGCATTATATCTTTTTACGTTACTAAATTATCTTTAAATAATGTGTCTGTCTTGTTCCTCTCATTATTTCTAAAAATGTACTCTATTTTTGAAAATAGAATGGATATCGATAAAACTCCTTTAAAAAAGAAATATCATGTACCGTTGTCTCCTATATAATTTATTTAATGTATAAATGTTTCAGTTAATTTAATCAATATTGATTCATAAAAAATCAACAAATATGGTTTTGGAAATTCTATTGTACAAAATCGAGAGCCCTGATCCGCCTCACTCACTGCCAAATGGATTCAAAGATAAATTACCATCAAATACGATTTAAATTTTAAATTAGCCCTTACATTTCAATTTCAAATCCAAACCGAGCATGCGCTATCCGTCAGAATATTTTTTTACGAATAACATACAACACTCGTCAGTAAGGCATTATCACGTGAGAATGTAACAACGCATCGTAAATCTGAGCCGTCAAAGTTTTGTTTTCGTTATTGTAACAGGCCTTGTAACACGACGAACATATTATGTCTAGTTATCATCACTTTTGATACGTATACGTTTTTTCTCACTGAAATCTCAAACGCGGCTTTATCGAGATAAATATATAGGAAGCAACATGAGCGTTGAGGTTACGATTCAACAATGAAACCAACATCGAAGTAATCAATTAGGCAAAATAAGAGATTATGAATTACGAAAAGAAAATTATTGATCATTTCAGAAATTAATAACGAAATATTTATTCTCTATAAATTGTTTCCGATGTTTATATTAGGCTCCACAAGAGTAGACTTTAGACAAATTTCTTGATGAACTGAAAGTACTAAGTGAGAACAAATAAATCACGGCTCTGAAGTTAGGGACGCTCGTTAATACAGCTAAATTCAACCGAGCATGTTTTTTTGTACATTGCTGACAATATATAATTGAAATTAAAGATACTAACATGGCCCGGAATAAAAATAATAAGAAAAATAAAAGGGGAAGGAATAAGAATAATTGCGCTATCATTTGTTTATTTAAAGAAAGCGAATGATTTATAGAAGTACTTTAATGACATATGCATTTCACACATATATTATTTAAGAAAGTAGTTCAACAATGTATGTATAATTAATTACACATATCATAAAGAACATGAAAAAACATTCATTTTCATTTTTTTTTTTTTGCAAAAGTAGCTTTTCATCATTAATGTCACAACCCCTTAACGTCAAAAAACAAAAACACGACACATGTAATTATAAAATTAAAATTTGAAAAATAAAATACAAATATTTTTGGTATTAAAATTTAACACTAAACATACCATAACGGGTCAAATGACCCATTTTGAACTTTTCCATTGAAAATGCACGTATAATTTTATTGCGTTTGCACATTTGAATTCATGACTTTTTCTAAGTAATTAATGTACAGTTATAAAAACATTTTTGTTTTGTTTATTCTGAGTAATCCTTGTTGTATACCGATATCTACCACAACAGGTCATTTGACCCGGAGAGAATTTTTTTGTTTTATGAGATTATCTAGTCATATTTGTAGTCAGTAAGTTGCACATTCTTCCAAAGACTGTTGCGTAAAGTAGTTCAACGAAAATAGCTCAGAATAATTTCAAGAAAATATCAAATTTTAGATTGAAAATAGCTTTTTAGTGTAAGAAAAAGTGGCAAAAATTGAAAGTCTTGGTAAGTACCTAGCTTATATTTTATTTTGATAGCTATAGTAATACAGATCATTTTTTACCCAGAAAAATGTCGAAGCAAACAAGACAATACAAGTTCTTAGAAGATATAAATAATATTGGCGAAGAGTTTTAAGAAATTAGTGAAGATGAATTTTCTGAAAATGAAGATATATCGGTTGCAAATAAAAATGAGTTTGATTCTACAGATACTGACGATGAAGAGGAAAATATTGTGAATGTATGTAGTGGCCGAAAAAGAATAAGATTACTCACAAGTTCGGAAGAAAGTGAAGTAGAAATGAATGAAGAAAATGTTGCGAATGATGGATCTGTTTGGCAACAAATGCAAGTAGGTGGCACACCTGGAAGAGCACCACTGCGATGAGCTATGAATTAAAAGTTTTTATTTTTTGCTTTTATAATAGAAATGCTCAACATACTATTTTGTTTAATCATAATAAATTTAATTTATATTTTTATTTCCTTTCTAACATCCATATTTCATACATTCAAGCATGAAACATAAAGTCGGGTCATTTGACCCGCTATGGTAGAAATAGGTATATATCAAGCTTTAACACTAATCATACCTAGGATTAGTGTTAAAGCTTGTTACACAGATAAAACAAAACAATGAATAGGAATATAATTTTTCTTCCTTGTAAGAATAATATAGAAGAGGTGATAATTTCATGACGGAGAAACAACGCATCTTAGCATAAATTTGGTTTAAAGACTTCGCTGAAGTGCCAGCCAATGGGAGAGGAGGGGAGTGGATTGAGCAATAAAAAATGTACATTAGCAAGGAAATGGCGAGCCCTAATACGTATACAAGGCCATTAAGTGAAAGCGATTGAATAATAAACCAAAAAGATTAGGAGAATTATCCGAGATGAGATGCGATTTATTCATGTAGGAATCTAAAAATAGTCACCAATTGGGACTAATAGAACGGATCACTAAGTCGGCAATACAACTTCCCTTATTGATTCGCGTAGTTGGATTTCAAGCCCCGGCATTCAATCCACGAACTGTTGGCTACCTAATGAGCAATATCTAAGAATGATTTTCGTGACTGCTTTAGCCCACACAGAATCAGTACCAGATCTATGGAATGATAAGTCATTCATCCACAATTTTACCTGAAGTTGGCGTTTAAGAATTTGGCACTTAAAACTGACGGAATTATTAAACAAATAATAATGACCAAAAATGTAGGTACTTCTTTCACACTCTTCTAGTAAGTCCTACAATGGTTGATTTTAATTTTTTTTTTTTTTTCTAATTTCCAACTACTTGTTTAAAATAATTTTTTTTTTCAAAAATATTGAAATCCTTTTTAATTGTATTTTGCATATTCCCCTTAATTGTGATTGAAGAGTTATACAAAATTTTAAAATAAAAATAAAAAGTAAACAAAGTTTTTCTAATAGTTTGATTAATTTATAATTAGAAGATTCCAAAACAAAGTCCTGGACCAACCAGTCAACGTTCCGTTATAGTAAGGGCATCATTAGAAATAAAGAACAGTACCCGATGTAAATATATCCTGAATATAACACATCTCACTTCAACGGATAGAAAAAAAATTAACCAATTAAAGCTTTGTGTATCTTCTAATAAAAACATGATACTTTTCATATATTTTTTAAAATTTTCTATCTCTTAATAATGATTAACATATATTTTTGTATAGCTTTTTTTCAACGAAAATTTCATGGATCCACATATCATTTATTATTAAACGAATAATTATTGCCCAAATTTAGTTCAGTAATTGTTAAAAATTTTTAAATGTTCTAAGACGATTTTTACGATATAACCAACAACTCTTGAAAAATGCTGTATTTTATCTAATTACTTTTCATTATTATGAGGGTTCCTCCATATTAAGGTTCAGTAGTAAAAATCGCTTAAAAAACAAACTTATTGGATAAAAGTTATGAAAAAAGACAACACTTTTGTGTTTACTTTTTACCTTTTTTTAAAAAAAAAAAAAAAGATAAAAAGTATTTCAGTAGGAATTCAATTACCCGAATATTTTACAGTCCATCTACAAACCCCAAGTAAACAAAACAATAAAAGTCTGTTATGATTGCAAGAGGTTTATGTCTCAGTCCTAAAACGAAATCATGCGGTATCAACTTGAAATTATTTTGCTAAAAATTCAATTTTACTTACGAAATATTTATTATTAGACTATGAAATTATTATTATTATATATATATATATATATATATATATATATATATATATATATATATATATATATATATATATCAAATTTTATATTTATATTATAATATAAATTATTATTTATATATTATAAATAAAATTGGTGGGCGAGTAGGTACGGATACTATACAATGAAATGAAAATAAAATTACTTATAAAGCGACCATGGGAGAAGATATCCACCAGATATTTCTCAAACCAGCTGTACTAAACTAAATTCGCTAATTTTTAGATTTCTATTTCACACAAAGATGGTATTATTTTCATTAAATTCACAATGGAATACAAAATAAATCAAACCATAACAATGCTTTAAAAAAGATAAATGTAATAGAGAAATTTCGAGCACTGTTAGCTTTCCAACGTTCAATTATTCAGACATATTTATCAAGTTTGTCACTCACATTCTAATTTGCAGTGATTCATATTCGGCCCTCAAAGAAATACAATTTTCAACTCTCCAATAAACCTATTGCATTTTCCATAACACGACTAATTCAGACAACAAACAGATTAATAAAATTTCTGAGGGTCCATAGCCATGTTGGTATACCTGGTAATGAACTGGCTGACTGCACCATATTTCGAGAACCTAAACTTAATACGGTGCTGTAGGACTTCAATACAGATATAGTGAATCATTGCAAAGAAGCATGGCGCTACTTTTGGTCCAAGGTCCCTAAGACCAACAAACTGAAGAACATTTATGAAGATTGAAGATAGGAACCACTGCCTCAAATAACAGGGGACCGTCGGGAGCAAACCATAATTTGTAGACCCAGTATAGGACATACTTGGCTGACGCATGGACAACTTGAAGGGAAGCCTCATCCTAGATCAAGCAGCTGCAACACACCATTGACCATCGAGCACATCATGGAAAATTGTCAGCGTCTATGTCCTTCAAGAATTTCACTAAGACTCCGGAGATACCGTCAAGTCTTGAAACAAAAAAAAAAAACAATATATATATATATATATATTCCGAGTAATCCCTCGAGTATAGCCACTAGTTAGAAAGTCTAAATTATACTGGGCAGCAAGATGTCGGATGGCCAAATGACCAACGACTGGCATAAGAGAAAAAGAAAAAAAAAAACCTTGGAACAGGAAAACCAGAAGAACTTGCTGCAATTTATTAAGGATAACAAACTGCATAAAATGATTTAAATTATGTAATTATGTTACAGAAACACGGTGTATCTAACCTTTGTTATGTTGTACATGGCACCTAAAACTGTAATAAAATAATAAATAAATAAATAACGATTTTTTTTTTTGCTTTATAGGCACTTATAAAATATGAGATGAAAAAACATAGGCAAATCAGCTCTAAAGGATATTGGCCAAAAAACCTCTTCTGGAGAGCATGGCCTCTTCCGAAATAGCAAACATGCCTACCGTTGGCCTCTCCTGCGAAAAAAAAGTTGAGCTATGTCCTTAAATAGATCCGGCCTTTTCAACCAAACCTCACTGTCCTCTTCCAAGTCGAATAAGAATTTCGAAACTATGGCCAATGAAAAAAAATCTATTAATAAAATTCTCTCCAACAAAATTAAAACATATAAGTTGGCAGTGAAGGCATATTTCATTTCACTTTCCCCATTAATCAGGAGTAAGTTAAGTACAGACCAGTAAATTGATCTCCCTTTTCTCTTTAACCTCAGAGATAGGATATCCTTTTAATCCCATCTTAAAACAAAGAATAGGAAAAACGCAACAATTGCGAAAGCTAGATTTTTCAAGCTTTCGAGGTTGTGGACGATTGTTAGTGGCCATGTGTTCCGAAGGTCTGTTTTTGTTTACAAGAATCCTCCCAGCATCGTAAAACACGTCCGATTGATTTCTTAAAAAAATAAGACTTTCAAAGTTCGTGGAAATCGTTGTTTACATTCCTTCAGTAATCGAATGATAGGAAAGACATTATTCTCAGTAATAATAACAAACAAAACGATTTGATTATCTAATTATTTATTTGTATGTAAGATTAAAAGAATGTACTATGATTATAAATGATGATGAAACTAACGCGCAGTAGTTATTTTTTTTGAACAGCAGATAACGTATTGACTCACAACAGAAAATATAGAATGAATAAAATTTCTGATGGACTTATCTATATTTAATCTACTATATCTATATTTAAAAGAATTTAAAAGCACGATTCGACACAATTCAAATGTAATATATGTGGATGTATGTGTATAGTTGTATTGTGTATAATTTTCAGTGATTGACATTCATTATTATGTCAGAATAATATAATAATTTATATCTGTATAAAATAAAACTAAATTAATAATCCACTGCGTAGTTCTCACAATATTATAACTGTTATGGTTAGGACCGTTAGTGATTTCAGATGACATGCAAAAGTCCTCCACGGTACTACTTTACAAGATTATATAACAGATGAGACAAAAGCTTAAACAATGCAAAAAAAAAAAAAATCTAGGTAATTATTCAGTATCACATGATATAAAGATTAAAGTGATTACGATAGGAATGTAGCTCCAATCAATACAGTGGGCATCTTAAAGCAATATACTTAGATCATGCAAGAAACAATAATACATAACCATTTTATTAAAATTAACTATGACGTACATCTCGAAAGGATTACTTACAACATTAACAGTTCACGATAATGTTCAATGAACATCAGGTGGCATATTTAACAAGACGTCTTCGAATGCATATGCATTCAGATACTTTTAACGTTCGTGTTCACTAGTGAACAATATTTATTACCAAATTTTATAAGAATTTATTTTAAACTGTTTTACCAATGAACCGCATTAACAAAATTAACTTAGTGAATATATTTTTTCTTATATTTATGAAAGCAGGACTCAAGGAGATCCCAGCGCCTCTCTCAGCCGCATCACTGCTATTAATGACCAGTGATGGCTGAAGAAAGGCGCTTTAACCACATACGTATTTTAATAATATTTAAGGAAACTTGTGGACTGTTCTCAAGATCTGCAAGTACTCAATACAGTACTCGAATACCTTCAGTGCTCGAACCACGCTCTGATGATGACCCACATGTTTGGGTTGAAACGTCGGCACTAATAAAAACTTTATAATGAAAGCATCCTGAATATTTATCACCCTATATTAATAATAAGAAATCGAAAGTTCATTTCTGTAACTAGAAAACATGACTCCTGTATTTTCCTGCGCTAAAGCGTTGTAGAACTTTGATTTAAGATCGAGCAATAAAACAAACGGAATTATTATTTTTAATTTATTTTTAATGAATTAAAAAAAATTTTAATGAGAATTCCTAAAAGGTTAATATTTGCTGTGCCGAATGGTAAGCGTCCGAGGGGTAGACCGAAGCGAAGGTGGGAAGATTGCATTAAAGCCGATCTGAAGGGACTGGGTTTGAACGGCGAACGGTGGAGGGAGGTGTGTAACAAGCGATTGGTGGTGTCGGCATCGAACCTTCGGGTTCGCTAAGCCTTATTACTATTAATTTATTTTTAATGACTATGAACAAGTGATTCAGTCTGTTTAGCAAATAAATGCATACACATACTCATACGTATATTTAATAAGTGTAACTTGAATTCAGATGATTTACAAATTTTCAAAGATTTTCAGTTCAGAATAATAAATTTTATATTATTTCGTCCAACTATTAACTAAATGATTAGTTTTTATTTATTTATATAATTATTTTATCAACTGTTTTCTCATAAGTAATTTTTGAGATAACTAGATGAAAAAATAATACATATTAATCAATTGAAATCATGAATACAATAGGTAGGTACATTTTGAATATTTAAATGTATTATAAAAATAATCATGATAAATAAATAAAATGTATTTATCGGGTAGAAGTAATTACAAGATCGGTTGACGTATACTAAAGGAATCAATGAAGCCTTTAAGAGGGCTTCCTGTTATTATCTGAGACTCAATCAGGAATGCCTAATCGTTTTGTAAATACTTTGTGAGGTGCGAGCGTGGGGTGCTTTAGACGTCATTCTCAACTTTAAATTGAAACAGAATACACCAAGTATTTAAATACCTGAGCTATTTTAATACTGCTTCTTGTTTATTACGTAGCCGCTTTATTCACAACTTGTGAATTCCAATAATATTTAATTTATTATTATTATTCCTCTGTATTTGTGAATATTGTATATAAGTAAGTCTGCATCTAATTGGTTATTGTGGTTAATTAAATTTTAATTTAAATATGAATATAGTTTTTTTTTTTTTTCGTAGGCCCAAGACTCCCGCTGATGTCCTATACTCCCTCATGTATATAGTTATTTTTAGTCTTATTGTTTTTGTGTTATACCATTTAATTGATTCTTACTGATGTATGTACACATGGTATGAATGAACTCCTGTATAACTATTACTAGTGTCCTTAATTGAGACGAAATTGAATAAAAATCCAATAAAAACGGTTTAAAACAATTAATTTATTTGTTTCTGAATGTTATGGCCAAAGGATCATAGTAATCAGCCGTGATATATTACAAAGTAAATCAAATATCACTTTTTCCGATAATCTATTTTACTAAATTATCATATACTAGTCTTATAATTTATTACAATAAAATAGTTCAGAGTACTTCTTATCTTTGCAACCGTACGTACACTGAGTAAGTTTTAAGTTCAAGGACTCATGTTTTACATAGAATGATAATAATTAGTCGAAGAAAAGAATATGATCAAAACACAAAGCCGAAATGGACAGAGGAAGTTCCCACGAGAACAAAACCGGGTGCCTTGCATGAGTGATCATACGGGGGAAGGAGCACGGGTTCCGTTGAACTTGGTCCCGGAGTTCTCAATCTCATTGTTAAAAATACCGAATCATAACTACAAAAGTATCAGAAAAAAACGAATATAAATAACTGATTATTAAAAAACGGTTAAAACACACAAAAAAATATAGATTCCAAGCGACGTTACGAGGTTCAGATAACATAATAATTTCTGCATTCATACTTCATATTAAATATACATATACAAATATACAAATAAATATATATATATATATAGTCTTATACGTGGTTAATAACTTTTTCATTAGTTAGCAATCCGTATAACATAACTCTGTGTAGCGACCTCCCGCAGTGTCAAACTTCATTTGCAACACCATCTTTCAGGTCTGCCATCGTACGCCCCCTAACTTGCTCCAAACTATATAGAACATCTTCATCAAACTTCAAACCACTGCTCCAACCAAGTTTACGTTCATCAGTACAGTCTCTATATAATTTTCAAACCCTCAACGCGAAATACTCCATTCACGCCAATGTGAAAAGAACTCAAAGAACTAAAGATATAAAGAAAACTTGTTAATTGTTGTTTATTTATTTTTTTTAAGTTGTGGACAATATAGCGGATGATGTAAGGGGAATTAATGACATCACTAAAGTGATTGAAAAAAATCGTATAATGAATAGGAATACCGAGTAAGGTTAAGGTAGTTTTTCATATTTTTTGGTGGTACTACGTGGTAAAAACTTAATTAATTAATCTTATTCAATTAATCTTCAATATAATTTTTAAATTGCTGTTTGAAACATCCATATTCAGATTAAAATGCCCTAATCTATAAAAAGCCCTTAAGTAAATACTTACTGTATGACCGTATATCATGGATGATAATTAGTAAAGAAATTAGTCACAAAATATAATAACGATAAAATCAAAAGAAAATTAATATTGTGACCGATTCATGGGTGACCAGCTCCCCTCCTCCAACCCAGGAGTTGGTATTATGTGTGTAAACGGCGCAAGAACGTTACACTCCTTTCCAAGATATTTTATTGCTCTCCTCTTTTTAAAAGCAGTCTAAGCGAAAGTAAAAATAGAAACATCGTGGATCATACACAATTACACTCACTGTGGTCTGGTATATGTTTTCCCCTTGCCCCCTGGAACTATTCACTCCGAAAATTCAAAACCACGTTGAAATGTGCTCCCTTAAAAATTCAAAACCCCTAAAAAAATTGTCCCACTCTAAAATTCAAATCCCCGTCGAAATATGACCTCCTAAGAAATTCTAACAACGGTAAAAATGTTCCTCTCCATTCAAAAAATCAAAACCCTGGAAAAATATTTCCTTCTCGAAAATTCAAAACCCGGTCAGAATGTGCTCCACTCAAAATTTTTGATGCCGCAACTTGGGCCATGAAATTACTTTCTTGGCATCTCTGGACTGATTTCTCATATTACGAACTATTGTTTTGACCCAGCTTCAATGCATTTATCATCGGAGTCATTAATTCTTTCCAACGTTGCTCTTTCGTTACTATAATACGGCACCGACGATATTTATTATTTATACAAATTAAAATAAAAATTTTTGAGCTTGAATCGTTAAGCTAAATTCTAAAAACATATATAAAAAATTAGAAACTAGTCCACGAAATTCATTAATATAATTATAACTGATTTTTTATTGATTTATTTAACCCCATTTCACTTTTGTTTATTAAAGAGCATAACTCTTAAGAAATAATATTGAGTGAAATATTTGATTTTATTTATTTATTTTTATTTTTATTTTTTTATTTTTATTTTGAGGAAGGAAATTAAAAGTATATTTCGTAAGTTGGCATTAAATAAAATGAGCAGTAGTATCATTCTAAATACGTAACCTTAAGTATGAATGTTTTTCTTTTTTATATATTTATTTGTTTTACTTATGAGTTATTTAATTCGCTACCAATTTCTGTATTTATTTTTTTTTTCTATTTTTTTTTTTATTATTTTTTTTAATTTGATATCAAGTTACATTTCGTTAGTTTTTACCTTTGTTATATAGATATATATTTTTATTTTTTATTTATATTTTATTTTTTTATTGTATTGTATTTATAGTATGAATGGGCCTCAATCAGCTTTAGTACTCGGTGCCCTTAACTGTGGCAAAATGTGTTATTTCTCAATAAAAAAATTTAAAAAAATAAAATAAATAAATACGTAACCGAAAACATGTTAAACTAAACTTATTATTATGTAGAAAACTAACCAGATATTTGTAAGAGATGAAATGTCCGAAAAATCGATTGGAAATAAGCGTGACGAAGAACTATTACCACCAATTTCAATGTTCATACGCTTGGCTCAGATTAACCTTCTTCACAATGCCATTTTACTTTTCAATCGCTTTAGCCTTTTCACTATTGCACTATTGGTCAACAGTATTGCGGTGAGGCCGTTACATCCGAGATTGACAGATGGCGTAAAACACTTGGCAAGGAGCAGCTTTTGTCACCGTTTTACGAAAACAATTCCACACTTACATCATTGTATAACATTTGTTTCAATCATTCTGAGAAAAAAAAAAAAAAAAAAAAAAAATCTGTAACACTACAATCCATGAAGGGTCTTGGGTTCAGTACAATTTAGAGAAAGTACCGTTTCTAGGTCAACGGTTGTGCAAGGAGGTGATTTGACCGAGATCACGCTCAACCGCCAGGTTTTTCCCCTTAATTAATTATTTAATTGGGGGTACCCACTTTAAAAAGACTGGGCGTGTCCCAGGAGAGTATACCGATCCAGGGTCGTCCCACGGCCAATGAAACATAAATAAATGTTCTGCCATGAACCGGGGTTCGATCCTGAGATCTTTAGTATTGGAATTTCAGTACCCTACCACTGAGCTACCCCACTCCTTCAACCATTCTAAAACTAGAATTAAAAACAATTAGCATCAATTTTCTAAAATTTAAATTTATTTTTAATAAATATAATTAGTTGGAAAATCTGTTTAAAACAAACAAGAAAATTGGGATAAATTATTGAACAATAAATAATATTTGCGAATGCCATTAGATTTAAAACTATTTTTATCAAAACTGGTAATTTAGAAGAAATGGAAACACAGAGAACAGTTTTCCGAAATCGTTAGAACTAAATGGATATACGGAACACGGTAAAAATAAAAAACAAAACAATAAACCATGACCTAAAATGTTCACATATTCCTTCTAAATCACAAATGTAGACTAAAGAGGACCTTAAGTTGCAAATAAAATTAAGTAAACATCCATGGGAAAATATTAAGAAAGGCGTAAAAGTTAATCCCCATTTTTTTATCCGTGGAAAACTCATTACTTAATTTATTTATGCTTTCAGGTCGTTTACTTCCTCCTTTATGCCTGATTAAACAATAAAAAGTAATGTTTCGTAAAAATGTTGGGTAATTATTGTATATTTTTATGCTTCTAATTTTTTTTTAATCTTACAGAAACTTTAATTATTTTTTTAATTACTTATTAAAGTTCATAAAAGTATTTTAAAAAATACATTAAGCAAATAAGGTATATAACAAATAAAACATGATAATAGCTGGTTGAACACTGTCAGCTGATAGTTTTAAGGTAAAAGGTTCCGAGACCTTTTTATTTTCCCACACATTAGAGGATTAGAGAGAAATGAATAGGAAGTAATATAAGAACTAGTTAGCTTAATTGGATATAAATTATACAATATTATAATTCATATCAGGAATCTATGATGGGTGAAATCTGTATCATAAAGGGTATTAAAACTGACATATATAATACAATTTAAACAAGAACATATAGGAAAATGATAAAACGTAACGCTAAAACCAATGAAAGGTCTTAGGTCTTAGGTTCAGGGAGCAATACTTGGTAAGGAATTACAGTTTCTTGACCAAGGATATAAAATGCAATGATGTGGTCAACATCCACGTTCAACCGCCTGTGTTTTTCTCTACCCAAATCGATGTACACACTTTATCGAGGTTGTGTGTGCCCAAGGAGGATTTCAAAACTTCATAGTTATTTTACCAGGGTAAAATATAAAAAAATAAAGCAACTGTCATAGCCAAACTCGAGCCCGGGCCAGACTTACATGCCTTACTCAATGATCTAGACCACTCCCAAAATATATAAAATAAAATAATTTATTTTATAATAGAAACAGCAATTCAATTAAAAATGGAACTCACTTAATATTATAACTAGTATTCACGGAGAGGTCAACATTACTTCGAAACCATCTTAAAGTAATGAATGGGAATCTGTTTAACGTTGCGCATTCGTTACTTATACCGACGATTTAACCTAAATCATCATTAGAAATTTGAGAAAAACATGCATGACTCTGGCATGTTCCCAACAGTTTGGTTTATTATTTTAAAAAATGAACCATTGTAATCGAACAAAAAATTCAAAAACTGAACTCTTTCTCAAAAATTTGAGGTTTTACGTTTCAGGGTACGTAGAATTCGAAAAAAGAATAAAAGTTTTTTTGTCCGGCCGCTGTCCTAGCATTTTCTCCGGAACTACTGGACCGATTTTTTTCTAATTCGAATTTAAAATCAAAAGTCACCCGAGGATGATCCTCCATCGACATTACTATCCGCCTTTTACTTTCAAAATGGCGGCCGAAAAATCTGCGTTGCTGTAGACTAAACTAATGCACCGATTTCAATTAAACTTGGCTAAAGTCTTCTACTTGATGCCTTTTAAATTTATCTATATAACATACTTCAACGAATACAAACTGGAAAAAAATTACGAGGGATGGTAAAATTAGATTTCGAACAACTCAAAATGTACTTTTTTGACTATATTGTATGGTTTTTTTAAAAGTTTACGGAATTTCCTAAAGAAAAGATAAAAAAAATCGTTAAAATCGGACAATTAGGAGCACAGATACAGTCTCTAGATGGTTTTTATGTTCTACTGCAAATTCTTAGTTTTGGATTTTGATTTTTGGATGAGTTACTGTTGTTTTGTTTTTTTAGCAAATTACTTATGATAAAAAAATGTTTAGGTAAATAATTGGAATTAACTTTTTATTTCTTTTAATTTGTCACTAGAAAGATAATGTTACTTTAGATGTATAATTGTTGGGAATTACCAAACCATTGCGAAATAATTTGCAGCGTTTTTTTTTTTTTTTACTCTTATACATGCGTTCATTGTACATATGAGAACATACACTTTCATATGTACTTACAATACAAAACAGTCCAGTACCATAAGTAAACTTCTTGAGTTATTTGCAGATAAAATTCTTAATCCACTCTTTTTTTTGTTTTTACAGCCTTTTCACTTTTTCCTTACTACTTTCGTAGAATTACGAGTATATACATAAAGTAAAACAGCTTTAAGAAAAACGATTTAGCCAAGTTTTATAAAAAAATTTCAGCTATTTTGGCTACTAGAGTTTGTAGCGATACACATTTTTCTGCGCTATTTCCAAACGAAAGGCAGGATAGTGTTGAAATGGATATTAAATAAACCTTTCTGGATTCGTTGCAATCGTTGTATCAAAACTTCAAAGCAATCGGTGAAGACCTTTCGGAGATCAGCGGTTTTAAACAAACGAAAATTTGCATTTTTATTTCTTTGGCACGTGGGAAAAGTGTGTTAAGTGCAACTTTGAATTTGATAGCTAATTCTCCACTATTTCCAATGGGCTAAGTTATGTAGCTATTACAGAGATGAACGTTCCTTTGCTTTGTGAATCATGGGTTCAAATTCTAAAATTGAACTTGGACCTATGAAAGTTGAACTTTTAATTGTGTTTTCCCATAAATATGATTTTTGCGTTTAACACAAAAGCTCGTCAATAGCCATAACAAAGAAAAATAATAATAATGATCACTTTGCAAATAGAGAAAAAGTACTGAACTGTTTTGTCTATACCTATTTATATAATGATACTCACCGGCATTTTTTTTGGAAATTATCAGCTAAGGTCATTAACGAAACATCCCTCGGAAAATAAGAACATACCCGCACTGTTGACAACACTATAATCAAAATGGTTTTCTTTAGTTGTATCTAAAGGTACATCTTACAGACTAACGAAACACGACGGATCAGAAAGCTGTGAACAGATCACTACTGACATTGAGGACTAACACGCTAAGTGATCCCAAAATATATTTACAACCTGCCAAACACGACTCTTGCCAAAGGTTAGAAGACAAACAGTGAGGTGTCGACCTCACTAAGTTCCACAGCCGAGTGGTTTACGACCGTATGTGACTGGCATACCGGGCAACCTTCAGGTCTCCGCTGCGGCTGACCTGAATGCTAAGCGTGGATACCTGCGGCCTTTCAGGTAGGTGTACATTGTAAGCTCTTCCTAATAAAGATTCCAAGAAAGCCACAGAAAACGTCGAGGGCCGATTTTAACTTCTCCTTACATTCTGAACTATTATTTAACTTGTTCTACTAAGGGCAGTATTCTTAAGAAATACCACCCAGGAAATGTCAGTGACCTAATTGATACAACCTTCTCAAAAACCAACAATGAAAAGACAAAGTTGATTCCTAAAAACCTGATAAATTTCTGAATATGAAAAAGATCAAAAAGGAACATCTCATACTTGAGAGGATGAGGGACAGTAAAGTACAATGAAGTGGTCTATTAAATAAAACATAATATATTAGTAATTAAATGAAATTGACTGTTAATAACTAATAATAACATTTTTATATTATTATTTTGTTTTTATTAATTGAAATTTAAACTGTATTCGATATAAATATATATATATATCCATGGTCGCTGGTCATAACTTGTTAAGAAGAAAAATGGTTCTCACTAGTTCTGTGAATTGAGGGTTTTCTTTCCTGCGTTCTTAACATCCTGAAATAGCTATTAAATTCACAGTCCTCGTCTAGACCTCTAACATTTTTATTACTGTGAGCTACCAACTCCTTCAAGGTGTTTAGAATACTTGGAAGATGATCTAAATTAACAGAACTTGTGAGGACTATTTTTCGGCTTAACTAATTATGGCCAGAAACCTTTGATATAAACTATGATAAAATGACATGACCAAAACCTTTTAAGAAATTTCCTATGGATAGCATTCCAGCATTCATTTTTTCATTAATACGTTTTATAGTCGGTGGTACAAACCCCTTTTTAACAAACTATTAACGCCCGCCTATCCATTTTTTGATTTTCACTTGAATCTTAAGATAATTTGATCACAAAATAGAAAAGAAAGGTGGCCTATAAAAATATTCGGTCATTTGGCCTAAATAGCCTCGTTATGTTGAGATGATGGGGATTGGAGGTCACACCACGATTCAAGTGGAAAGCAATGGGTGTTCATGAGCTTTTAGTAGCTAATTAAATAGACAAAGTTTGCCAATCTCCAGATTGAAAATGCCACATTACAGAGAATTTTAGTAAATAAAAATTGTATATTACGACGATGTATTCACGAAGTTTTCGTTGGATGTTAATAATTTGAAGTGAAGGGATCTGTACCATGTACTTTATGTAATAAATAGTATAAGATAAAACATTGTTTATAGATTCATAATAGTAAATTAAAAATAATAACGTTTAAAGCACTTAAAAACAATTAAAGGAAGGAGATGGTCCGGGGTTGTGGTCATAAATAGGCTAAATAGTGGTAAAACTATTTTATTGAAAGCCAACGTTTCGACCAGACTTTGCAGGTCTTCATCAGGGAGGTGTGTTCATCTAGGAGTTTCACTTAGAACTGCTGAATTAAATTAATCGACAAAATCAGAAGTCTATCATGGATTATAATAAACTTTTTTTTTAAGATCTTAAAAAATAATTTAAGAAAATCCGTACTATGGACAAAAGGAAATAATATTAACATGGGAGTGGTCATAATAAATCAAACTAGCTCGACTGGAAAATATACATATCATCACGGCATTTTGAACTATTAAGCTGTTAACTTCATTGTTATTATTTTGATAGCTCGGTAACTTGAAATACTTTTCGTAACAAGAGGGGGAGAGAACGTTCTATTATCGGAACTGGACCATTTCCGCTATTTAAAATCAAAATTGAGACCGGAAAAATCAAAGTCATTACTTCAAGTCATATATCAATAGAAACATTTGCTGCTATTCTAAATAACTACAAAAACTCCGTAATTATTTACACTGATATCCAAACAGAAAATTCAACATCATGTGCCATAATTTCTAAGGACATGCCTTCAAATGTATAAATTAAATAAAACATGCTCGGTTTTTACAGCTGAATTTACAGCCATCCTAAAAGGCCTCCAACTGGGATTTTCAGGCAGAGAAGATACTATTGTGATCTGTTCGGACTCTCTTGGTTGAAAAGAGAAATGGGTGGAAGTGGTTAATTACTCAAATGAATCAATACAAGTATCAGAAATAGTACTCCAGAATCGGCAAGAACCCTGTCACATCACAATATTCTCCAGGGCTTCACTATTCCATAACTAACAACTAACAACACTTTAATACATATAAATTATTCTGCAAAATATAAATAAAAAGTTAAATTTTCAATTCAATATTTATTAGGAAGATGGCTCGTGATCTCCTAATGTAGACATATCATTAGAGTGCTGCCATTGGGTAGTTACTCAACAAGTGTTTTCACGTCATTATATCCATATGTTCAAATTTACTAAATGTATTTCTTTAATACAGTTGTAAATATCATTAAGAAATAATAACAATACAAATATATTTATTACTGACAATTAACGGCCGATTTTGAAATCAATATTAATACATCTATATTAACTGTTATTTAATTATGTTAGACTCAATTACTTTATTGATCGGGAGTGGTATACTTATAGTAAAGGTTATCCAATAAATAACAAATTTTTAATTAGTAAATAGAATTATATAAGGCAGGAATTGAGTTGTAGCGATATTTATATAAATATATATATATATATATATATATATATATATATATATATTTTTTTTTTTTTTTTTTTTTGTAGTAAATCTACAAAATTCTATACACCAGAATATAACGAACGCCTCACAAGTACCGTAAACACTTTTGCAGGAAGGCGTTAGGATCTCCCTCAGAGGATTATAGTCAAATATACTGAGGGTAAGATATGGGCAAACGCCAGAGGGGCAAGGCAGGGGCTGACTAACGATGTAGACACAGCGGTGGGGCCTTCGGGATATTGGAGTACACCAAGAGGTAGGTAGGTCCCTTCACCTAGTTGGGACATGATGTGTCGTCCGAGTTGTCCATCTCTTGAAGACTATGAGGGGAGAAGTGGAGGAGCTGTCACGTTCGTGACCACGTGTGCTGAATACACGTGCGCCACCGGAGAATATCCCCATCTTCCACTCCCTCCCGCCCCTCCCCTTTAATCCTTCACAGGTGTCGCGTTTCACGCTTCTCTCTTTCCGATGCCCACCTCTTAACTGTTTTCGATCAAAGTGGTTTATAAATAAAAGCGATTCTAGCGATTTTAGCAATTTCTAACATATCTAAAAATACTTATAACTAGTTTGCCCGTGTTAATACTTCGCACAGTACATTGGCAAGTGAACAAAATGGCGATGTAATACAGAAATAAGTAAGAGAAAGGAATTATGAGAGAGCGGAATTATTTTTAATTCAGAGAAATTTATAAACATGTAGGGGGCGAGGTGGCCGATCAAAATGAGAAACAAGAGGGCAACCTGATAACCGAATTTATGGATTACAATATAATTACAAGTTCGCGTCGTGGTACCGAAGGGGGCTTTTAACTCTGACATTAATCCCCCGCCCTTACCTCCTGGTCCTAGAAAACCCCATATAGCCTATAAGACGAGGAAGAGGAGAAAAAAAAAATAAAAACATGTGTACAAATTACAATTGGTGTGCCTTTGCAAAAAATCGGATTTCTATGATTTTTTTTTTTAATTTTGAAGGAAATTAAAAAACCTTGCTGATTATTGTAAGTATAAGCTACTTTGTTTTCCTTTTTTTATGTCCACCCTTTATTCCTTTTTTAGGCTTATGGGGGATTTTTCCTGGGCCAGGGATGAGAGCTGGAGGCACCGGGAGGCGAACTCGTCATTATTTTATCATGTAATTTTGAGTTCATCAGGTCATCATATAAATTTCGGTTTATCAGATTGCCCAGCAACGCGTGAACTTCACACTCGCTAGGCCACCTTGTCCCTGGTATTAGCTATCATACTTTTTGAATTATGCACAATCAAACTTTATTTTTCATTACTTTTTCTGTTTATTTTTCAAGGATGTGCTTATTTATGTCATTAAAAAAATAGACCCCGTGATCTCCTAATGTAGTCATATCATTAGAGTGCTACCATTGGGTAGTTACTCAGCAAGTGTATTCATATCATTATATCAATTATGTCCAAATTTACTTGATGTATTTATGTAATACAGTTGTAAATGTCATAAAGAAATAAAAAAAAAATAAAAAATTGAGAATGATATATCAACCATCAGATTTTATGAAGATAAAGTGTACCGACAAAAAACACCTTAAAAAGATTAAAAAATATAAAAGTTTATATTATCTTAGTTTCCCCAGGGACCTTAAAACAATTTTCCATCCTACCTTTCAATATGTTTTTAGTTTATTGTAGGCTACAATAAATAGCAATATTTTGATTTTTTTTAATCTAAAACGATAAGTGTTAAGTATCCCCTAGATATAGATGGTAGTATTTTGGAGGGAAATGGGGTTACTCCCAAAAACAGCCTATTTTTGCGTTTTGAAACGGAGGTTCAGCTAAGTCCTAAAGAAATCTAACCTTTATGTCCGCGTCAATATCTTTGAAACGCAATTTATTCCATCTCGATCCGTTGAATTACCAATTGTCAAAATTTTGAAACCACATACTTTTTAAAATGACTTCTATCGAAGTTTCTATAATTATAATATTCATTCATTCATGTATGGCACAACATCCCGTCACCGAGACTGGGCCTCCTCCAAGAGCCTCCGCCAGTTGGCTCTGTCTTCTGCTGCAGCTCTCCAGTTCCGCACACCAAGCAGGGTTCTCGCATCATAGGCCACGTTGTCCAACCATCTCGTCCTCGGCCTTCCTACCCGTCTTACGAGGTGCAGCTCCTCCATCATTATTTTTTTTGGTATTTCAAGGGTGCTCATTCTGGCCACATGCCCTGCCCACCTTAGTCTGGCCAGTTTAATATACGTGACTACGTCGATGTCTGCATAGAGAGAACTGAGCTCCCTATTTTTTCTTTTCCTCCAGACATCACCCTCCTTTACTGGACCATAAATCCTTCTGAGGACTCCTCGCTCAAAGACACTCAGCTTCATCTCATCCCTTTTATTCATCGTCCAAGCCTCTGAGCCATATGTCAAAACAGGGCGAACAAGGGTCTTGTATATGATCAGCTTGGTCTTCTTTGAGAGGTACCTACTTCTTAAGTGTCGGCCAAGTCCAAAGACACATCTATTGGCAGCCGTGATCCTTCTTTGTATTTCTTGAGCCATGTCATTCTTGCTATTAATTTCAGACCCAAGGTATATAAAACTTTTCACTCTCTCAAACTTAAAAGAACCTACCTCAAATGGAGAGTTCAGATCCACCTCACCGCCAACTCTCATATACTTAGTTTTCCTCTCGTTGACTTCTAGACCAAGTGGTCTTGCAGCTGCTTCAAGGCTTATAAACGCTTCTCTGAGAGCCCGTTCAGACCTACCTATTATGTCAATATCATCAGCAAAACCAAGAAGCTGTGTCAAGCGATTGAAGATTATATCTTTGGTCTGAATACCGGAGTCTCTTACAGCTTTCTCCTCTGCCAAATTGAACAATAGACAGGCGAGGGCATCCCCTTGCCTAACCCCACTGCTCACTTTAAACTGTTCGGAGTCGTCAGAACCGACGCGTATTCTGCATCTCGAGCTGTCCATGGTCATCTTGATTAGGCGTACGAGCTTCTGAGGGATGCTTAATTATAATATTATAAAACCTCTTATCGTTGCATCACCTTACTGGTGCACTTAAAATAAATCAGTTAATTAAGGATTTAGTTATTTATGTAATCTATTTTCTTGAAAAAAACAAAAAAAAACAATAAGTTGTCTATTCCCTGAAATTGTGAATACATGATTATAAAAAAACAAACAATAAATGTCATCCAAAACTAAGAAGAGATAAGACAAGATTTATATTAGAAATTTGTTTTCTTCTAGGAAGTTAAAACGCATAAATATATGAATCATATCTACCAAAGGTCATTGATGAATTTTTTTATTTTCATTCTTTATAGATTGAAGGCTTCAGCCACTTGTGACATTATTATCTTACTTTGATTGATAATTAGATTCTATTTTCAAGTTTTGAACTTTTCAGAAAATTGATTGTCAAGTCACAAGACAGTCTAACTGTTTCGTAAGCTCTGCATTCTGTTAAAATGTGTTTCCCTCATATGTAAGGCGTGTATGACCTATACGCAGGCGCGTAAGAATTATGTTACTCCAAGAGGAAACGTCATCCTTAATCTCCCTCAATTTATTTTCGGTAACATTCTGTCCCCGTTTAGTATAGATGAAATTTAATACAAACATTTTTAAAAAATATATTATTAGCTCTTGAAACCTATTAAATAAGTAAATTATGTCAGAAACAAATTATAAAATTTCATGAATATCCGGTCCAACTCGAAATTAATCATAGGACAGAATGAAATAGGTACGATAACAAATGTTAAAGTTTATCTATTTTTCTAAAATAGAAAACTTGTATTTTATTCTAAACATATAGACCCTGACCCACTCCAAGACATACCTTTTAAGACTCATTATAGGTGGCCTTATAAAATGGAACACAAAGCACCTGTCTGCATGTATTATAGTCTTTTATTTATTTATATTAGATATTCAGATAATTGATAATTCTCAATGCCTTCAAGCCACCTGTTCGCATTAATATAAATAAAAATAGTAGTAGCTACTAAATTTAATTTTAATGTTTATTTAGAAAAATGCCAATTAGCATTAAGGAGGACTATCGAAAATATGAAACCCTTAACCTTTTTCTATTTATTTTTTTTTAACGGATAAATAAATTAAATATCATGGACAGAAAAAAATATTCTGAATCCCTGATTTTGTTCTTTTGATGTAATTATGGCAATCAATTGTTTTAAAAAAGTTTTTAATAAAATAAAAATAAAATAATAATATTTAACCGTTGGGTTTAATTTAAAAAAAAAAAAAGTAACGGCAATCAACTCACCACCAGCAATAAACCCATCACACAAAAACGCTCACCTGAAAATCAAAATCAAAATAAATTAATATGTGATATTTCAAAAAATATAATAAACAATGGTTATGGTGAAAGAAAAAACATTTTTTTTTTTAAATATAAAAATCTGTCTGACATATTTAAATTGGAATTTGTTTTCTTTTATAATTTATTCATTACATTTCGTTTAGAAATTAGACATTTATTCAGTAAGGGTTAATAGTTTCCAATAGTTTGTGAAATGTTTAAACACACCTTTAAAAATTACATCGACAATTTAATTTTAATATACATAATGAAAAATATAAGCAAAATTATAAAAAATTAAAATTGGAAAAAATAATTGTAGAGATCCAGATAATTTTTATTTCCTATTTGTAGGATTTATCCCAGCACAGTTCATTTTAGACAGTGAAGGTATTAATTAATTTGTATAATTACCACAGGAAAAAAATCTGTAGACTGAATTACTTTAGCATATTAAAAAAAAAGCTAATTAGTTGGTTTTTTTTCTCTAAAATTAGTAAATGATTTTTGAATAATTTGGTAACATTAATAAAATAATTTTAATATATTATAGTTCTCATACGCATGGTTGTAATCAGTTACTTATTTGTGTTTCACAAGACTTCTTAATCAGGAATTACGGCCAATTACTCATAAGGCACATCAAGACAATAACTTCGTCATTAGTCAATGTTAAATACCAGCACTAGTCATAATTTACAAGTCATAACATTTTGTTTAACTATTCCTCATATCTCGCCGGATTTGCTAATAACATGAATACCATACGACCAAAGTGCACATATATATTACGAACAAAATGATAAATAATTATAAATCCCATTGTTAGTTGTTTAATTATTAAAAACATAGTTACATAATACTAGTTTTTAATTAATTTTATTTTCTGTACAATATGTTAAATTATAGGATCGAATATATTAGAATCATCAACGAGAATCTGAGATGGCAATATCAGCTTACTTCAACTAATGATGCTAATTTTAAGGAAAACAGTTAACAATTCAAAATGTTTTATTTCCTATTAAGCGGGTTCAAATTATATCGATGTAACAAATAAAGGAGATAGACAGTAAGAGGTGTTATAATTAATATTGATAATGGAATTGAAATGAAGACGAGATTGTAACGATTTCGCGTAAAAAGTGCATACAGGTTTAACAATAACATGCAAATTTTGAGAAATTATAAGTAAAAAGTAACTGTAAGCAGTTTTTAAGTTCCTCGTTAATTATTTGATTTGATTTAAAGAGAAATAACTTGTTACATTTTTAAAAATATTAATTACATCAATGAATTATTAGCTAAAATATAATATAAACAATTGTAAATCAACTCTCTAGGTCCACAGAAAATTCAATTAACGTACGCAAATAGAATAGACAGATAGAAAATGATGTGTATTTTGTATAGAACAAAACAATTACTTGGCTGTAGTATTGTCCAAAATGGTAGCAAGACCAAGACTGGTAAAATAAATCAATTTTTGAATAAAAATTAAGGCAAAATAGTTACTAATACTTGAAAATCTTAGTTACTATATGTTAATAATTGCTATAACCAATAACTTAACTTAACTAAGCACTTAACTTTTCTGATTTTCATTCGGGTTTATTTAAGGTTCTTCCACTAAAAAAAATACAGTAATATCTCTATAGTAATAAGCTAATAGGTAACTACAAGAATGTTGCCAGACAAGAGTCTCCTTGGTCTCGCATTTGGGCAAAACTGTCTGGCTGGCTATTTTACATTATAAGTATTATATAAACTCAATGTAATCTAATTATCCATAAATATATAAATATACATTTTTTTTTTTTGTTGTTCACTTAATCCTTTGACAGAATCATAAAATACTTCATCGATGACAGAGACGTGAGAAAGGTCTAATCAACCACCATATTGAAACAAAATACTACGTATATTAATATCGGAGACCCATCGATTTTTTTTTATTTATTTATTTATTGATTTTTTTTTTTAGTCTGTTTTGAATTCCATGCATTTTTGAAACTCAGAGGAGGTATCACTTTTGTTTTCCTTAATGTTCTGTATTGAAAATAATAAACCAAAACATATTTTCCCATTTTTATTAAAAAAAAAAGGTTAGAAATCTGCACAACAAAATGGTTGGGATCGAATGGAGTGTGTCAATTATGCTTAACAGTATTACCACTTGTCCATGACCAGTTGTAACAACCGCTTAGAAGGCTTCGGAGAGATTGAAATTTTTAGTCTCTTGAATGTCAGAAGCACTAGGCAGGTTTCCTGGCTATCCTGTCGATTTTTAATTTATTTTCAATCATGGTAAAATATTTGATAATGTTAGGGTTTGGAGATAAACCTCGATAATACTGGTTATTTTCAGTCATATCGAGGAAACTGTGGACTGAATAGCTCTAAGCTAACGTCAGGCACCATTGTTAGGTTCATCTACCTTCCTACCCTGCCTTGAATACTAAGATCCCCGCCAAGTGTTATTTCCTTTTTAACGTTTGGGTTCCTTTAATATAAGAGACCAGTGGGCAATTGATAAAATAAAATTAATTTAAGGGAAACATAACAGAGTAACTTACCTCTTAATAAAATATGTCCCGTTAATTCTAAAACGATAAAAGAGATTATACACTTAAGATAAGAGATCAGTACCACGAAACCTTACTAGTTTTCATGCACTCCTGCGCTCTTGGCCCTAAATTTTGTATTAACGGCGAACGATATAAAATAGCTAATTTATTCCATTCAGCGAAGAGTATATTAAAATATAGAATACCTAAGATACATAGAACAAGTTCAGAAACGGGAATTCCCGATTAATAAAGTGAAAGTATGTAAACACCCATTTCACTATTGAAGAAGGCCCATCATATCTAAACTTAAAAAATGTTGAGATAAGAAGTAGAAAAGAAAAGAAAATGGTGGACAAGAGGTGATATGGAGATATTGATTTATTTATTTATAGGTCTAATATCAACAATCTTTATTGTTAAAACAAAAACCGCCTGAGTCTGAGGTTAGGGATTCATAACCAAAGAATGGGATTGCAAGAGAATGAACTTCACAGGGGCATGACAATCATGAAAAATATTTCGACATCATGGTACATTCCCCACTCCTTCCTTGTTACTTGAGGTCTAACATCAAGCTCACTTTCAACATTCAGCAAAAGTGGATAAGTATGTTTCGTTTGAAAATCTGTTTGGAAGACCTTGGTACTTTTGAAACATTTTTTATCAAGAGCGTGTAAGTAAGTTAATACTTGATTCAGTTCTGGTTAGGAGCACAGGCGGATCTGCGGGAAGGAGGAGGGGGACTGAAGCGCCCCCAAAATGGTAAAATATAACCATGTCTTATGAAAAAAAAAATGTAATAATTACCTCTAAAATTATTATTGTTCGTGTAATTACAGGTAATAGTACTTAGAGAATCACTTTTTATTTTTTATTTTATTTATCTTTTTATTATTGAAATTTACAACTGTATTAAATGAAAAATAAAACAATTACATTACATGTACAACGTGAAGAGAAACTACCCATTGGTAGCACTCCAATTATATTTCTATATTAGAAGATCCCGAGGCCATCTTCTTTTCAGACACCTCTGAGGGTTATCAGTTAATAGAAGAGGAAGCAAGATTGGAAACAAGAGGGTTCGGATGGTTCAGAAGTTTATTACGGAAGAATAGGTATCTGGATTGAGCTAAATAGGAAACATATACTACATTAAGGTCGTTATGGATGATTTTATTTGTGACAAAGTTGGGAGCATTGAGAATTTTACGAAGGATTCTGGAATGCAGGGATTGGATATTAGAGGAATTCGATGGTTTATTAGAGCCCCAAAGCTCGATCCCGTAAGTCCAAATAGGCATTATTATAGTAATGTATATGAGTATTTTGTAAATATTGGAAGGTTAGAGCGTTCGTCTAGTGAGTGCTGCAGTAGTTGAAAACGTTGGGCGGTTTCTAGTCGTTTCAGTCTGGTTTGGGGGTAGTAGAGAATCACTTAAACTCTATCCCATATAAGTTTATTTATTTTTCATCCTGAGTAAATATTGTTATATATTTCAAAAAAAAAATCATTCGCACCCCCCCCCTTCCCAAAACTTAATCCTGGATCAGCTAGTGATGTGGAGCTATGTTAGATAACAACATGATGTATGATTAAAGAGTTTTTAAAAAATCGAAAATTCTGACTTATAATTTTATTTTAGCATATTTCTATATTATTGAGTCGTACAATGAATAATATTTCAGTTTACAAACATGAAATATTTCATACATCAAAGGACAATTCCGTTGTTATGTAGTCAAACTATTTAAATTATTAGTCCAATCATTTATTAAATATATCGATAAATCCGTTATTTGAGTAAGTTCAATGAACAATTAAAAATACATAAAAATCAGTGTTGATAATCTAATTAATAAAAGTTTGTTTTGTTTTTTCTGAAGAGAAACTATACTGTTGAGAACAATAAGCCGCATTCTGTAAACTAGAGTTATCCAACGAAAAAAAAGAAGAAAAAAATCCACCTACTGCCAGTAGCCATTAGCTCCAAAGGGGAAGAAAAAATAAATGTAAATAAAAAAAAGGAAGAGGATCACAAAAGAAAGGAGAAAAAGTTGGTGGATGTGAACAAGAGTAGAAAGGAACAATTATCCTAATGAAGGATCAATGCCGGGACCCTCTTCAGTCTCCATTTTGCCGAATAACGAAGGGGAGCCGCCGGGCCTCCCGCTCCTAATATCACTTCATAATTTTATTTAGCCCCGTATCGGTTTCTAAACCATTTTAATTCGCTCAGTGAAATCGGACGAAAGGAGAAATCCAATTATAAAGGCGATCCCTGAGACGTGGATTTCCGCATTTGGTTATTCTGACCGCACACAGAAATAAATAAAAACAACACTAATTATAATGATGTAGAGATGTTTGACCGTTGATATGATATGAGAAGGAGTTAGTCGAGGGTGCGGTCAAATAAATAAAAAAATTAAAATATATAAATAATTTTAATTTTTGCCGGCGTTTCGACCCACTTTGCAGGTCGTCTTCAGGGCTACAAAAGATACAAACATGTTGAAAAAAAAAATAAAAAATAAATATAAGTATATATAAATTACGAAGAAGTTGTCAGATACAGAAATAAAAGATAAAGAAAATAAATACATGATAAGAAAATAGATAAAAGAAAATAAATACATGAATGTTAACGAATAAATGAATGTTAACGAATAAATAGATTTCAATCTATTTATATATCCAATATAAATCTATATATTTAATTAATAATTCAAATAATAATTCAAATAATTCAATATATTTATATATTAACGAATAAATAGATTTCAATCTATTTATTCGTTAACATTCATTTATTCGTTAACATTCATGTATTTATTTTCTTTTATCTATTTTCTTATCATGTATTTATTTTCTTTATCTTTTATTTCTGTATCTGACAACTTCTTCGTAATTTATATATACTTATATTTATTTTTTATTTTATTTTTATTTTTTCAACATGTTTGTATCTTTTGTAGCCCTGAAGACGACCTGCAAAGTGGGTCGAAACGTCGGCAAAAATTAAAATTATTTATATATTTTAATTTTTTTATTTATTTGACCGCACCCTCGACTAACTCCTTCTCACAACACTAATTATAGCTTTTTATAAAATAAAAAATAAATAAATTAGAAAAAATACATTAACAGTTACACACAAAAAATGACGATAAGACTAACAGCTAATGAGCAACGTTGATTGTGTTGTGACATGAAGGCATAGATTGTTGAGGCTAAAAACTGTTCAGGTATCTTATCGGCGTAGGCACAAAAATATTTTTAACAAATAAAAAAAAAAATTCAATACACCAACAGAACTAAATATAATATAATAAATAAGTTCTTTTAATATTTCTTAAAGTAATTATTATTAGGTAAAGACAATTTTTAATAGTCCTAAAGGCAGATTTTATAACAACTGTGGCAAACAATTTTACAATGTATTGATGAACTGAAATCATAAATAATCCATTAAAATACATATAAAGTTTTCAAATTTATTAGTTTGACGATATGAACAGAAAAATCAAGATTAACAGATAATCTTTCGATCCATGTTTTAAAAAACCTTGAAATTTTCTTTTTTTTGTTTATCAGTTTATACTTTATACATTTTAAATAATAACGTACTAAAATACCATTGGTTTCCTCTTAAGGTATGATCCCATTGAACACGCGGGTGTAATAATTGACGTAAGAAAGTTATTCTCAAACATTCTATTTCTAACCACTTTGAACAACTGTCAAAGCACAGAACTTGAAGCTACGATCCTAGCATAAATATGGCAAGTTCCCTAGACAACATAATTACATTTACACTGCGCATTTCCTGAAAACAACGTCTCAGTTCGGACAGTTGTTTGCTAACAGAATTACAGAGAACAGACAACGGATACAAAACTAGCTCTTACAGCTACAGATAGATAGACAAATCTCAGGCAATAGATACTCCAACCGAAATAAATACTCCAATACAATGAGGATATACTCCTATAATGAGTACATAAGATGTTCTGTTTGGTTCCTCTTTTAGAACCCACATTCTGGTATATGCGGGCACTCATTGCTGTTATATAGCAATTGAATAAAGTAATTGGTCTTAAAGAAAATATCAGTGAGATGACAACAATAAACATATTTAACTAATTTTTTTAGATAATATAAACAATTCCAAACAATACTAAAAATATGTAATGGAGAACTAAGGATTCGATACGAGGGAAGATTTTCTCCTACTAATTACTAAAAGAAAATCCTTGTCGAGGACATTAGTGACCAATCCCCCTAAAACAAGTGATGGACAGACTGGAAGGCTGTGTATCGCATGGGTGAACGTCCTTCGCCTTTCGAATCGGACTTTCCAAATCACCACATCACTTTCTCGATGTTCGCGATGCCAATGGCTAAGTGACACCCAAAGAATTAGCAATTAATGTGGGCCTCGGATCCTTTTCGGTACACCTAGCCGAATGTAAATCTTCAAACTTTCCTTAAGAATTGCTGGGAAACAGAGCAAAGGTCGAGGAGAAGCACGAATAATAATAATTATGTACCTATTAGGTTTGGATCTAAGAGCCGAACTGCAGAGAGCGTGAAGGTTAATATTTTTTATTTCTGGTTGAGAAATATATTCTTATTAAGATGTGATGTATAATCTTTAATAACTAGTAATAAATATAGAAATAAAATAGTAATGTAATGTTTAGGTACCAAGAGGATTAGGGAGGCTAAACAAAATTCACACCTATTTGAGGACTACCTCATTTAAGACAGCATAACTTAGAATAGAACAGAATAGAAAATAATTTTATTCTGGGACGAAGTCTCTTTAGAATAACAAAAAAGTACGAAATTAAAATATTATATCTGATCTAAATAAAAAGAAACATAAGAAGTAAAAATAAAGAGAAAAAAATACACAAAACATTAGTTAAACATACTATGTACAAAATTTAAAAAAAATCTATATAAAAATACTTGAAACTATGCCAAGACACTTAAAACTATGTACTGTGGCAGTGGTAAAACATAAGTAAACATTTTAAAAACAAAATACATTACATTCTTCCTAGCATAGTACATTGGTAATAAACTATGTTTCTGTAGAGAAAAAAAGAAAGAAAAAGAAGACGAATCTAATAGTAAGTATTTATGTGATGAATTATATGTAAATATATCATTATGTGAATCGTTTCGAATAATATGTTAATTTAAAAGGTTGGCGAGGGGTATCTGGCTGTTTTTGGATTAGAAATTGGAATAGGAAGGGAATTCCAGAAATTACCAGAACGAACAATAAACATGTTTTGGAACGAGGCAGATCTGCGAGAAGGAATGTAAAGGTCGGGATGTCGAGATCTTGTGAAAAGGGAGTGGACTGAGGACTTGAATTGGAGAAGGTTGTAGGCGTAGTAAGGATGATGGTTGTTGATGATTTGATAGAGGAACGTACCTAGGAAATATTGTCTTCGAATGTAGGAGAAAAGCCACTTTAACTCAGTGTAGTGACACTCGGGAATATCTCGAGGCATCTATTACAAATCTTACGCAGCTATTGATAAGTCTTTCATAACTTAGTTCTTAATGACTGGTACAAAATTCGAAATTAGTGTGGAAGTATAGTTCAATAATTTTAACCAAAAATCAACTATCAAAGTACTGAAAATTGTATAATTGTATGGGAAATAAACCAAGTAAATTTGAGTTCCAATAGAATTCTAGTGATAAAGAAAGCATACGAGACTTAGAGTGTATTTTTTAAATAATAAAAAATGGTTAATATTTAGTTTAAAACTTGAAATAATAATGCGTCTCGAAGGTGTGATAGGGACTAGAGGTATGGTTGGGACTGAGGGTGTGGGCTAAGTTCACTGTAACCAGACGTTTCGGCTGTCTCGTGTAAAGTGTCTTTTAGCTCTAATTTATTAATATTCAATAATAAAAGCTAATAAAATAATTTTAAACTTAATAAAGACTTATATTTTGAGACAAACAGGGTAGAAAAAAAACGCAATGGTTTTTCTTGGTTGAAAGTTTTAAAGTTGGGAACCTAAGTATAAGCTAATAAGTATCAAGCAATGGACGGTATCAGCTAAGCTCTGACCGGCCATGACTTTTTACTTTTCTCTAACGCTAACTTCACAAATATTCATCGGAATAAATTTGGAACTTTCTTTGTTTTTATTGTTATAACCGAATCTTCATCTACGAATAAAAATTGGAAATTCATGCAGTACCCAAATTGACTGTATAGTTCCATGCAACCTTGAAACGCATAAAGATACGTGTTTCATATTTTTCAATGAATACAAGTGGTGACGTAAATGATCTTCAATAATGGAAACCACGTATCGTTAGATATAAACGAAAGTTTCCTTTTGCGCCACAAAGGCTAGTAAAGGTTAACCTAAAGAATGTAACATAAGGCCACTTCTTCTCGATGAGGAAACAGGAAACGGACTAGAGAACGGACAAAGAACGTCCTTTTCCATTTGGTGAACCACTCCTTAAGAGCTTTAAGACCCGTTTTAGGTCCACGAATTGAGAGAGGGCAAGGACTACATCATTCGTTGGCATCTCATCGTACGTACAATTTTATTCTATGAGATTGATTCACAATGCATTAATAATCGTAGCCTCTGAGCTAATAGTAAGGAGAACCAATGGCCACCCTTCTCATCGGAAGTAGATTTTTTCCAGCTATGAATACTATACAAGGATTTTTTTTTCACATTTCATCCATCACAAGGATTTTCAATTTCACAGAAATTCACACAAACCAATGGAATTGAAAGTTGCTAATATTCAAACGGCTGTGTGAACGTCAAAAGATTTTCTGGGAGAGGGATTCGATACCAGAATTATCAGGTTTTTCCTACCTCTGCTCACAAAAAAAAAAATGTGAGTCAAACGATTAATTTACCAAAATAATCAATTGATACACTAATAAAAAATATATGTAATTTTTAACCATCATGCTAAATCCATTAATAGACCGTTGTAAAACATACCAATCCGTACTCAATAATGTACAATAACGATAATGTCTTTGCAGGATAAACGGTTAACCTTACAAGATATCTATTTTATTTAATTAAGAATATATTTTGAAATCAATCAGTAATTGATAAAAATCAACGCGGTTTCTCTAACATGATTCATCGAAAAACTCGATAGAAAATGATAGGTTTATAATTTAATTATTCATTATATTTTTGAAATAGGAATAAAGAAAAAAGAAATGGGAGGACCTTATTATTTCGGATACATATTTTACAGTTATTTCAGTATGATATTTCAGATGCCCTTCTCATTCTGCAATAGATAAGAATAAATATTCTAGAATTCGGAGTTATGTATTTAATATCTTCCAAGTCGGTTACCAGATTATTTATGCTTCCAATGTTCCTTAAACTTGACCGTCTCCATGATGGATGGGAACTATGCCTACATCCAATAACTATCAGTTATGCAATTAAATTTAAACTGACAAAAATTTTTTTTCATAATATTATAATTAAATTAAAAACCTCCACCGACCCTTTTATTTAGCTACCAAAGTATCAGTACATGAATACCTTCAGTGCTCGAAACACGGTTAGTAAGAGAAAATATTACATTTTTTTATAAATTGATTATATACATTATATTTAAAGGGAAGAGATGGTCCGGGGTGGCGGTCATAAATAGACTAAATAGTGGGAAAACTATTTTATTAAAAGACAACGTTTCGACCCGACTTTGCAGGTCTTCTTCAGGGCCAGAACGGAAAAGAAACAAAAAGATAGAGAATTGTGGAAGTTACATAATATTTAGACAAAAAATTATAAACAATTGAATAAACTTATTAAAATTATAAACAGTAAGTGCATTAAAATATAAACAGAGTAAGCTAAGTAACAAGATCCTAAACTGAAGTAAATAGATGATAACAATTGTTGTAGTGTAATATATAATATATATAAATGTGGATATACTTCTACAGATCTACAGGAGAGATTTAAAGAAAAGGAAAAAGGATATAATGTGAAATAATGATAATAAAGGGATGTGGAGAAAGAAAAGAAAAAAGAAAACCAAAAAATTAAATAAATGGGTAAATAAAATTAGAAGAATAAAATTAGAGACTTACAGGTGTGTTCAGCTAGCAGTTTCACATTGTTTATAATTTTTTGTCTGAATATTATGTAACTTCCACAATTCTCTATCTTTTTGTATCTTGTCCGTTCTATCCTTAAAGAAGACCTGCAAAGTCGGGTCGAAACGTTGGCTTTTAATAAAATAGTTTTGCCACTATTTAGCCTATCTATGACCGGACCATCTCCTTCCTTTATAATGCAACGGTCAATTATTAAATATTCATAATTGGTAAATGGTTGACTGTCGCGGATAATGAAGAGAAGAATAGTTGGGGTGGTCAGTCAAAAAAGAAGGCAAAAATAGATGATAATATTTATTTATACATATGTCGACGTTTCGACTTGAAGTTCAGGTCTTCATCAGGGCTAAGAAAATAACCAGATCACAAGGTATGAGAAACATAAGTAATGATGGAAAAAATAAATAAATAAATAAAATAAAAAAATAAAGTAAAATCTTAGTTCTTACCATTGTCATTATTCTAACAATTTCATTTTACTTTATTTTTTTTTTCTTTATATATATATATATATAAATATATATATATATATATATACATATATATATATATATATATATATATATATATATATATATATACATATATATATATATATACATATATATATATATATATTTTTTTTTTTTACCATCACTACTTATGTTTCTCATACCTTGTTATCTGGTTATTTTCTTAACCCTGATGAAGACCTGAGCTTCAGGTCGAAACGTCGGCATATGTATAAATAAATATTATCATTTATTTTTGTCTTCTTTTTTGACTGACCACCCCAACTATTCTTCTCTTCATTATTAAATATTAAATACATTATTTTTAATCCTGATGATGACCCACATGTTTGGGTTGAAACGTCGGCATCAATAAAAACTTTATAATGACTGCGTTCTGTATATTTATCATCCATGATATGTAGAACATTCAACTAACTTACTTCAATAATTATATTAAAAAGATATAATAAGACAGTATGACGTGTAAGAACAAGAAATTTCTACGAAATTGCTCTACCTAATGCTAAGAAAATTGAGGGAGACAAAGAAGGTTGAACGAAAAGAAAATTAATTGTAAGCCAGGACTCTGCAGAGGCGGAACCTGAGATCTTGGAAGAGCTCTTCAATTAAGTAACAGCTAGGAGCTCACAACCAAATACATTATTTCCCCTCGAAAATTAAATCCAAACATCCAGCAAATTACATTTCTGCTTTTTTTTCTTTTAAATAAAAATAAAAATTGTTACTACCTACAAATAATACTAGATAGCTATATTTCTCCTTAATACATTCGACGAATAAGGGACATCACCCAAACATATCTAGCCATATATAATAATGTAAAGATATTCTAGGAATAGCCATCGATAATAGATAATATCGAAACATCCGATATTTTTCTTCTGATAATCGATATTTTACCATCCATAGCACCAACTCCAATATTATCAACTATCGATATCGTCCCTAAGACATTTAAATTTAAAAATAAAATTCGAAACTATCGTTTTCGAAAAGCTCTAGCGATTGTGTACAAATTTGATCGTTAGAAAAAAAAAATTATTTTCATCTTAAATGTTTTCATATGTGTAGTACGTAGTATAATTGAATAGCACGCGTAGGTTATAAATTTCTAAATACAAAACCAGCACTAAAATTCTATCAATTGGAACATAGATAACTTTTTGGTTTATTATTTTCAATAATGAACCATTGTGATCGACCAAAAAATTCAAAAACTTAACTCCCACTCAAAATTTGATGTTTCATGTTTAAGGATACGTAGAATTCGAAAAACAAATAGATTTTTTTGTCCGTCCGCCGGCCGCGCATTTTCTCCGAAACTATTGGACCTATTTTTTTCAAATTTGGATATAAAATCAGAGGTCACCCGAGGATGATCCTCCTTCATCGACATTAGTATCCGCCTTTTAGTTTCAAAATGGCGGCCGAAAAACCTGCGTTCCTATAAATTGTAGCGCCTAAACGAATGTACCGATTTCAATGTAACTTCGCTTAAGTAATTTTCTCGACGCCCTTTAAATTTATCTATATAACATACTTCAATGAAAAGAAGCTGGAAAAAAGTTACGAGGGATCGTAAAATTAAATGCCGAATAACTCAAAAAGTATACACTTTTTTGTGAATATTTTTATAATAAATACACAATTTCCTAAAAACAAATAAAAATTCGTTAAAATCGAACAATTAGAAGCAAAGATATGGTCTCATTTTTTTTACTGCAAAGGTTATATCCTTTGTTTTGGTTTTCGAATTTGTTACTTTAGTAATGCTAGTTCTTTTAGCATATTGTTTATGATTAAAAAAAAAAGTTTAGTCCAATAATTGGAATTAACTTTTATTTATTTTTCTTTGTAATTAGGAAGGTAATGTTACTTTAGGTGTATAATTGTTTGGAAATAATAAACCATTGTAAATAATTTGCTGCGTTTTTTTTTTCTTTTTTTTTGTGATTTCTGAGTGTAAACACAATTTGCCCAAATTTGTTCGTCAGATCCTTTGCAAACCAAGGCCACGAATCGTTAAAGAAATCTATATAAAATGCCAATAAATTAGTATTTCACTGCATCCGATCTATTGGTGAATGGAAGTTACAATTAGTTGAATTGAAATTTATGGAAAAAATCTGAGAATGGCGAAGATAGATAGGAACCACGAAATAAATTTTATTAAGAAAGTGTATTTATTAAGAAGAATTGATATTTAAATTAATAAATTTTAAGAGGAAAATAACATATTTTTGGTGGAGCCTATGTGCTAGAGAAGCAATATTTATATTCATATTCATATTTCAAAATTAGAGGTTTTCCAAAAATGTTTATGTCTATAAATATATCGTCTCTAGACAGTGCCGACAAATCAAGTTCTATATTTTGATGATATACGGTAGTTATAAGCGGATATTTCAACTTCTGCTTTCGATATCCTATCCTTAAAATAGTCTATTCAACATACACAATTAGTTAACATTGGCATCAATAAAAAAAAATTTCAAAAAGACTGCATCCTGAATATTTATCACCCATGATATGTAGAACAGTCGACTAACTTCCTTCAAGAATTAGTAAAGTTTCATACTTTCCATCATAGCCAAAGGATCAAAGCGCTTTTCTCTTCCCTATCCAATAGATTTTCCAACTAGTTCGTCCAAAATTATCATAAAGAGTAATATTTTAATTTTTAAAAACTTAAAGTGTGATAAGTACTCCATGGTAACCATAGAACCTAGGAAATTTCGATTTATCTCAAAACACGGTACATTTTAGGGTTTTAAAACATATAGTTCTTATAGTTCTCTTGGAAGTCTAGATGCCCACTTCAAAACCTTTAAAACACAATATATCCAACCAATTGAATTTTTAAATGACTTTTTATTACCAGTTATCGTAATCTCAATCTCCATTTGAAATTCAATTACGTTGGATACCTCATTCATCAAGATCAATCTCTCCTGAGCACCGGTAAAAGGATCTTTACTGCCATATTATATGAGCCTTTCAGTTGACAGAATAACTAACTCCAATTTCAGCAATTTTATTATAAGAAGCAGTTGATTGGGGGGGGAGGGGTGCGGTTAAATAAATACTAAATTATACAAATAGTATTATTTAAATTTTTGCCGACGTTTCGACCCACTTCGCAGGTCTTCATCAAGGCTACAAAAGATACAAAACATGGTGAAAATAAAATAAATTAATATAAAATAATTAGATAGATATGAAATAATAAAACAATTAAATAGATATAAAATAATAATAATTTTTTATATTTACTTATATTCATTCATTTTATTTTCACCATGTTTTGTATCTTTTGTAGCACTGATGAAGACCAGCAAAGTGGTTCGAAACGTCGGAAAACAATTAAATAATACTACTTGTATAATTTAGTATTTATTTGACCCCCCTCCCTCCCCCCCGACCAACTCCTTATATTGTATCACGGTCAACCATCTCTACATCATTCTTTATTATTAATTGCAGTGATAATTGGAAATATATACCTTTATTCACAGTTAGACATTTTAACAATGAAATCACCTATTCTGGAATCAACTTACTCACTGTCTGAACAGACATTATCGATTTTTTAACTAGAAATATCATTAAAATGACTGAACTCAATAATGTTAAAATCGGAGTTAGTCATTCTGTCAATTGAAAGGCTCATATACACTGTAGAATGTTTCCTTTGCACTTTATATTACAATTTATTTATCATATTGTCTGAGCCAGTGTTATCGTAAATGATATTCATTGTTTGATTGATAATAATTTAATAGAAATTCCATTATCGAATTATTTTTATACAGTATAGGCAATTGTTTTGTAAAATTCTTCTCTCTATTGTCAATTTTTAAAATATAGCAAACTACATAATGGAATGGGTTTGTAACTTACTTCAACAATAAAACCTATTTTATGTATGCATATAATATTCATATAAATAGAATTATATATATATATATATATATATATATATATATATATAATATGTATACCCTCAAGGTTCCATATAGTGCACTACTGATATTACGTACATTTTTATATGCACACTCTGTAATGATTACCATATTCAGTTATATTGCGGAAGGATTGGAAAATGCGCCTTTACAAAATACCAAAATAGTTCCTGGAACGAGATCCAGACCATAGGAGCGTTTTGGCAAATGGCCGAGTCTGAGGCGGGCATACCGTGTGTGCGAAAGGCAATCTATTGAAATGGTGAATAATTCGATAAAAAAAAAAAAATTCACTTTTTTTTAATTTAATATTTATTATACTTGTAATGTAAATTTTTTTTAACAAGATAATATTTAGATATCGTGTGTAGATGACCAAAGCCATGCAAAAACATACGAATTTAAAACTGGCTTACAAAAATTAGCAGGTAAAGCGAATATTCGTTTTGCGAAATACCAATTTTTACCACAGTTAAAGATTGAAGGAAAAAGTGATTTAGAAAAAGAAAACGGGTACTAACTAAGAAAACACTGGCATTGCTGACGGATTAATAATTTTGGTACCCCGATTCAATGCGACAAATACAAAGCTAAAAATATGGCAGTCTATATCTCCAAACTACCTTCAATCTGGACCGCGAAGGTTTCTTTGATTACAAGTAAAATTTTAAAACCACTAAGAAATGTGAAATTTAGTAGATTACTCTCACAAAAGAATATTATAACATTTATTGCATGTTTTTTTTTTCTTAAAAAGCTCAGTTGTCAAATACTGAAGCATTATTTGTGAAACAAGATTTTTTTGTTTTCATCATTCATGGCCAGGGAGACGTAGTAGAGGTTTCAATGTGGCCCGTCATCCAAAAAGTCTATTATCTTTGTAAGCCATTTTTTCCGTTCGCGGCTAAAACCTCAAAATCGCGAATAACTAATCGTTATTTAATTTTTACTACTTCTACTATTCATTCTAGTTCTCAAATCAAACTAACATTTTTCCACATTACAGAAAATTAAAATAGTACCAGAGTCGTTAAAATGTAAAGATTTTAATAATTTATGATAGTAATAATTTAAATTATGTATTTTTTAGTATGGATGGAAAAAAATATATATATTTTTTTCCTATTAGTATTTCTAAAAATTTCACATAACACAATACGGTTAATTTACTTACATATAACAGACCAAAAAGAAAAAAAATATATTAAACTCAATTTCATATGGAATTATAATAATTACAATTTATCAAAAACAACGCCTATTAACTAAAACCTATACAAAATCAGTAACACTATTAATCTATATTTCTATAAAGCAATTATAATTACAAAATGTAAATCTTAAAAAAAAAATATACTATATTCCTTAATTTAATGATCGAAATTGATTTATAGGCTTGGGCAATTACAGTCTAATAGACATATGTTAGAAACGGTTCAAGAAAAACCATGTAAGATCAGAGGCTGTAGCACCGTTCCACGCCAGAAAAAAATAAAACTAACTTTAAAATATACAATTTATTATCAAAATATGGATGACGTTATAGCTTGCTGAACAGTTTAAATAGACTCTCGATTATTGAGATATTTTTACAAAAATTAACATAATGACAACGTATTCACTAAATACCATCGTTCGAATAGTACCTTGAATAATACCTTATTTTAAATGGTAATTATAACTAGATTATATAATTCATTAAAATTAACAATGCATAAAATATACCCATAACAAATATATATATATATATATATATATATATATATATATATATATATATATATATAGAGAGAGAGAGAGAGAGAGAGAGAGAGAGAGAGAAGTTATCAAAAATTGGATATGTAAGTATCAAATATCTCTAACATTAGAAACTTAAGGGGACGATAGCATAATCTAGGTAAAACAATAAATAGAGAGATAAAGAAAAAAATAAGATAAAATTGAAATAAATAATACGTATAATGTATGTTGATAGATAAATAGAAGCGTGGTAACGGTTAGTCGAAACCCTGGGAACGCCTGATACACAACCGGAGAAGCAAGGTCACGGCTTAAGAAAAAAACATCTTCAGCGCTAATGAGTCCACACGCAAAACTAGTTGAGTCTTACACCAGTCCTTTAACCTCATCAAAATTAAAGTTTAAACACACGGTATACAACTAGAAATAGGTTATTTTGTATAATTACAATAATGCATTTTAGGAAACATAAGTATAATTGATTTTTATATTAATTTGCCATATTTATGAATTTTGACAAAACGACGTCTTACGTTATGGAATATTCTTAGGTGCTATAATTATCAAACGAGCCCTGATAACTCTGGAGCCAGGAAACAAAAATCAACCTTATCGCACGCGAAGGTTTAAATGTAAATGAAGTAAGTATGTCTGCCGTTCAAGAGCTGCTGTTTTTGAAAATGGCTGCTAATCTAAAGAATATCACACCAGTAACTTGAGGATCGAAACGGGAAGTATTTTATTTTTTTTTAATTTATATTCCTCTGTACACATTTACTTGATATATTTATACTAACAAAGTATAATATAGTAAATATCATAATAAAAAAACTTATATATGTGGGTTCAGGCATGTAAAAAACAAAATTCCTAACGCAGGCCACCAAAGGAAAACTTTTTACAGCCAAATGTCGAATTTCTTCGATATTTTTTTGATTTTCATCTATAACTCCTAAACGATCCATCAAAGCGAAATATTTACCGTTAAGAAATTAAAGAACGTTGAATTGTGAGTCGAAGGAGTACCTAAACCTAATAATTTGATAAAGTGGTATGGTAGAAAACCACTGATCAAAAATCGCTGATTTTTACCAAATTTGTCAAAAACGGTGACAAATTATTATATCCTATAGCTTGGAAATGAGTTCCTTAAGTGCAAAAACCCATAGAATCAAAGTTGTAGAATATCAAATTTTGCGTCCACCGAATACCAAAAGTTTTAATGTAGGTCACTTACTCCGAACAAAATCGGTAATCTCCCGATGGTTAGAAATTGGTAATTAATGTATGTATGTATGTATGTATATATGTAATGTATAATCTCCCGATGGTTAGAAATTGGTAATTAATGTATGAGTGATTTTTGATATTTAAGCAGAATGGGTGTCTATTCTTGTGATATATTCTTCTTTAGTCAGTTACATGCAGTATAAGCACCTAGTTTCCATCTCTCAGCAGCTTAGGATTTTAAGAAACGTTGAGTCGAAAGATGCCGAATTTAATGAAGAAATAAAGGATCCCGATTCGAGATATATAATTGACCTAAAATAAAAATTGTAGTACTCAGTGGAAGCAAGATTTGATGCTCTACAACTTTGATTCTATGGGTTTTCCTCCTCTTTTCCAAGTTATATGGTCATTTATAGTAATTTGTCTCATTCGTTGACAAATTTGATAAAAATTAGCGTTGGTTGGCCATGACGTTCTACCATAACACTTAACCATGTTATTAAGTTTAAGTACTCGTTCGACACCCAATTTAACGTTCTGTAATTTCTTAACGTGTATAGTTTTCGCTTCGATGCATCGCTTAGAAGCTATAGGTGAAAAACAAAAAAATATCGAAATATTTTGGGGTTTTTGGCTGTAAAAAGCTGCCGGTTGATGGACCGCGTTATCAATTTTTTTTTTTTTTACATGTCTAAACCCATATATTCAAGTCAAAAAAAGAAAAAATGTTCGCAATGAATTTACCGTTTCGATCCTCAAGTTACTGGCTTGATATCCTTTAAATCAGCCGCCATTTTTAAAGGCAGCGGCTCCGAAATGGCAGACAAGATTCATTTTACTCAGAATAGCATACACTTTCGTGATTTACATTAAACCTTCGCCTGCGATGAGGTCAATTCTTGGGCCCTGACTCCAGGGCTATGAACCATCTAGCAATTTATGCAGGACAGTAGTTACCCCGGACGCGGGCAGGTAATGCTGACCCCCAGAGCAAGGCTGGAGGAGCAACATACATTAGAAATAAATGAGGCCACAGCAACATGGCTCAGGCATTTGTCAACGCGGTTCAGGCTGCTGGCCTTCAATTCAACTTCGGAGGTGAACTTCGTGAACTTTCAAAGGTATGCTGCCTTTGTAGATACAATATATATATATATATATATATATATATATATATATATATATATATATATATATATATATATATTAAGATATTTTATTAACACTCAAATAAAAATAATAATGGAGATACAAACTATAATAGACCAGTAGTAAGAAGTTAGATTTTTTAATTTGCATTATTTATCTTTAACAACAACAATCCCACACTAGGGGTGGAATAGAACCCTTTGCCGAATATATAAGAGGTAATGGATTTTGTTGAATGAAGTATCAAACGAAAGCGAAAGGGAATTTTATGGAAAAGTGACGAATCCTAAATTCCTTCAAATTTCAAAAAAAAAACTTCTAATTGAAAAAAAATAGGTAGGTTTCAAAATTCAAATTGATTTAAAGTCAACGAATCGAGGCACGACAAATTGTGTTTATAAATTTTGACACATCCATCATCAGTAGTGCGTTTTAAAGCACATGTCCCGTTTTCAAGATAAATCGCAATTCTTGCCGAATGCCTCCTAGGTACCATAGTAAAAAAACCTAAGTACCATAGGGTTGCCATGGGTATATATGACGTTTTCAATTCATTGGGTAAATTTGCTGACCTGTTTGGGGAATGGTGAGGAGGAGTAGTAAAAGTAAAACAAAATCTGGAAAATTGCAGTATTTAATTTTTTTTTTTTACTTTTAAGTATTCGATATTATATATTTAATATAAAATATCCAAGATTTGACTTCCATATTCTTAGTAAGAGAACTACAAAGCAAGGCTGTTCTGGACCAAACAAATAGATCATCAGCAAGTACAATAATGGATTATTTTAGGTTCAGGGATAGTTTTGTCTTATTGATTTGTTAATATTATTATAGCTAATTACTTATTAAATAAATTGTTTATTTAAATTCCATGTGTTGAATAGATTATCTTGATAATATTGTATGGCATATACGAATAAATATGTTTCGTTGATTTAGCTTATTCCTCAGATAGATTAGGGAGTGGGATAGATACATAATGTGAGAGTTCTCGCTGGAGTCAACTAGTTGAATAATAAATAATAAAAAACATTTGGACATGGCCAAAATATAGAAAACATATATTATAGAAGAATACAGGGGTGAACTATTCAGCGTCACTTTCACCAGCCACGTGATAATACCATTAAGTTCTATTCCAGAAGGTCCCTCATCCAGCTCCTCTTCAGTCTTTCACGAATATTGTATAGTATTAATCAGTGAATTATTGTGTCATAATCATTTTTTTCGCGAAATTGTAGGAGCTCCGTATTTATTCTTTGAAAATTGGCATGTAACGTTATGTTGCTAGCACATCAAAGGCTTTTGTTACTGACTTGGAATGTTTACGCCTGAATGATTGGAAGATTTTAATGGAGGTGTTATTATTTGTTCCAAACATCGACGATGCAACACTAAGAATAAGTCTGAATAGGTTTCAGTAAGCATGTGTAGTTGTTCTATTTCTATCAATGTATTAGTTTAGAATGTTTCGAATAAAGTGAAGGTAGAACTCAGTCTTTGGTTTAAGATTGATAGATTGATGTTGACCCTATGTCATTCTTTGGTCAAACGTTAAACCAAGGTATTTGTACAGTGTCTGTCATGGAATTCTGGGAATTGATTAGGAAAACTGAAGGCCACGTTTCATGTCAAAAAGAAAAGGTGATGTGATGCGATATGTCGTTATTTAATCCGGTTTTTATAAGTTAAGATCAGCAATGTAATTATATTGAATAATGTCGTATGATCTGCAAGAAATTTCTTGGGTTTTCGTAACTTGTTAAGCTGCAAAATACGAGATAGTAAAGAATACGTGTCAGACGGAGAAAAATCTCGTAAGAGATGATTCAGGAATAAGATAGCATGTAGAAGGAAGCATTGTATCGAGTTCAAATAGAAGTTTCCGATGCCAGATTCTATTAACGCTAAAGAAAAAAATAATAATAATATAGCAAATTAAATCGATAGGTTAGGAATGATTAGCAATTTTGAGAAAGATAACATTTTCCCAAATTAGATCCGATAGAACGGGCGATATGGGCATTTAACGTGATTATATTTAATACGAAAAACCCAAGACCAGATTTGCCAAGATGTGTTCCTGGCACATTAGACAGCATGGTAATACTATTGCTATCATGCCTTCAGAAACCAAATAACAGGAGGGGCTTTGAATTATGTTTCTTATGGCGTGAAATTTCATGTAGAAATGTAATTTTTTTTCTTGATTTAACTCATCGAACTTCGTTTAACAATTTTTAAAATCATTACTAATCACAAGTATATAACGATAATTTTAGTTAAAACTAAAATTCCACTCTCCCTTCTCCCCCAAAAAATAAAAACTGTGAAGACCCAATATAGTTTATATGCATACAAAAACGTAATATTCTTTGCATATACAAAACATTACTTTCTATTTAACGACATATCCTTATAGAAACGTAACGAATACGGAATTTTCACACTGTCCCCACTTATTAGGTAATACGGACGTTTACAGAAGTGGGATGTTATTCATATCAACGTAAAAAACTTCAACTGGAAGTAAGTCATTCACAATGTCGTTTTTGGTTGTGCACACTGAATATGCGTTTCATTCATAAATTTAGCAATCATTCTCTTCAGACCTTCATTTGTTCTGCGGCCTACATGGTACAATTCTTTCTTTCCATCCCATGGAGAAGCGCACAAGGTATAAATATTGCTTTTTTGAATACTATTAATATTACATTAAAACATGCACAAAAATCTAGTGCGGTGTGCGTGCGCATCACACAACTTTCAATTACCATCCTCTTCTTAGCAGAAATAAGTATTTTCAGATAAAGGAGAAATTAAAGTAAAAATTATAAACGCTATAATTATTTATATTTCATTGTGGGTATTTTTATTTGTATAACTACCCTTATATATACAAATTTTAATATTTATATGAGTGTAATCTATACAATTAAATAATACCAACAATAGCATTTATGAAAACCGCATATTTATATTTATATAATATTGTCGGAGTCCGTATTATATTAACCTTATGTTGCGTATGCAAGACTGTTATAATCTTTCGGACGAGCTCGGGAAAGATCAATTACAACTATTCTCCGTTACAATTTTTTATTTATTCTTTAGTTAATTAGCAAATTCTTTCATATTTTATATTTAACTATCTATTTTACATTAGAGATTAATGTGAAATAGTCAATTGTTTCAAATAAAAAAAATTAAAGGTACTTTAGAGGAAGCTAATATTGAAAATTAGCCATTTCAGCTATGTTAGAGAACATCAATCAGAATAAAAACCAAATTTTATTTTAAAACTGCTTAATTTTACACTTATATGATGAATTTAATCAAAATCGTCAGAGCCGTTTTCGAGAAAATCGTAAAACTGCATTTAGTCCATGATATAAAGTGACACTTCCAGTTAGCCAATTTTGACCAAAAAGTTGCTGTTACATCTCTAGCATATAAAAACCTTGAATATGCAATTTCACTTTTGTAAGACTTTTCGTTTTTGAGCTAGACTGTCAACACACAGACCATTTTGCGGGACCTGGTTATTTGGACTCATGGGACCTCAAAACGTTTATTTCCGTAAAAAACTGAGATTAAAAAATTTTCATGATCGCAATACTATCCTTTACTATAAATTTCATATATAGGTAAGTGAAAGTAAAAATAACGGAAATTTAAATATAAACAAAAACTAATATTAACGATTCTACGTATTAAACAATTTTTCAAAACCATTAAGTCTCCAATTACAGTGGTTCTTGGAATGTTCTGCAGTTAATGTCCTGTAGGTTAACTTAATTTTTGTACGGG